>VZSF01003934.1:708657-752285 GCA_013398295.1 Chionis minor | reverse complement strand
GGGAGGTGCCGGCCCCGCTCCCCGCGGCGGTCCCCGGGCCGGCGGGCCCCAGCGGTGCCGCTGCCGGCGGCGAGCAGGGGGGCAGCGGAGCGGCTGCCCGCCCCGGAGTTTGTTTTGAAGAAGTGTTGTCCAAGTGTTTGTGGCCTAAACTCCCTCTCTGGTGGAAATCCTACTCTTTTTTCCACTTTCTCTTCTGGTCAAGTGGGATGATGAGGAGCGTGTGTGTTAGAAGGAGACCGTACTTGTGCCTGTCTTCTTTTTCCTAGCGTGCTTCCCAGGGGATCGGAGTAGCCGTGTGCCAAAATGGCTAGCACCTAGTGCCGGTGGGCTGCGCGCCCATCTCCCCTGAGACAGGGGCCGCTTGTGCCTCGGCCGGCAGCTGTTGTCTTCGTGCTGTGTATCTCGTTTCTGCGAGCAGCCAAGGCTCGCCTTTGGCCTTCAACCAAACTTCGACAACAATTAATTTTTATATATATTAAAAAAACCCCAATCCTTTCAAAAGAAATCTTGCGAATGGGAGTTTCTCCTTGAAATGTCATTGGTGTTGCTCACGCCATCCCTAGTTTGGACATCCCAGGGAGACCTGTGTGCTTTTCAAGGTGACTTCTGTGGGTTTTTACTTACAGATGGTGTCCCATGGCTGCTGCTGGGTTTTGGGAGCGTTTTTATTGGCCTGAGTGGGGTTTGGCTGGTGTGTGAAGCTGGGCTCGTGGAGATGCATGTCTTGGGCACAGCCCGAGTGAGGGCGCATGTCCTGGGCCTCTCTACCACGTTCCTCCCTGGCTTGGTGGCCCAGGGCTTTGGTGTCCTGCAGGCTGGCCTGGGAGCTGCTGAGCTGTTCTCTTGCATCCGTTGGAGGATGGTTCCACACTGGTGCTAACGGATGGTGCAGCCGCCTCCTGCTCCCTCTATAAACACAGCCTGACTCGTCCTGTTTGCGTGCTACCGTGGGGCTGGCAGTTTGTTTTATCAATGCATCCCGCAGCCCTTTGCAGGGCAGGCGCATGGGGTGTCATCCCCAAGAGCCACGGTGTGGCTGTGGACGGGCTTCCCCAGGCCTGAAGGGAATAGCTGCAACAGTTTTACAAGGAAACTTCTCTCATAAGGATGGTTTTGTTCCTTTTTCAGAGTTGTCTAATTCATTTTGTGCTACTGCTGCATGGTCATGAGTTCTAGAGGTGCTGGAGATGCTGTAGGGTATAAAGTGCTGTTTAAAACCAGCTCTCTGCCCAGAGGCCTTTCCCTACATGGACCTCGGATAACACTGTCACATCCTGCCCCATGTTCTCACTATCTGCCCTGCTGGAAGAGGTGAAGGTGGTCCACGTCCCCACCCGCCCATGGCTGTCAGGGATGTTCTGAGTCATCTCCCCATCCGGTGACAGAAGATCTGTCTTTTTTTTTTTTTTTCCTTCCTTCTTCTTCTTCTTTCAGCCAAAAATGTTCCATCATGAAAATCCAGCCCATTATTCCTGGGGTTGCTGGGCTCATCCTCCCGGCACTTGGAGGCAGTTTGTTTTCAGGCCAGAGTGGTAAGGAGAAGCTTGGAAGAAAAGTGAGTGAGGTGTGACATGAGCAGAGCTGGGGATTTTAGTGAATAGACTGGATGGTGTGAGAGATGCTGTCCGCGGGGTGTTCGGGCGTCCTTGGCCTCCCCACCGCCACCTCCTGTGGTGGAGTACAGCTGGGCTGGCTTTGTCCTGCTGCTGAAGGGCCTGAAGGAGCCTCTGCCCTAAAACTGTCCCATGCAGGATGTGTTGGGGAAGTGGCTGAAGAAGGATTTGCAGCATGTTGGCTAAACCATGGGCAGAGAGGAGTGATTAATCCATTCCTTGATTGTACCTTAATTGAAAAAATCTGAATAAACGGAACCCGAAGCTGTGAGCAAGCTTGAACCAGCTGGAGACAGGGCCTGGAAGGGCTTTTATCTGCTGGGTGCTGCAGGCTGCTGGGAAGGGGCTCCTACAGCAAACCTCTGCTGGTGGGGGTCAGCGGCCGGTGATGCCAGGGCTGGAGCCAGCCTGTCCTGCATGGGCAGCGTCAGCCCCTCTGTGTTGGGAACAGCCCTGTGGTGGGACGGCAGCGAGGATCCAGGTATCCCTGTGGCAGGGTGTGCTGTCACCATGGCGGAGGACAGATCTGAGCTGAGCCTGTCCCCCAGCCCCTGGTTTAGGGGAGGGGGGAAACACTGGCGTTGCTGAGGCTTGTTGTGTTTGAGCAGTTGTGTGCTGGTGCCAGGAGAAAACTGGGACAGTTGCACTTCTGGGTGCTGTCTCAGCGCATTGGCGTGGAGCTGGCACGCTTGCCAGCTCCCTTGCTGGCTGGAAAAGCTGGAAAACTGCTCCTAGTGCCCTTTGGGGACAGGGAAGGGGAACCTAGTTTGGGCTCTGGGTTGCCTACCCTGGTGCTGGCCTGATGCCCAGCCAGCTGTTGTGTTTGGCTCCTTGCAAACCAGGTAATGCCAGCGTGCCCTCGGTCTGCTCGAGATGGAAATGCGGGAAGAAATTCATGTTTACTGTCAGCAAATCACCACACTTGGTACCCACAGGGAGCCCTGAGCTCTTGGGGCTTGTGTTTGCATCGCGCCCTGGTTTACGTGATGCCCGGGGTAGGTCCTCCCTTCTGTCCTTCACCAAGGTTTCCTCCTACAGAACTGAAATTTTCTTGTGGCCTCAAGTTTGCGCACAGGGATCCAATGTAAACAGCCAGCACTGCCTCCTTCCCAGCGCTCGCATCCAATGCCCGCGTGTCCTCCCTGCACGGAACCCTGACAATTTCCATTCCTGGGCTCCCAAAGCCACCTCGGAAAGTAAATTGCCAGAGACCTGGCTGATGGCAGAGATACGGCAGGCTCCCCTTTTATTCGATGCTGTTCCCTGGCGTTCGCTCGCTTTTGTCCCTGCCGTGGCTGGGGTGATTATGTGGGTCTGTCTCATCGTGGCCATTGTGCGCTGGATGAGGCGGCTGATTGTTCTGCTCCGCGGTGAGCTGGGGCCGAGGCACGCACGGCGGGGCTGGTGGAGATGCAGCGGCTGGAGCCTCCGGGAGATGCTCTCCTACCCACTGGGCTCCCGGCTGCCTGCCAGGGAAGCCCTGCGAGGCGGCAGGTACAAGGCGATGCTTGGCCGGGTGGGGAGGTTGCGTCTGCTCCCTGCCTCGCTTGGAGGGCTTGCGAGCGGCGGCGGCAGGGTGGAAGGGCTGCGTGACAGACTACTGCGCTTTATTTGCGTCCAGTCGTTCCCTGGCTTCCTCTTCAGCATAAGCAGAGCTTGGCATGGGGCGAACTGTTTTGTCCTGCTCTGGAATCCAGTGTGCGCCTCAGCAGGTTTTTTTTTTTTTTATTGCAAGGCTCTTTCCCGGCATGGAGGCTCTCGCCCTCCTGGAACAACTGCCCCGCGTGCCTCTCGCTTCTCCAGAAATGGGCTTGCCAAAGTTATTCTGTCCACACCTGGACCCTGGTGTTGGAACAAGGGTCATCCAAAGGAGCTAAGCTACGGTCCCTGAAAATGTCTTTCCTTGCTGGTTTTGTGCTCTTTTACCAGGGCCTTGGAAGTCAAGGGAATTCCTTCCTGAAGCTGAAAACAGTAATAATTTTTACAAGCTGCTTGCGCTGCAGGTTGCTGTTTCATCTTGATAACTCTCACTGCAACAGTAGGAATGCCTCAGACCTTGGACTTGGTCCTCCTGGAGAGGGTGGCTGCTGCGTGGCGGGGAGGAGGGCGGTGGGGACCGGCCCTGGTGCTCAGGTGCCTGCTCTTGGCTTTCCCCTTGCTGTATCTCCAGATGTTGGAGCCTTTTTATTTATTTAAAACTTAGGTTTTCACGGGAGTCTTATTTAATTGTGTCTGATGTAGGAAAACAACATGGAGAATTTAAAGTATTGGGTGAAAGTGTTACCTTTGTGAGAGAGCTGTAATTCGCTCTGGCTTTACTTCCTCAAAACTTATCAGGAATTGCTCCCGGCAGGTTGTACAGGGTATGGAGTAGCAGCATTAGCCCTGAATTACATTTATGGCGCAAGAACTTGATTTTGATAGGTGGGAGCGCTTTGAAGTGCTCTTCCTCCACGCTCCGTTTCGGTGGTCAGCAGAGCAGTACTGCGGAGACCAGCAGCTTCCTCTGTACAGCTCTTTTGCTGCCTTGGTCCCTTGCAAGAGACCAAGCTGAATGCTGGTCTGGCTGAATGTGGCTGGTCCCTCTCGGTTATTTAATGTGACGGCATGGTAGATCTTAGCGCAGAGGAGTTCCAGGGGTGAAAATGGCAAAAGATTTTGCTGCTGTTGAGCTTGCCCCATATTGAGGGGACCACGGTGCTGTGGGAAGTGGTTGAGTTGCCCTTGGTGGTGAGGAACAGAGTAAGAGTGGTGGCCATGGTCCCATGAAGGGGGATGGCACCATGGGGACACAGAGCCAGTGCAGGTGAGGGGAGTGGGGAGGTCGTGTGGGGGAGTGGGCAGCTACTGCTTTTGCCTCCTGTGCGGTTCTCCTGGGGATGTCGTCAGGAGGAACTTGGATGGACTCAGCGGCTGGTGGAGAGAAAGGTGGAAGGGCGATGCCAGTGCAGAGTCCCAAGCGAGGGGGCAGGGGACGCCGGCCATGGCAGGGTGCTGGTGCCCAGCTCATCCAAGAAGCACACCAGTGGGCTGTGGTGGCCTTGGCTTGGCCAGGCAGAGGCTGGGTGCAAGGGCCCTTTGGGTTTGCTGGTGGCTTGCTGGGTGGCTGGGCACTGCCCAAGCAGGGACAGAAGGTGAAGATGCAGCTCGGAATAACGAAATGAGGTTTGTGCTGTTGTAGCCCTGGCTCTCATCTTCTAGGTCTTCCCTCTGCAGCATAAGACAGTGTGGTATCCTACTATGAAACACCAGCAGTGCTGCCCTCCTTCACCCTCCTCTCCCCAAAAGATCTGCCAAGCAGCATTTTGCAACCGAAGGAAGGAAGGAAGAGCCCAGTTCCTCAGCACATCCCATGGAGGCTTTTGCAGTCATCGGATCCAGCAGTGGTCTGGGGGTAGTAAGAAATCATCAAGTGCTCCTTGGTACAAGAACTTGAGCTCAGGATATCCCATGCTACATGTGGAAGGAGACTGGTGGTGGCTGTGGGAAAATGGCGCCTTTGGTAGCACCACTTTCTTCCAGCACTGAGTCTCCTACAAGGTGTGTGCGGGCAGGAGAGTGGCTGCAGCCCTGCTTGCACAGAGCGGCTTCTGTGCCAACGTGTCCAAGGTGCTGGTGGTACAGAGCATTGGTTGGAGACCACCTTTTGGTCAAGGCTAACAAATTACAAGGTTTCATTGAGGGCAAGGTGAATTACTAGGTTTTCCTTGCCTGTAAGCACCCGTGTTGTCTGTCAGGCGTGTCTGGTTTGGGTTACTTTGCTGGTGGCTCTCCGGGTGTTGCAACTGCAGAGAGTATGTGAGGAGTTCACGTTCCATCCGTCTATCTCTGGAAGGCCTGGCTGGGGGAAGCTGATCAGCAGTCACAAAAACTTCTTCCGTGTACCAGTTCATTCCTGCAAATTAAATGCTTCAAAACGTCAACGATATGCAATGGACCAAACCGTAAATCAGAACCCTTAGTGCTGTCAGCCCAGCCATCCAGGAGACCTGATCTTCATGGGATTGGGAAGCTGTGGAAGGCCAGGACTTCAGCAGGCGCTCAGTTCCTTCAGGTGGCTGCCGGCTCTGGTAGAGATAAGGGCTCTGATGCTGCTGCTTTGTTTCCTGAGCTGATCGTCTGCCTCTTTTCCAGGTGGACTCATTAATTGCATTAACTCAGGCAGCATCTGCTCTGCAGGGTGCGATGGACACCCCGGGGACCACTGCCGGGAATGGAGAGGAGCGACGTGGGCAGCTGTACGCTTGCACTTGGTCCTATTTGAATGCTGTTACTGTTGGTGGATTTTAATATCCAGGCAGTGCATGAAGTCTTTAAATGCTTAATTTTATTGAAATATTTGGGGATCCCCACAAAGGTGGCACTGGTGACCCTCAGCTGGTGGTGTTGGCTGGGGCTGATGTGCTGGCGGCTGGATAAGGCTCTGGAGAGCCCTCTGTTCTCCCTGTGGCAGCACCAAGGGGTGAATAGTCTGGAAGAGAAACCGATATGCAGCTATACAGAGTGAGAAAATCTTTCCCTGAACAGCTTTATTTTTAAAGCATCATTGTTACAATAAAATGTGTGTTTACTTTGACAACTTTTTCTGGGTTATTTTAGTAAAGCTTATTTTTATACTGGCTTTTCCTTCTCCTTTGCATTTGGACTGTTGTTCTGACTGGTATTTTGTCTGACAGCATTTTGAACACTGGTGCGTTAGGATCGCTGATGTGTGTTTGAAGGTTTTCTAGCACCTGCTCTAAATACCGTGGGTATTAGTCCTGTTTTGGGAGATGGAGCAGAAAACACATAGTGGACTGTGCTGCTGAAACACAAAAAAAAAAAAAAACCAAAAAAACACAAAACCCTCATCAGAAATGTGTGAGAGATGTTTGTGGGTACGTTTTTTGGAGAACATGAAACTGAGAAGATTAAAAATGCCAGGGCTTTTAGCATTACTCTGGAGCTGCTATTATTTTGAAAGGAAAGGTGGACCGAAAAGCTGAGGGATGATGTCAGTGCCAGGCAGGAAAACTGCTCTGGGCCATCCTCATCTGTTTCTTGGAAGGGTCCCAGGGTTGGCGGAGGGACAGCACTTGTAACGCCCATCCCACCCGTGACCTTGTGTGGAGTGTGACAGGCAGGGCAGTGGTGCCCTTTTTCCATCCAGAAGGAATTTTCTGGAGCTTGCTGGTCTTGCCCAAGCGTAAAATGAAGGTAGCGGGCTGTTGTGCCTGGGGACAGGCAGGTCGGGGGGGTCCCTTGTGCTCTGTCCTGACTGCGCGTATTTTTTATAAAGCCACAAGCTTTAGTGCACCTTATTTGACACTTTGTTTTTCCAAGGCATGTAAATATTACTTCAGGGGTGCAAGAAGCTCAGTCCGAGCTCCCACCTTACTCCTGTCCGCGCCGGGGAGGTGAGGAGGGTTGGTGCTTGCTTGGGCTGGGCTTTAGCTGAAAGCGTGTGGCCACATTGTGTGTGTGACTTCCTAAAACTCATTTTTCTACTTTTTTTTGGTTTTGAGGTGCGAAAGCAATATGTTCTTCCGTTTGCAAGTCTGTGGTTGCATGTGGTGTCCCCAGGCTGGCACGAACCCTGCCTTATTCTAGGACCACGCGCGGGGTCTCGTCCCGGGGTCCCTCTGAAGATGCTGTTGAGGTGCTGGTCAGCCCCCCAAGCAGCAGGGGTGGTCCCTGGCTGGGGCATCTGTCCCTGTCCCCTCCCCGGCTTTTGCTGCAGGGGACAGGATGCTTCCAGGGGACGTGTGTTCAAATAGCACCACGGGGTTTTTTCTTTGGGTTGTGCCTCAGTTTCCCTGCTCTGTAGGAGCTTGCTGGTTTAGAAAACTGCTATTTTCCCACTGTGGGCGTGCGTCTGTGCCGTGCTTGCTTGGGCTGCAAAGCTGCTCCCTCTTGTGCCTTTCTAACCTGAAAGGTAAAGGCTGGGAGATATTTCTGTATGGAGGATGCCACTGCCCAGGTAATGAGAGAAAGCAAATATAAGCAAACTCCCCCCCCCCCCGCCATTGCAGAGCTGCGGGTCAGACTATGGTATAAGCAAGCTTCATCCAGTGTTTGTTTGCATATCTGGGGAAATTTTATGGCAAAATAATTGATCGGTTTTACTTGAATGGTGTCGCCATACAAACGATCAAAGGAACCTCTTGAACCCTGGCACTGCATTAGCCGCCGCCTTTGCTTTGGAGAGACTGGGGACCAAGCTGCGCCGAAACTTTAAGATATGCTGGTATGCTGCCAAAAGGCTCCTGCGCAGGGATGGCAGGGATACCCTGCGCCGGGGAGGACGAGCTGGCAGAGGTCTGTGATGCCTGCGACGGGGCAGCACGGACTCTTTAATTTGTGGTGCCTCCCTACAGCAGCAGCGGGTTGGGAGAGGCTGTGTCTTGAGCAAGGATTTGGGATGGAAAGTGGTGGAGATGGCTACATGAGTGCTAATGTTTATAAAGTGCCTCTGAAAAAAAAAAAAAACAACACAAAACCGAGCATACAGAATAAAAGAGGAAAGCAAACACTGCAGTGCGCCAGGTAGTGAAGTACTAACTGATACACTTAATTTTTTTTTTCTCGCCTACCTGGCAGGGAAAGCGAAGCGTTTCAGTCCCGTTCTGCCTCGCGTGCCCTCTGCGTCAGTGGGCGCGCTGGCAGCAGGCTGCAGGTGCGGGAGCCCTGGGCACGTTGTGCAATGGCTGCTTTTCCTAAAATACCCGGGAGCAGGGCTGGGGGTCTGCCGGGGCAGGGCTGGGGGGGCTGCGTGGGGTGGGAAGCAAAGGCAGGAAGCCGCTGGGAAGTCAGCAAGTGATGCATAGACCATGTGTAAATAAACTGGCTAAAAAGACCGTCTGTAAATAAACCAGCTAAAATGGCTGTATTCCACGGCAGGAAAGCCCGGAGCTGTCATAGCTTGAAACTAGTCTGGGCCGTGCCCAAGGCGTGCGGTGTTTTCTGCACTAGGGCTGCAGCAACCTGCTTGGAGGGAGAAAATAGTGGATATTGTTCCTGTTGGCAAACGCGGGGTTTCCTTGGAGCTGGGGACCCTGCGGAGGGGCACAGGGTGGCCCCGGCCGCAGCAGCCCTGCGAGCGTAGCCAGCTCCCACAGGAGTGTGAAATGCTTCCACACATGCAGCTCGCTCTTATTCCGCAGTCATATTTTTTTCCCCCCCTCAGTGTTTTTCCAACTCATGTCTTGCTGCCAGAGTCCATATTAATAATGCATGACTTTTTTTTTTTTTTTAATGGTGCTTCCTTCCCAGCGTCCCTTTCAGCTGCTGAGTCAGAGAAGATTGTTATAGCAGCAACCTCTGAAGTGGTGAAATGCCCCTGCAATGCTCAACTGCTGTCATTTATCATCCTGACTCCTCGGCGAGCAACCCTTTCCCTTGCCTGGCTCTGGGTGAGGATACCAGTGCCAAAAGGCTAATTCCTGCTATGCCAGCTGGTGACTGGTGAGATCCGCTCCGCTGAGCCTTCCTGGCTAGTATTTGATTAAAGCAGATATTGCTTCTGTTGGCTGCATTTTTTTTTTTCTTTTGGTTTTGAAATCCCGTGAAGCTTTTTTCCTGATCTGCCTGAGACTGTGCTTTGGGATTGTGCCCAAGACCTTCTTTTTTTTTTTTTTTTTTCCTCTCCTCTCCTCTCCCTCCTTACTAATTCTTAAATCAATTTTTTTTCCTCCTCCCTGCACTCCCCCTGAGATTTGTGCCTGGGCTTTTTAAGGTAATGGAGATGACAGAAGCCACATAACGTGTTAACATTGTTAAATTAACTCAAAATCCTTCCAGTGGCTGTTGAAACGTGCCTGGCTGCTGCGGGAAGCTTTGGAGCTGCTAATGCAGCACGGAGCAGGGATTTGCATCTGGTTGGCATCAGCCTGATGGGGGCAGGGGTGGTGGTGTCACCTCCCCACAGAGCTGGTTCCCACCTGCTGGGTCCAAAACCTGTAGAGAAATAGGGAACAAGAGCGCTTTTCAGGGAATTTATCTTCTAATGACTAGAATAATAAATACGCTGAAATATCAGCAGCAGATGTCTCCTGTCCCACATCCTAGTGTGATTTTCTGTTTGGGTGGAAGCAGCTGCAGGGGGAATCGCTGGTGGGGAGTGGAGTCACACAGCCCCAGGCGGGGAAAGAGAGCATCCTTGGGGCTGGGAAACGGCATCCTCATAGTCTTCCCCCACTTGGTGTTCTGCCTCTCTGCAATTAGAAGGACTTGCCTGTAAATTTATACAGTTACACCAGAGCCAAACAGGAGAGGAGCGGCGCTCGCCTGGAGAAAGAGGGTTTCTTTTTGCCAAACTTCCCAAAATGCCTTGTTCCGCCTGTGTCCTGCTGTTGGGAATGGCACCAGCACGTGTGCGCCCATGCTGGCAGACCTGGGAGGGATGCAGTGCTGCTTTTCCTTGTCACAGCTGGCGAGAGCTGACCAGAGCAGCCAGACGGGGATCCCGCCCTTGGGAATGGCGGGGGTGTGTGAGGCTGACCCTGGCTGCACACCTTTGTCTCGCCCAGAGCCAGGCAGTGGGAATGGCGTGCTTCCCACTCGGCACCCAGGCCGTTCTGCTGAGGCTCTGCAGTGCTGTGCTCCTGATTCGTTCCTCCCGAGGAAGGGGCAGCGTGGCCGATATGGTGTGAAATTTCCCCAAAGCTGCAGCACATCCTCCTTCCACGCCGCAGCCTGGCTCCCTCGCTCAGGGTCAGGGAATTCATTCACTTGCCATGAATTTTTTTAGCTCTTTGCCAGCTGTTGGGTTCCCACTGCCCTGGCAGTGGGGTGAGCCCGGAGACACCCTCCCAGTGCCCTCCAACAGAGAGGGGGCAAACTCTTTCTGTGGAATGGTTTTGCCAGTTATAGGGGGAAGCTTTCCGGAAGGATCCCATGAACTTCTGTGCCTTTGATCTGTACGGGCTCTCTGGAGCGGCAAGCGGTGTGCCACCTTGCTGAGGTCACCAGCTGCCCCGGTGTTCCTGCCTGCCCGGGATGTGCCCCCGAGGGGCACCTTCATGCTGCAGGCAGCCCCGCTTGCCTGGCAGTGAAACGCAATGCCACCCACAACTGGTGAGACGAGCGACTTGCTTCTCGGCTAACAAGATTTAGGTGGATTATGCTATGTATTTAATCAAGGGCTAAGCTTATTGCCTTATTTGAAATGGATCAAAGCCCTTGAAAGTGCCGGTCTGGAGACCAGCTATTTAACCAGCATGTTACTCGGCCGCGTTTCTCTGCGGTGAGGCTTGCTTTCGAAGAAGCTGGGTAGTTCAGCAGGCAGGTTTCAGACTGCAGCAGTGACCAAATGCAAAACCAGATGGGAAAAGTCTGAAGTGATGAGGAGGTAGGAGTGTGCGAGTGTTGTTAGTTGTCCAGCATCCCAGGGGATTTGGGGGGGAAAAAGGCTTCCTTTGCTAGCTTTCAGTTTCCAACTGTGTTTTCAGATATATTAAAGCTCCATGCTGGCATGTAAGGGAGATGCTCTGGCATTTGGCAGCCAGGCTTTCACTTTCTAGAAAAGCAGCTGCAATTTTTTGTGTGGCCCTGCCTGCAGAAGGGACCGGATCCTACAGCGCGTTCACAGGAAGCCCCGCACCCCCCTGCAGTGGCCATCAGCAGCGATGGAGCTCGCAGGGGTCTCCTCTTGTCCCCGTCCCCACAGCAGTGTTGCCCTGCGGGACTCTGGTGGAGAATCGTGCTGGTTGCAGAGGAATAAAGCAGAGGAGGCTCCTTGCTGCTCTCCTAGCCCAGAGGAGCTCGCTCCTAGCCCTGGCCTTTGCCATGCTGGAGGCACGCCGTGCCATGGGAGCCCATCTCTTGCAGCAAGAGCAGCTCTCCCCCTTTCCTGGCGTTCCGGCTGCGGGGCTCGGCTCGGCATGGGCAGCTTGTCCCGGAGCGAGGAGGTGCGTGGTCCCTGGCAGCGCGGGAGGGGGCCGGGTGGCGGAGGCGGCAGCAGACCTGCTGCTGCGCAGGCTTTATTTCTGCGTGTGCAGCGAGGCGGGCGGGCGGAAGTGTCGCTATCCACAGATAGTGAGGCAGGTTTAAAATTACTTTCCAGTGAAGAGCTCTTGCGCTTGCCGGAGTCTGCCGGGAGCGGTAGGGCAAGGGCGTTCAAGGTGCGTGGCTATCTCTTTCTTGCAAGGTTAGGGGTTGGATTTGTGGGGTGTTTTTTTTTTTTGCTGCGGGAGGTGTGTTGGCGCTCACGGTTGCGCTGTCCCCGTCTCTGCGGTCAGTGTGCTGCTGGCACACCCTGTGCCGCTTCACCTGCGTGCGGCAAGCTGTCCCAACCTAGCTGAGCAAGCTGTTGAAAACATGCCAGCTATTCAAATCACCCTTCCTGTTTCTTAAAAAGAGAAGTTTATTCCAGCAACCACCTTCTGTCTCGCTGACGTCCAACATAAGGAGGGCAGCCGCAGCTCACGGCTCTCCCGCTCCATGAATGTGACTGTCGGCACTGCCTTGCAGAACAGAAAACATGCCAATCAAATGGCTTGTCTGGAGGAATCTGTGCTGGAGCACAGATACTGGCAACTTCTGCTCTGAGGTGAACCAACTTGCACAGTTCTCATGCAGCAGCGGGTTCTGGTGCTCCCTGCAGCATCACCACTCCTTCCCCTTTGCAAAGCCCAGCACTGCTTTAAGCAAGCTTCTTCCCCTCATTTTCAGACCTCTCTGTGGTTATTTTCCTTGCTGTGTGCTGCAGTGGAAATAAACCTGGGATAAACACAGGGAGAGAAATTCAGCCGCATCCCCCCTGTGCTGCAGCTGTGGGGGTCCCTCGTCCCAAGTTGCCCCATCTCTCCTGGACTTGGCCTGAGCCCTCGTGCGAGGCTGGCTGAGCTTCTTGTGTGACAGCCAGGTGCAATGCGTTCCCTTGTTTAATTTATTGCTAATCAAACCTGCAAATGAGGCTCTCCCTCAGTTCTCCTCCAGCCCAAGCCCATTGTGCGTCCTCCTGCCCTAACTTGCAGGTGTAATTACAGGAAAGGATTGGTCAAGCATCCTTTTGTGTTCCAGAGGCCTCTGCAGGCTTGCTGACTTGCAGTCGTCCTGTCAGTGCTGGCTTTCTGGTGTCTTGGGTTGCATCAAATGGTCTTGTGGTTCCTAGGCTGCAGGAGCGGGGTCTCTGCCGGCTCCAGGGCTGCTTGTTCCATCCGCAGGGTTGGGAAGGGCTGAGCTATGCTGGGGGGGCTGCCCAGCTTCAGGGTGCTCTGTTTAAGCCCATTTCCACCTAACTGAAAAAGAAAAAACGCCGGTCAACATAGTAATTGTCTCGTTTGCTGCTGTGCTGGAGAAAGCTGATAGCAAAGCAGGGCTCGCAGCAGGTGCTGACACCGACCCTGTCCCCCCCATGCTGCCCTGCCCTGGCTGCTGTCCCCTGCCCTGCCTTGGGCTGCTGCCACTGTGTCCCTGGGCTGTGCTGAGGGCACAGGGGGTTCCCGGCTGTGGCCGGGGCTCCCGGTGTCACTTGCATTCGATGGGTACCAAAACCCAGGGGGTGGCAGTTCCTACCTGAGGCTTGTGTCCTTCCACACCGGGGTGGCAGTGGGCTCCTGGAGTCAGGACCAGGGTGGCAGAACTGCCCCCGAGCCTCCAAAAGGGCCAAAAACCAGGGCTGGTGGAAGAGGACTCTGCTGCGGTCACCTGCAGCGCAGTAACTGCTCCGGACAGGGAAGGGCTGTACTTGGGGAAGAGCAACCTGTGTGAACCGGTGCTAAATTTCTCTGCTGTTCCCTACCTTTGCATGGGCAGCACTGCATCTGCAGCCGGCTCGGGAGCGGGTCAGCTCCCCTTCCAAACTGCTGGATGCTGCAGAGCATCGTGGCATTTGTAGGGCTGTGTCTGCAAAGCGCTGCCAAGGGCTTGGCTGCACGGAAGACAGGAGAGCAGAAGAGGAGCAGGATGGTGTTTAGCTGTAATGCCTTGGAGAAGCAGCATGGACAAATTGGGTAACTTGAGTGGATAAATTGGTGTAATCTACAATCTTGTTACGCAGCGTGGATGGAAGGGCTGATGCCTTGGCTTGAGGAGGAGGATGGGCTGCCATGCTCGGTGAGTTGGAGGGGCTGGTGTGGGCAGGGTCGGTGGGATGCCAGCCCCCATCAGCTCCTTCCCTGTGGCCCCTCGGGGCTGCCCTGGCCCGGAGCAGTCCTGCCCTTGCTGCCTGCCCAGCTCCTTCCCTGTAGCCCTCCCAAACCCAGGGGTGTCTGCAATAGCCAACCCTACCCGTCTGAAGTGAGGGGATGTTTGCAGAGGGAGAGGAGGAGGTTGTTAAGCCATGATGGAGCTGCCTTTGCTTCCAGCTATCCTGCACGGGGATTTCCCAGTGCCTGGCAAGGTGTTGCTGTGCTGCCCAGTGCCTGCCCTGGCCCTGAGACCACCAGGGAGCTGCTCTAGTGTGTCTTTGTGAGAAGCACGTTGAGATACGTGGTGTTTTGGTTTGTTTTTAGGATGCAAAGGGAATATGCCATCCCCAAGACCTCATAGCATGCTTGATGCACTTGCAAGTTTTAACTTCCCACTATCAATGTGGGCATTGGAGACCAAGGAGACTCTGAAATGGGAGTTGGATGTGAGAGGGGGTGGCAGTCGGAGGCTGGCACCTCTGGGCTCTGTGTATGATCACTGGGGGTTGCTTGGGAAGCTTATACCGGGATCACCACAGCTTCAGGTGAGCATAGGGGCTTTCCTCTCTGCATCTGAGGCTGACAGCCCAGGGCAGCGAGGTGCCATGGGGACTGGTGCTGCCGCGGTGCAGGAGATGGCCAGTATTTGCTTTTAGATGTCATATGTCTGAGCTGTTTGCACACTGAGCATCCCCTTGGGCTTTAGCATCTTGCCCTGCTTCTGCTCAGGGGTCTGGTCGTGCAGGAGGGTGCCAGCGTGCTCCTGGCTTTCTCAGAGCCCACCGTTGTGCTGTGGTGCCAAAGCACGGAGCTGCTCCCCAGCTTTCGCTCTGCCGGGCTCGTGCCCACCCAGGCCCTGTTCACGCGCTGTGGTGGGGCTGGAGCAGCCTCTGGGCGCTGTGTGCCCATGCTGGCCACCCACGGGTGGGCATCCAGAGCTGCCCTGTCTGAACCCAAACTGTGCCCACCTTAGTAGAATTTCATTTCCCTCCCCGTTTGCCTTGTGCCACCTCCTTATCCCAAGGGGTTTGTGCAGCAGTGTTATGGTTTCAGTTGGGATGGAGTTAACTTTTTTAGGGGCAGCCGGTACGGTGCTGTTTTGGATTTGGGATGAGGAACACTTTTGATAGCACACTGGTGTTTTTGGGCAGTGTATTGCTAGGCGGCCAAGGCCTTTTCTGCTCCTCATACCGCCCCGCCAGCGAGTAGGCTGGGGGTGCATGGGAATCTGGGAGGACACACAGCCAGGACAGCTGACCCCAGCTGACCGCAGGACTATTCCAGACCATGTGACATCATTCCCAGCATGGAAAGCTGGAGGAAGAAGAATGAAGGGGCGGATATTCAGAGTGATGGCATTTATCTTTCCAAGTAACCATTACACGGGATGGATCCCTGCTTTCCTGGAGATGGCTGAACACCTTCCTGCCAATGGGAAGTAGTGAATGAATTCCTTGTTTTGCTTTGTTTTCCTGTGCGGCTTTTGCTCTACCTATTAAATTGTCTTTATCTCAACCCACGAGTTTTTCCTCACTTTTGACTCTTCTGATTCTCTTCCTGCATCCAAAATGGGGGGAGCGAGGGAGTGAGTGAGTGAGTGGCTGTGTGGTTCCAGCTGCCGGCTGGGATTGAACCAGGACAAGTGGGCAAGCTGGGGCAGTGTGTCCGAGCCCGGCACAGGGACGGAAGGACAGACACACACACACACACACACACACTCTCCCCTCACACGGGGCTGGGGAGGGCTGCTTGGCTCAGGGAGTGCTGCCCTCGCGTTCCCAGCGTGTTTATCTTTTCCAAGGTAGCTGAATGTCTGGCTCTTGTTTGCAGAGCTTGACTTGTGGGCGCAGGCAGGCTGGAATTGATTAGTTTATTTAATTTTTTTCCCCTGCCCTGTTGCTCGTATCAATGAGCGAGCGGTCAGATCCCTCGGTAAACACTCAACTCTCTTCAAGAAACTTCAGCTCTGTGTGAGGAGCTCAAAGGTGCTTCTGGAGGGGCAGTGGGATGGAGGGAGGCAGTCTTTGCTGTTTCCCGATGTGCGTCCATGTGTGCCCATCCCTTTCCAGGGCTACCAGAGGGGGTCATATGGAAGAACTTTGCCTCGGAAGTCCCCAGGCAATTGCAGTGTCACCAGGCAGATGGGATGTGGTGACTTGGGGCAGGACAAGGCTGTGACACTGCACTGGGACAGGCAGGGCACCCTGTGCCCCACGCTGGTGAGAGGCTGTGGGCAGCCAGGCTCGGTGCCCAGCGCCCCGTCCCCACAGCCTGCTTATGGGCAACCTGTATGGCTGAACTTGCACCGAGTTTTCCTCCTCTTGGTATAAATCCAGCAAAACCTGGTGGGGTGGGAGTCTGGGGGCCACAAGCTTGCTGTCCCTCGCAGTTGTCAATGTCCCCAGCGCCACGTGGTGAATCCTGAACCCTGGTTACAGCTTGGGGCTGCGGACGCTCTTATCCCTTGCTGAGCTCACTCACTTAATAACCTTGTTTCTGCTTATCTGGGATTAATATGTAACTTAATAATAGCGCATTAGGCACAATTCTGTGAGTGTGGTGCTTGTGGTGAAGGGCGGTGTGAATCTAGTTTCTGATGCCAGGGCACTTTGTTCCCCCGTCCCCGCCTCCCCGATAAGGTTTAGAGTTTTCTTCTGCCTGGCGCCAGGGCGGCAGTGCTGTTAGTAAATGTTTGCCATGGGTGGGCAGGAGGGACGAGTCAGCAGAGGGAGGGAGACAAGGGTGATCCTGGGGGGAAGCCACGGGGCATGGCACTTCCCTGCACGGCTGCCCCGGAGAGGGGTCTGGTGTGCAGCAGAGGTTTGTGGCACGGCGTGATGGAGGGAAGGTTTTTTTCCATTTTCGCGTGTTGAAGCCATCCCAAACAGACTCTCATGCCATTGCTTTTCTGCTGACACCCAGGAGGGCGTCACACAGGCTGCGATGAGGTGTGTAATCTCTTAGTTAAGTGCTAAATAAGTTCATAGATAGAGGGATGAATTATTTCCAGTGGAGTCATTCCCTACTCTGATAGTGGAACTGGTTAATTTATTTACAGCAGCTGTATTGCCAGTTTTGCTTGTCAGGCGGAAGAGAACCATATCAAAAATGTTAGGTATTCCAAGGCTACATAGCTCACAACAAAGCTAATAAATGTCTTAGGATGTCAGAGTTCTTACAAAATCCCATAGGTAATGGTCTGTGTGCTGGAACTTCAAAGTTGCATCCTCTTTCTGATAGGTTTTTTTCATGCTGTAAAAACGCAGCAGCTGTACTTCACTGTTTGCAGTGCAGTCTTTAATTATTGCAGACAAGAACAACTCTGTAATCGTACTGCGGAGGCCAAACTGCTGTGGGTCTTAGTGGCACTGTATGGTGAAAGTACCCTTGGCAGGGAGCTCCGAGCTGCTGCCTTTCAAAATCTGGGACAAAATAATCCCACGTGATTGAAGAATTTCAGCTTGGAGAGTTTCTTAGGAGTTGAAAGGGCTGATGGGCTCTCCAGCAGATGAGCCAGGCTGCTGCATAGTGCGGAGTGGGGCTGTGGCAGTGCTCCTTCCCTGGCCGCTGGAACGGCTGGTTTCCCAGTACCTGGCAGCGGGTGGGAAAGAAATCGCAACAGGAACAATCTCGGAGTGTTGCTACAGAGGGATGTCTCCGTCGATGTGGTCTCCGCAGTGCAAATTGTGCTTGCTGCAAAGCAGCCTTTACACTTTTGAGGCTGAAGCGTTTGCAGGGTACTTTATTTTCACTAGCTGGTACTGCCGGTGGTGGCACAGCGTGCGCTCCTGCTGCGCCTGGGCTCTCCAGCACCAGCCAGGAGCCAAAATGCCTGATGTCAGGTTGGGCGAGAGCCTGCAGCTCTCGCGTGGTGGTGGACGTTGCCCTGTTGATAGGAGTAGTCATCCTGCGGCATGGTGCTTGGGCATTCCAAGGGTAAAACACCTTAGTACGGACAGAGGGTTGCACTTTGCAACCTGCACCACACCTCGCACGGGGTGGTTCGGGGCGAGTGTCCCCACCGGCGCACCCTGCCGAGGTCGGGGACGCAAAGCAGCCAGTGGCTTGGCACAGGCAAGGCCACCGCGGGGGTGAAAAAACTCTCCCTTGCATTTTGCCATTCCGATGGCACGAAGCATGTCCCCTGGGGCGCGCGCATCGCGGGCCAACTAGGCAGGGAGCAGGACTTTCCCCGCACTAATTCTTTTCAGAGACAAAGAAGATGTAAATAAGAGCTGGACCATGCTTTTCGCCATAAATGGCAGTGGAAGATGTGCTGCGAGTCTTGCTGAATTGAGCGAAGAACAAACGCTGCCCCGGATGCTGTAAACACAAATTCTGCACCTGCATTTAAGCCTGACAACTGGGAGGGCGTATTGTTTCATGTGTGTTAACTGGGATGGTCCAGCCTGGTGTAGGAGGGAAGCTGCTGACCAGAAACATCATCTCGGACCCCCCGTTTGGAACAGCTCAGTCGCAGCAAACATGAGGCTGTACATGTGACAACCCTTTTTGTTCAGCCACGCTGAACTTGTAAAACATGCTTGAAAAATCAGGTCTTTGTCTGGGTTTTTTTTGGGAATATCCTAAACAACGGTCCCATTCTCTTTTCCTCCATCGAAGTCAGGGTGTTAAAGCTTCAGACAGTGCAGTTTGTACCACGTGAACTGAGTCAGTAAATCTATGACTCTGTTAAGTTGTTTTTATCTTGACAATTTTGTACTCTCCAATGGGTATAGTTAATCTCTGAATTTGGAAGACTAACAAATGGGTGATTTCAAAATCTATTTAAATGGTGTGTGATGTATATAGAAATTTTAAATCCAAATCCAACCTGTCTTCTATTCTCTGCTGTGGTCTGACTGTTTTATAGATTGCTTCAGCTGGTGAAGGACAGCCCCCTGATGAAAACTCACTAGTGAATGCATTTCTTGGGCAGTGCCACCCCACGTGTCCCCTTTTTCCTGCACATCCTAAGGCTGTTTGTTTGAGTAGGATGCCCAGGTTGGTGGTGGGGGTTGCCTGCAGTAGAGGATTTCCTTTCCCTCCTGCAGCCGTGCCTATTCCCATGACCCAGGAGACGAGGAGTTGTCCCAAACGTCCCACATCCTTCCCTGCCCTCCTGCTTTAGGGGCAGTGCTGGGGAGTGTCTGCCTGCTCTTCCTCTCCCTTGCTTGCCCAAGCATGCATTTAATTTTTTTAATTATTTCTTTTTTAACCGAAGCTCTCCCTCTGTTTCCTCATCCTGGTCCTACACGAGCATCAGGCTCAGGCATCAGGATTCCTACTGCTTTGAGATGGTGTCCAGGACACAGGAATTTCCACCACTTTGTCTCCTAATGAACCTAAGGAACAAATACTGAACTGTAAATGTTTGCTGTCGGTAGGGTAGCCAGCAGTGGCCTGCCAGTGCTGCCAGTGGAGAGGTTAGCAACCATTTCACTCCGCCTGCTGAAGAGCCTTTTATTGCGCATTTAACTGTGCTCTGCCCACAAGTGCCCGGCGAGTGCTGTGCTTTTCTGCTCTGTGTGCAGAGAAATCTGCTGGCAGCTGATGCTCTTTTTCTCCTTGGAAGCGTTTGCGCTGACCCTGGCGAAGGGAGGTGAGACGGGGAGGGCAGGCTGGCCGGAGATGGGGAGGGCTGCCCATTGTCACAAAGAGGGAGGGATGGAAAACAAACAGGAGATGCAGTCATGTGCAATTGCATCTCCTGAACTGCAATTAAAGTAGGAGAGTCTGAATCTCGCTCGGAAAGGTAATATTTAACTTGGGCAAATGCTTGTTATGCTCTATGCTCCAGCCTGCATATGTCGCTACGCCCTTCCTCGCAGAGAGGAATTGCAGCAGAGCCCGGGAATTGAGCTGTTCTTGGGATTTGCAAAGCTCTGTGTGGTTTTTGCAGCCATCCTCGGCGTTACCTGCCCTGGTGTGTGGGTAAACTGTGTCCTGTGGTTTCCCCACCGGCAGCATTGCCTGCGTGGAGCTGGGTACCGTGTGTGCCAGCTCTGGGCTGTTTGCTGTCCCGGTGGGTGTGACAGCACCCTGGTGATCTGGGACTCGATCCCACCACCAGCCCTGGCTGCTGCCGGGGTGCAGGGCTCCTTCCATGGGTGCTTTAGCGCTGCAAATGCTCTCTGAGTTCCCCTGGCCTTCCGAGTTTTCCCGTGTGTGCAGAGCACGTCGTGTTCCTCTTGCTGGGCATCCGAAAATCAGTGCTGTGTTTGTCAAAGTGAGTTGCACAAACACCTTAGCTCAGCCAGCTGTGGGATTGCAACTGAAAAGTTGCCATCTTAAAGTGCACGTTTAAAAAAATTAGGGGCTATTAGAATAATCTGAATTTTCTCCCCCATGCTGAAGCCTCCCGGGGGTTATTCTTCACTAAGACAGTTCAGATGCAGATTCCCTCTACTCGGATTTTGGTCAAGCATCACTGCAGTCTCCCATCTTCCCTGCTTGCTTTGTGCACGTGCAGGCTGCCAACTTGCCAATTCTGGGGACGGGTGATTTGTAATTAGCAGCTCAGTGCTGCTGCTGCAGTGTTAATTCTTAGACCACTTAACGTATCAAATTATTCCTTCCTGTGGTATTTATAGGCGAATGGCTAAGTAACAGTGACAGCATTAATATTAAATTCCCTAAAACTAATAGGAACCTCTTATTTAATTGTTCTGGCACTCTGTACGTCTGGGGAATATGGTGCCACTGGAAGGCTAATAGAAACAGGTCTCATGGTGTATTAGGGATGGGATGCTGCTAAATTTCCTAGTTAGATTGTTTATGAGTTAAGACTATCGTAACTGTCTATCTGTTCCTTGGAGGCTTAGTTTGATTAAACCCCTTTGTATTGCTGATGCTAATGGAGTTGAATGGATGCTGGGGATCTGCTGGGAGAGCTTAAGAAAAGGCTTAAGGTAGACATGACTCTACTGGTTTCGCTGTCTCTGGGCCCCGTGGTTTGCAGTTTGTAGTCTTCCAGCCCTGGCAGGATGCTGGGGGTGACCTGAGCACCCAGCCCTGCTGCCCGCGGGACCTTCCCCCCTTCCACAGTCTCCGTTGCATCTCCAGCGTGCGGGCGTCCTGCACGCTCTGCTGGGCGTTTCGGATGTCTGGCAAAGCGGTTAGTTCAGTGGCGTTTTCCCTGGTTGTACATTGATTTGTGACTGTGTTGGTTGGGATGTGTGCTGCCGGGGCAGGGCAGGGGCTCCCGGTGCCTGGCCTCGCCGGGACGGTGTCCAGCTGCTCCAGAGCTCCGGGTGCCGGCAGGAGAAGGCTGCACGCTGCAATGAGACCGGGATAAACTCACAAACAGCCCCTCTGTGCTTCTGTAGCACTGATGGACTAATGAACTGGGGGGAAACTGCTGAATGTGACAGAAAGCCCTAAATCTCAAAGCAAAGGAAGACCCACTCCTTCCTCAGGAAAGCCTGGCGGCCGTGCCGGGCGCTGATACTGCTGCAGGCATGCAGGGCTGCCACGAACCGCCTGGCCTCTCTTCCTGACCCCAGCGGCTGTCTCTCCTGGCACGGGGCCTGGGGTACCGCGCCATCCCCCGTGCCGGGGGATGCTGGAGGAAAGTCCTTTCCGCAGGTGGCGGAAATGTGTTGGGGTCAGGGACAAGACGTGTCAAGTGTGTTCCCTTCCTGTGTCGGTAGCTGGCGTGGATCATGCTCTGACCTCTTCTGAATCAACTCCCGAGCTGCAAATTACCCTGCTGCCTCTTCTAGCACATATCATCGTGGTAAAATTAATTTTCCATGAGAGAGTCAGCTGTTTCTTGATTAGAAGTGCTCCGAAAATACCAACAGAGAAATGATTACAGGAAGCCTTCAATGCTCATTTATATAATTGGACTTACCTCCCTGGTCGAGGTTGTTGCATCCACGCCTGGCTTGGACGAGCGTTTGCCCTCCCTGTTACTTGTGAGCAGGAAGGTTGGGGTGCCGCATCCCGAGGGGTGCCGCATCCCGAGGGGAGCACTGGCCCTGGGGTGCAGCCGTGTGGCTCTGCTCCAGCTGGTGGCAAGCTGCAGGTCTGATACCACAGTTTCCACCCTGTGGGATTGACTTGTCCTTTTAACGAGCTAACAAGAATCATGTTAAGGCGGTCATTTGGGTGAATGCATTCTTAAATTTTGCTTGTTTTCCGTGCGGGTAGTAAGGGTCTGTCGGAAATTTGTAGGAAAAGGGGCATCTTCCCTTCCCCTCCCCCTTCCCCGACAGCAGCTAAAATGCCTTTCCTGTCCTTGTCCCACTGCTCAGCGGCTGTAGCCGGGCTGTTATCACTGCATTTATGTGGTCTGAAGTGCTGCGTGCTCAAATGGAATAAAGGCAGAAGGCCAATGTAATTTTCTGAGATCATCCTATGTGATTAGATTAGCAGTATCTCGCAACACAGAGAATTGTTTTCTGGCTGAACTGCGGTTCAGGCCGAGCATGCGTGTGCTCGTTCCTCCCTGGGCAGAGGGCAGTGGCGGGGATGCTCGGCGTCTCCTCCCTCCGCTGCTGGTGGCCCCGGCACTATGGCTCTGGGAAATGCTGCCTCTCGGGTACAGGGGCCCTGGGCTCTGTAGGGTCAGCCCGGTCAGGCTTAATAAATTTTAAATGTGGCCGATTTACTCATCAAAAGTGAAGGAAACGGAGGAGTGAGGTTTGAGTTTGGTACAGCAATTCCTAAATGTTGGTCCAGACCCAACCCTGGCCACGGTGGCCCCACCGTGGAGCTAATGTAAGCGCTGTGTGGGTATGGGGAGTGAAATGTTTTCAGTATTTTATTTTATTTTAAATCCTATTTTCTGACCCGAATGAATTGTGTGTTCTGGATAAGCGTTGGGGTTTGTGAAGCTTATCTCACAGTGGCAGGTTGTTTTGGGGGCAGAAGAAGGGGCTGTTGTCTGCGGGCTGGGATTGGTACGGTTGTGTGGGGTTCTTGGTGTTGGGTGTGTGGCGTGCTGAGGGCACAGCTCGTCCGCGGCCAGGTATCTCCTTAATCATCTGAGTAAAGGGGTTAATGTGTGAAAAGGCAACTGCTGCCTTAAACAAAGCTGGTGTTGTTTGTGCTCGCGCTCCCCTGGGATGGTGGCTGCTGTGACAGTCTGTTCAGGATTCCCAATGCCGCTCCGAGTGAGTCCGACCCAGCAAGCCCTGTCATGTGGCTGTGCCGAGGCCCGGCTCCGTCTGCCCGCCGAGGGCGCGGGGAACAAACGCCGCTTTCACTGCGCCCGACAAACCTCCCTTTTCCTTAAATGAAGCGGGGTTTGGGTGCTGATTCGTGCCTCTCCTGTTCTGCCATGCTTCACCAAACCCGGTTCCGCTTTATCCGGCGAGTAGAAGGCATAACGAAGCAGAAAGCTAAATTACTAGTTCAGCATCAGCGAGTTACGCCTTGCCACTGACTCGAACTCTGCGCAAGCTGGAAGGTGGCAAGTTTGCTGCCCCCCCTTCCCTTCTCAACAGCCTGGTCCGGATAAACATCTCGAGTCGAGATGCTCCCGCTGCCCTCTGCGCTGTGCAGAGGAGAGGAGCTGTGCTCCGGCTCTTGGTGAGCCTTTTGGGTTTTTGCAAAGGGAGCTGAGCAGTCTCTAATCCCCGCTCTTTGCCGGTGGCCTGAGGGAGCCACCACAGTGCTGCTCTTCCGTGGAAGTCCGTGCTCTGCTGTGCTTCCATGGCTCGGGAGGGTGCTGTTCCCCTTGCTGGATGTGTTGGTTTGTGCTGCCTGCTGGTAGAGCCTTCAGTGCTCCTGGCTGCAGCTT
This sequence comes from Chionis minor, assembly GCA_013398295.1. NCBI lineage: Eukaryota > Metazoa > Chordata > Aves > Charadriiformes > Chionidae > Chionis > Chionis minor. Next base: position 728,814 of record VZSF01003934.1, on the reverse strand, counting down.
GGGGTGGATGCTGTCATCAGGGGGAGACGTTATAAACATGTCCTTAGCGGCTGTGTGCCCCAAGCGTCAGCCCTCAGAACGGCGCCTTTGCAACCCAGGCAGAGCTGCGATGTGAAGAAGTTGTTGCCCAACTTCCACAGCTTGTCGTGGTCATCTGGGAGACCTGTCTTCTGCCTGGAGTGCACGGGCTGGAGCTGCCCTGTGCATCCTGCCCTAGACCCCAAGGCCGTGCCAGCCTGACTGCATTGCTCGCTTCTTCACCATTAACCCCTAAATAGATCATTTACATCAATGTGGGGGTTTTTTTCCCCCCAGAAACTCCCATTTCCCCAAGTCCTGGTTGGCAGCTGCCTCATGAAGCTGGGGCTGTGGTGGGAGGGATGCTGGGGCTGGACCGCTGCCGCTGGGAGGTGATGGGGGTTCATGCTGAGCTCCGAGCAGGAGATGAGTCCGAGTGCGCACATATGTAGGTTTTAGAGCTGGATGTGAGGCTTTGCATAGGGAATTTCATCTCGTTGCTGGCATAACCACTGGCTTAAGGTGCCATTGCTGGCTGCACCATGAAGGGCACGGGTATGGGAAGGGAGGGGCTGGAAATAGGCATTCAAAATTGCATTTCAAGCCATTTAGTTGCCAAGCGCTTAATGCAGCTGACCCCCTTCTTGCTGAAAATCTGGCAATTCCTCGTGGCTCGGAGACAGGCTGGGCATGGGCAGCACCTGGGCATGGCGTGGGGGGCTCTGGGCATGGCACGGGGCTCCGTCACCCTTTCAAATATTTACTTGGCTGTGTGAAAACAAAATATGGTTGAGGTTGGAAAATGCATCTGGGCAGTCTTTCTGGAGGCTGAGACACCCTCAGTCTGTGGGTGTAGAAGGGGGAAGCAGGGCAGGGGGGCTGGGGGCAGTGCTTGGGGGGACCCTTGCCCTCTGATAGTGGTGCCAGCTCCAGGGTGCCCTATCTAATCTGCGCTCCCGGAGACTCCCAGCAATGACTGTACCTGCCTGGCACTGGCAGCTGCCGGTTTCGGGATATTACAGCTTGTGATATGCCTGCTGTAGAGACAGCTGGTCTGTTAGGGATGTTTCCTGGTGACATTTCATCAGTTACTGCCCTCCTCTGTGCAGGTTCTCTGTTGTTTTCTTGGTCCGGTGCCCTCTTCGTCCCTCCTGGAGTGTCTTTTGTCTTTTTTTTTTTTTTTTTTTTTTTTTTTTGTTTTAGTTACTCGTGCAGAATTGGCATTCTAGATCTCTCCTCCTCCCTATTTTCCAATCGAGATTATTATTATTTTTTCCCCCTTCATTCTTAAGCCAAAAACTTCATTGCCGGGGTGCTGTGGCTGGCACTGTGGTGCTGGTGAGGGGTGCTGCGGTGTGCGCGGTGGCCGTCCTGCCGTCCCTGCGGCGCTGCCAGTGACGCAGGGCTGTGCTGGCTGCTGTTTGCTTTGGGGCCCGTCCCTGCCGGCGCCGGGTGTCAGCTTGGTCTGAAACCCAAGCTCTGCCTGAGCCGTGCCAGGGCACGGGGGCAGCGGGAAAGGCGGAGGCAAGGGCGGGGGGAGAAACCTGGCTGGAGCGGGGAGGGAAGCTGGCTCCGGGGACCCAGGGGGCTTGTGCTGGAAAATGCTGCCTGCTCTGGGACATATGGATTGCCGGTGGGCTTGGAGACTGGCGGTGGGATGTTTTCCATGGTGCCCAGTGATGTACCTCTGCCGAGCAAGTGTCAGCCCTTGGTGCCGCAGTCTAGGAACAAATGCCCTTCTCCAGGCATGCAGTTTAGTTTCCTGTTATAATGGTATTTCCTAATTAAGCCTGCCTACTTAGGCGGCAAAAGATACTGTTGTTTAAGCCACAATGCTGCGTTACAGTCGGCATTGTCAGGTCTAGCTGGGTACGTTCCCATTATTAGCCAGACGGGTTTCCAAATGTGCCTTACGCCTCCGCTTCCCGACTCTGTGCCCTTCCCAGCTCCCGTTGGGCAACCGAGGCACGTGTGACCCTGGGATCCTCCTGGCAGGAGGGAGCTGAAACCAAGCAGAAGGCTGGGAATGGTTCCAAAAGACTCCTATTTCTCTTTCCTACAAAAGCTGATGCTCATGGAAATATTCCCTTTTTTTTTCCCCCTTCTCCCTTGCAGTGAACACCTACCTCTTCATGATGCAAGCCCAAGGCATCATGATTCGTGAAAACATGCGAACAATAGGAGCTCAGGTGTACGAGCAGGTGGTCCGCAGTGCCTATGCCAAGAGGAACAGCAGCATGAATGACTCAGGTATTTCTTGAATAATTGTCGTTTTGATCAAAGGTTCCATTTCCATTGGAAATCAAGTTGGCCTGAACCACTCTTGCTTGAAGGAATTAATTTATGCTGGTAAATGCAGGGTGGGAACTGATTAATTGGCTTCTTTTTAAATGTATATACATAATGTATTGTATATAACATAAGAATGTGTTATATATAGAATTACTGTGTGTATGTATATACATTTTATATAAAAATTATATTAGTTTCTTTATATATGTGTGTGTGTATATATATTAAAAAATTCAAATGCTTCTGACTTCTATAAGGGGGGAAGGTCTTGAAAGGTCTCAAATGTAGGATGGTAAGCTGAAAAGCTCTTTGCTTTCCAGGAATGCAACTCGTTAGCTTCAACCAGTCTGAGGGTAAACACTTTCAAATTCAGTGCAAGGATCGGGTTTCATATCTAAAAAAAATAACTTCCCAGGCATGCGCAGAGCCCTGGCTCGGTGCACGTGGAGGAGCCTGTGCTCATAGGCTTCACTCTTCCCATGCAAGGATGAACCAAGATGACTTGGCTGGAGATCTGCCACAAATAATATATTGAACTTTGGGCAGAATGCAGGGAGTGGAGTCGCGGGCTTCCCTGCTCACAGGCTGTTCATAATCCGTAATATAAAGCTGATAACAAGGGTACCAGGATAACGAGGCTGTGTGTAAGCCCGGGTGAGGCGTTGCGTTTGGGCTGCACCTTCCCTGCTGCCATGGCACGCTGGGGCGGTTGGCATCAGGCTGCGGCAGTGCCGTGGAGCTCCGGTCCTCCGCTGCGAGGGTTCATCAGCAGGGGCTGACGAGAGTTTTACAAGGAAGATTATTTCCCTATTCATACAACCCAGGGGCCATGTCCCTGCTGCCCAGCCCGTGAGGGGCGGGTGGTACGGCCGCCAGTTCAGCTGTACTCTGACCCGGGATGGGCACGGGAGGGGAATTAGCAACTTGCGCAAGAGATCGACACCCCGGGTCATCTCCTCTCCCTGCCAAAGCTGGCCAGGGCTGCCAGTCCGAGCTGTTTTTAAGGCTGGAAACATCAAGTAACGCAGACGCAGGGTGAGGAAGTAGCTGATCCCCCAAGGGGAGGAAGGTTAGACATTCCACCGCTGCCGCGAGCCTCCGTCCTGCTGCCGTCCTGGCCCTCAGGGCCCTGAGCCCTCCAAAAATCTGCTGTGTGCTCTTGCTGCCTGCAGCAGACAGGGAAATGGTTACCACGTTAGCGTCAGCGATACTGCTACTGAAATAATTTGCCTAGCTGGGGTCTCGTATCCATCCCAGCATGGGCTGATACCCCTCTTGCCCCGAGAGCTCCAGCAGCAAGGATGGTTTTAACAGGCACAAGCGCTACGCACCGTCCTTGGGTGACCTTCCCTGGCAGGCGGGTCAAAGCAGACGCATGACGGGTGGTGGTGACATCTGGAAGGCACGTGGCACTGTGGCTGCAAGGATTATATTAGCACCGGGATCAGTATCTTCCCGTCCTGACTTTGTTCTTGGGCACCTTGGTGGGATCTGGGTGGGTGGCACTGCCTGGCTACTGCATCCTCCCCGTGCCACCGTGGGCAGTGTGATGGCCAGGAGAGCAAACCCCGCTGGTACGGCTGCGGGGAGGGACCCAGCAAAGGCCTTGACCATCGCTGTCATGACTCGGAGCCGCTGGGAGCAGCTCCTGGGCTCTGCTGCCTCCGTCCTACCCTGCAGGCAGCAGCGAGTGTCACATCCTTGCACATCCCTGCATCCCTTCCCCTCTTCCCAGGACAGATGTGCTGAGCAGGGGCTGGGATGCTGCTGTCCTGGGTGAGCTGGCACAGCTCACAAACCAGTTTGGGCAGCAGAAGACCCTGTGGCCCCTCTGTGGCTGTCCCTGCTCCAGCTGCATGGGAGCACTGGGAGGTAGGAGGCTGCCAGCGCTTCCTGAGCCGCAACCTGCCCCGCGCATCACACGTGTCCCAGTGAGGGGCTACGGGGGGGAGCAGTGCCTTGTGCAGCGCTGCCTTGTGTGTGTGTGCGTTCCTGGGGTCTGGGGCTTTAATTCTGGGCAGATTTCTTAAAAATGCCATATCCCACCCTGAATGGCAAGGTGACCAAGCACAGGGTGATCTGCTGCAAGCACAGTGTGTTTGTCCCCATCCACCTGCATCTATTCTTTTCCCCTTAGCTTTTTTTCCTCTTGTATTAAAATGAGGAAGTAATTTATAACTTCTTCAGCATTTGCTAATAGATGCAATAATAGGTTTCCTGTTCGGTAAACCGAGAGGGGTCTCTTCTGTGCTTCTGCAAGCAAAAAAGGCAACCCTTTATGCAAAAAAAGGGGAGTTGTGTGTTGTCAGCTGGGCTAAGTGCTGAGAGCATGCTCTGGTGATGGGAGTTTAGTGGGAATTCAGTTACTAAAATTTAGAGCTCTATCAAGCGTCCAAAATAGTATCTATCATACTTGAAAAGCCCTTAGGTTCTGTTTACAAGTCTGTCTTGAGTTGAGATAGTTTGTGTACCACTTACTTGAGTGCATAAACAGTATTAATGATGTGATGGTAGGTAGTAGGACAATAAAGCAAGCTGAAATATTAGGCCAGCATTGACCTGTCCCAGTTGGTTTAAATGAAAGATTTTGACCTTGCAGGTAAAGGCAACCCTCCCTGCTTTGCTTTAAAAGATTAAATTGTCACTAGATTAATTTTTCTTGATATATCATTAATGTGGTTATTAGATGCAGCCTTTCTGCTATGGAGAATATACTGTGTTTATGCAATTACTTCAATGTCCCCTGTCCTTAAATACAACTTCAATTCTTAACTCTTAATCTTAGCCGATGTAGTTCTGGGTTTATTAAATTGCTCTCAGGATAAAAACCTTTTTGCTGTCAATATGTTCTTGAAACTAAATGTATGCTTCATTTGAAAGGTTATAGCTGCTGGTTTTAAAAAAAAAAATCTGAATTTCACACTGGATTCTTAAAAATCTGGCTACCTACTGTAAATTGACTGTTTGCTGATGGATCACTTGCAGCCTTTGTGTCGGAGGCTTTGCAGAGCTGCTTGGACAGTTCTCAGGGGGGTGGCAGGGGAACACTAGACTGTTTTTTTTGTCTCTGGGTGCCTGAACACCAGCTCGTTTGTACTGTGCTCATGAGAAACCAAGGCTGCTCTTGCTTGGAATCAGCGTGGTGAGTGTCAGCCCCATGGCGTGCTTCTGCAGCCAGCTGCTGCAAGAAAGCCTGTGCGTGGTAAGCTAGTTGGAAAGGATGGGACCACCTTGTCCTGGTAGGTCTGGGGGCTGCCTGTGATGGGACTGGGTGGCTCAGCCCTAATCGGACGCTTTCCAGGACCTCTGTGGGGTGTAAGGTTGGTGCTGGTGCCCTGGGTGCTGCGAGACCAAAAGGCCAACCCTCTGCTAAGCATCTGGTGCTCGGAGAAAGTGTAGAGGCAGCACCCTCCTCTAGCAGCTGATGCCTTACTACAGGCAGGGAACTTTTTCTAGTGCCTAAAATAAAGGTCATGCTTGGCTAAAGATGCCTTATGCAAAGCTGGTGACTGTGGAAAGCAGAAGTTGGCGGTTGCGTAAAACCTACCTTAAAACATCTATGAGTGTAACAGGCTGGAGGAATTTTGTCCAGGAGGTGAAAGGATGCAGGGAAGTGGTGGGGCTGGAGAAATGTGCTGTGCTGGGCACTGCCACCGCTGCCAGGGCACAGGGGCTCCTCTGCTCTTGCGTGATGCAAGCCAGAGGAAAGGCTGCACGTAACGTGATAGTTTTTATTGATCCTTTGAGGAGGACACGAGGCAGGATTTCCCTGTGCAGGCTGCTGCACTGACAGTCCTTGCTGGCATTGGGACCTGCCTGGGGACTTCCCTCTCTGAGCCCATTAGGAAAGGACCCACTGGAGGAGCGTGTCCCCTCTCCCTGTGCTGTGGTCCTTCAGGGACAAGGTGCTAAGTAGCTTTTCCCAAGGGCCATGTGCTACTTTGCTTTGAGCCGTTCGTGACATTCTTCCAAATTCTTCCTTTGGCCAGAAAACTTGAAGGTTTCTTTGGTGTGGCGTTGCCTAAGGCAGCTGAGGCTTCTGCAGCCACCTGCCTCAGGGTGGGGATGAGCACCCAGCTGGGTTGCAAGTCATGCTCATGCTGCATGGGGACACCCCCATGCCGTTGTGGGCATCCTCAGCCATGGGTGGCTTTGGAGTATGCTTACAGCAGCACAAGGAAGTGGCTGGAAAAAACAAAAACCTGCAGCTCAAATGTAAACTTTTCTCTCTCTCTTTCCCCCCCCCCCCATTCCCCAGATTATCCTCTTGATCTGAACCATAATGACACCTTTCTGCAAGCCACAACGTTTCTTCCTGAAGACTTTACCTACTTCCCCAACCACACCTGTCCTGAGAGGCTCCCTTCTATGAGTGAGTAGCATCCCAGCGGCTCTGTGCCCCTCTCCTGTTCCCTGTGGCTTTGGAGGTCACGTTGTGGCGTTCCCTGGCTTGCCGGTATTGCACCTTTCCCCACCGGCACCTGGGGATGAATGGGAGCGCTGTTTGGAGCCTGATCCCCTCCTGGGAAATCATTGTTGACGCACTCACATGAATTAATCCCTGCTACGTCGGAGGCACGTCTCCCTGCCGAAGCAGGAGCCCATTGCTTGGCAAACACACACAAAAGAGGGATTGTGTGCTGGGAGCCGGTAAAAAGGCTTGGCCAGCCCCTTTCCAGGGGCAGCGGCGGTGGGGTGGCTCCCTTACCCCTCGGCAGTGCTGCCAGTCCCAGCCCCGAGCTGTACTGGGCACGGCTGGGCAAGGGCTGGTGTGGGCGACAGGCTGGACCTCCCCAAGGGAGAAATGCTTCCGCCAAAGCGATATTGCAGTGGAAAATTGGGCTTTTGGGGGCAAATGTTTCCTAAAAGGGGGAAACTGCTCTCTGCTGAGGTTGTGGGGGCTTGTGTCTGCTGGAAACCTGTGTGGAGGAGTAGAGGGGTGCCCTGGCCGGTGTGAGTCTCTGATGGAAAGCCGCATCCAATGGCATCCATCCAAAGGCTGAGCAGAGCCCAGCTGCCGAGGAGATGGAGGTGTTACAAGTCACGCCAGCAGCATTTCCTAATTGTTTTTGTTGACGCCTGGGGACAAGAAGAGGCTGCCTGCGTTCAGTGCTGGGATAGAGGGCAGAGACGCAGCAGCGTGCTGCCCGGAGCAGGCACCAAGCTGCCCAGGACCACAGCGATTCCTCACCTCCTCTTCTGCTTCTCCCCGCTGTCTCCGCAGAGGGCCCCATTGATGTAAATATGAGTGAGATCACGATGGAGGATATCCACCAGTTCTTCTCAAAAGACCCTTCCATCAAACTGGGAGGCCACTGGAAGCCGAGCGACTGCTTGCCTCGCTGGAAGGTAACCGGGGAGCTGGGGAGCCTTGTGTCCCTGCTGAGCACAGGGGGATGGAGGGTCACGGGCAGGTGGTGGGAAGATGTTAAAGGGAACATCTCTGTTGTGCTGCAGCTCCAGAGTCACGAATGTAAGGATCTCTCTCCTGCTCCCCTCCCGCTGCCCTGTCTGGGGTAGGATGTGACCTGGAGATGCAAGGTGGCACTGCTGGGGTGGCTTAGGGCAGTGTGATAGTGGGGTCTGGCTCCACTCCTGCTGTCCCCAGTGCGCGCAGGTCTCCCTCCCACTCAAGGTTATGTTGAATTTCCCCAAAAAGTGAATAGGAAATCCACGCTGGGGACACTGGACGAGTTTTGGGCTGCTCAGCCCGACATGGCAGAGCTGAGACACCATGTTTTGTGCTGCTCCCCCTCCTATAACACCAGCCAGCTGTGCTCCCCAGCCAAGGGGATCGGGCTGCAGCTGTGCTGTAAGAGCTGTGTCCTTTTCTCCTCAGGTGGCGATCCTGATCCCGTTCCGCAATCGATACGAGCATCTTCCCGTCCTCTTCAGACACCTTATTCCCATGCTGCAGCGGCAACGTTTACAGTTCGCCTTCTACGTTGTGGAACAAGTGAGTGAGCCCAGGGGCGGTTGGGGCGGCAGCTGCTGGGGCACGGATGTGCCACGCTAGAAATGCATCTGCCGGAGCTGCAAGCATAGCTCTGTGCTGTCCCCCGAGGCGTTCACCTATCACATCACATCATTTAAACGTTTGGGGTTTATGCTGTAATCTTTAAGTTGTCCCGTTCTACATAAAAGTGGCACAGCTTAGAAGTGTGCCCCAAAATGACGGCTTTTATTGAAAAAACAAACAGAGAAGATATTAAATTTCTTTAAAAAATACTGTATTGGAGGAGATATTTAAAACAAAGACAACTTTGAATCAGCTATTTGCAGTTTAAAGAACGCTGTGTTATTTTTGTGTATCTCTGTAGCAGTTCTGGGGAGCATCCCCTAGGCACAGGAATGGCCTGACCAGAGTTAGGCATTTCTTGTCTGGGCAGTATCCAGAAGACTTTCATGACTGTAAAACATGAGAGTGTCATTTGATGGGTATGTGAACCTGTCATTGAAGCTACCTGGTTTATCCACTCAGTAAATGTGCCTCCATATTTAGCTCTGTCTTAAAAAGATTGATCAAAATTGGGTGGTTTTTTTCAAGTGTCTGAGTAATAAAACTGCAGCATCTTTATTTTTGCTCCTGCACAGTAAATTGAATATTTAAATCTTGGTTGATCTCACTAGTCTGTCTGTTCCAATACATCATTTCCTTTTGCGGCACCGATGTGGGAGCTGGTTGGCATCCACAGTTTTCTAGGCAAGACTGAGAATGCACATGTGGAGCACGAACTGCACGGGGCTCCCCTTGAGAAGGAACACTCTCTCTCCCCCCGCTAGGCTGGAAACCAACCCTTTAACCGTGCCATGCTCTTCAATGTTGGCTTTCGGGAAGCAATGAAGGACTTGGACTGGGACTGTCTCATCTTTCACGATGTGGACCACATACCAGAAAATGACCGTAACTATTATGGGTGTGGACAGATGCCGAGGCACTTTGCAGCCAAGCTGGATAAGTACATGTATCTGTAAGCACTGTTCTTCCTCTGCGCTACCATAATAGCTAAGGAGCCAGTGTTAGATTTATTTCTGTGTGGTTTTTTTTTTTTAAAGGCAAAAGATGAATCTCTGTTTGCTTCCCATGCTTTGTGCAAAGTAAACATGAGAGGGGAATAGAAGAAAGCATCCTCACAGCTTAGGCTTTCCCCGTTGCGAACGGGAGAGTGCAGTGCTGACGGGCTCTGCCCTTCTCTCCCGCTTAGGCTCCCTTACAACGAGTTCTTTGGTGGGGTGAGCGGCCTGACTGTCGAGCAGTTTCAGAAGATCAATGGTTTCCCTAACGCCTTCTGGGGCTGGGGCGGCGAAGATGACGACCTCTGGAACAGGTATGGACTTGGCTCACCCGGTGTCCCTGAACTCCCCTTCTGATGGTGGTTCCACGATTCGAGATTCGCACGTGCCGTGGGGGGAAGCGTGGTCACCTCTGCCGCCAGGGCTGGGCTCGCTGCTCCCACTTCACCTCTCTGTGGTGGCTCAGTGGGAATGGGGCCTGCTCCAGGCATTAGATGGGAAGCAAACAGAGAAGTGGTGGTTGAGGGATTATTGGCTCTGTGTGCAATATCCCACCCCGCTGAGCTCAAAGCTGAAGCCTTGAGGTGCCGAGCGCTGTGTGACCTGTCCGTAGCCCAGGCTGGAGTGGGGAGGTTTGCGTAGCTTATCTGCTGGCTGGAAAAGCAAAGCTGCTGTAAGAACCCCAAGCGCACTACACTCTCCTGGCAAGTGCTGATGGCACAACAAATGTAACAGTTGCTTTCTATTTTTTTTTATTTCTTCCCTTTCTAATGCAGGGTGCAGTATGCAGGCTACTCAGTGACTCGACCAGAAGGAGACACAGGGAAATACAAATCAATTCCCCACCATCATCGGGGAGAAGTGCAGTTCCTAGGAAGGCAAGTGATTTTTTTTTTTCCTTTTTTTTTTAAAAAATCCCAAAGCCCTTCATAAAGTATCCTGTGTACAACGCTCCCTGCAGCTGTTTGAGGGCAGTAACAGCCTTACCTCAGGAAGGAAACTAACTGTGGGAAATAAAAGAGGCAGAACACTGTCTGGCTTCCTCTATTCCTATGTTTTATACCCTCCCTCCCCTGCGACAGTGGGTCCTTGCTCTGTGGCTGTAGCTGCTTGGATGCCCGCCAAAAGAGGGGGTTGGCAGCATGGCTTCTGAAAACTAGGCAACACAAAAGCAGAGAAACACCTTTTTCACAAACACCTGCAGGAATTAACACTCATAGATGATGAGCTGCTGGGCAGTGCGAGCTCTGCTCTGCAGAGAGGCTCCTGGCTGCTGCTGGCAGAAGAGGCAGCAAGGAGGGTTTATGTTGCAGATACCATTTGAGCTATCTGCTGGTCTCTTCTTACAGAAGACTCACTTCTGGGGGAGTTTCTATTTGAGGTTATGTCATCTTTAGCCCTAGTTTTCATTTCTCTGTTGGACAGAAATGCAGACAGTAAGAGAGGTTTCTCTTCTTTCATTCTTAAAAAAGAGTGGTTGGTTTTGGCTTTGAAAGCTATATTTAGTCAAACCCTTGAAGTGTGGAAGGCTAGGAGCACAGTGGGGTTGAGCTCTTGTTTTTAACGCTTCCCTGCTCTTCTCCTGGCCCCAGCCAGGAGCTCTAGTTGTGTCGGTGGGAGCTGTGGGTTGGTGCTGCGGGAGGGGGGATCTGCAGTGAAGGTGGGCAGGGCAGCGGTTCACCCCGCTGGGCTGGTGCCCATGCTGCTGGCACCCCTGCACGCACTGCCGCCTCGGGAGCCCCAACACCCAGCCTGGGGGAGGCTGAGCAGTGGCTGTCCTCTGTGTCCTGCCTCTGAGATCTCTGCCTCCCTCTGCTCGGCGCTTACCCGCAGGCGAGTACTAACTGCTGCCCTCTGAAAGCCCTGCCGCTTCTCCCACCCCGGCAGGGGAACCTGATGCTTTTCACTGTGGAGAGGGAAAGTGTTCATCAAGACACTAAGCGTCCTGCCCGCGTCCTGATGCTGTGACCTGTCTGAAACCAGTTTTGGCACTTCCCTCTTCACTCTGACCCCATATTCCTCTTCCTCCTGGCACATTGCTTCCCTGGTGCTTTTTCTGTCCCCAGGTCCCAGCCCAGCTCCCGCTCGCCCTGGTGTTGTCAGGCCCCTGGAAAGTCAGTGTCCTGTCCTGCTGAAATTTTTCTGCTTATTTTATTTTTTACCTCCCACCCTTAGCCCTTATATCTCATCATGCTGCCCCTGAATTTGGTTGAGGCTGTTCTTGTGCACCAGCTGCAGTTTCCTTCCCCAAACCATTTCATTCTTCTAGTTGTACTTCCTCGTCCTCCATCCCTCAAACTAAAACCATTTAGTTCTGTTCTTGCTTGTGGTCCTGTTTCTGAAAAATGGAAAGGACCACATCAGCCACCAGCTGCTTCTCTCCAGGATGGTTTGGCTGGTGGGGGCTCGGCAGGACCCCCCCAAGCGCAGCCTCCTCCTGGGAATGGGACCTGCGGGCTTCGGGCAGGAGTGACAGGCTGTTCTGACAGCTGAGTGCTTGCTGGGGGCACAGAGAGCATTTTGCTCTTCATCAAGTGATGGACTGTAATTTCCTAAAGTTTGGGATATTTACCAATACAGAATGTGGAAAATGTGATGGTTGCCTTTATTAAGGGCTCAGAAATTCATTGTTTTGTAGCTGCTGCTGGGCCTGGCAGTTGGAAGGGTGTTCTAGTAGCACTGGGAGGACTTTGTGGGGCTCTGTGGGATAGGTGGAGGTGACTCTGGCCTCTGGTTCTCGTTGCACAGGTATGCCTTGCTGAGGAAGTCGAAAGAAAGGCAAGCCCTGGACGGCCTCAATAACTTGAACTACTTTCCAAACGTCACGTATGACGCCTTGTATAAGAACATCACTGTTAACCTGACACCGGAGCTGGCTCTGGTGACCGAATATTAAGAGGAGAAAATAACTTTGCTCTGCCCTTCACCAAGAAAGCACCACGCTAGACTTTCTTTTCCAAGGATTATCGAGGACAAGCAACACTTTGTCTAATGAAGGATCACAGTATTTTGGAGAATAAGGCTGAAAGTGCACGCACAAATTGCCCTAGCTGTACCAATCCAGCCCGATACTCGGGCAGCGAGCTCAGCAGTCTCTTTCTTTTTTCCACCACTTGCTTTCTGGGTTTCAGGACAACAGTTCGACCTGCTGCTCTCGTCTCCACATTCCTCCTCCAGCAATCTCTGGCACCGGGACTCGCCTCGGACGCACTTTCTCCTCCAGGAAGCGGCTCAGCTGAGGGACTCTGGTTTCTCAACAGTGAACGTCGGGAGTGATTTGGTCGGCAACTGCCCTGGTGGGAGATCAAACGACTTCTGATACCGTTCTATGTCTGTGCGGTTTTTTAAATGACCTGCTTGAAGTATATACAACAGAATCGCTTCTTAAAGAAGTGTAAGTGTAAATATGCTGTGTAAATTGCCCCTTTTTATTTTTCTCCTATGGCTCAAATCCAAGCTAGAGGTTTACATATGGTCACTCATTTTAGTCCTGAATTCTGTAAACACTTGTGTGTGCATCACTGTATTTGTGCAAGGTGTTCCCTTTTAAGCCAGTGAGACTGCTTGCATGATTTAAGCTGTGCATATGCAGAAATGTTTGTGGGACAGGGCCCTAAACTTTCCAATGTAGCGGATGAGAAATACAGCTGTGTCATCACTCATTCCAGAAACCACGGGGGTGACTTTTCCTAGAGAGAGTGAGGAAATGGGAATATTTATGAAAAAAAAAACCAAACCCCAAAACACTTTCTGTCACTTTTGCAACTTGATGTGCAAATGAATCCAAAAGCCATATGGAATAACATCCCTTGCCTGTTGCTGTATAGCCCAGTGATGGCAAGTGCAAGCTTGGCAGATTGCTCAAGAGCTCACATGCACGCTGCTGCGGGAAGCGCAGCCCCAGGTCGGCTGCTCCTGCCCACGTGCCATCCTCGGGATGGGGCAGCTGGCCGCACCGTACCGAGCCTGCCCCGGACCGGCAGCACCCTGCCATCGCTCCTGCAACATGACAGCATGGTTTGGGAGGTTGCTTTATTTAGTATTTATTGTGTAAATCTAGCAGCACGCTGCTGTGCTGTCAGAGCCAGGGAGCGCACTCGGTTATCGCTGTCGGCACCTGGCAGCACTCGCACAAGCCCAGCTGGTGGGACAGGTTGTCGCGGGTTAGTGAGAGTGAGAGAAATGAAGGACACNAAAAAAAAAAAAAACAAAACAAAACCAGCCTGGGGGGGGGGGGGGGGCGTGAAATGAGGACTGGGAACCAGAGAACTTGGTCTGACACCCCATCCAAACTGGAGTGCCCCCTCCCTCCTCCCCTCCTTCCCCACGGCTGCTGTGGGCAGGCTGGGCTCCGGGTTCTCCTCCCCACTGACGCTCAACCCAGTCCTTACACAACACCAACACAGTCACTTTTACTGGACCTCTCTGACTTAAAAGTAAATACGTTTGGGATTGCTTTTTAATTTGTATTTATACATAACAAAGGTGGGTACTTAACCTCCAAAGTACTTTAACTTTCTTTTTAGTGCGTTGTTTGCCTTCGATTTCCTTAACTTCTCATGGTTTACATTGTTTTCTCGGTTCCGTGGACGTATGATCCCCATACGCATCTGTTGTGGGTGTGACTGCCCAGGGCATTCCTAACCTGTATCCAGAAAATGTTAGTTTAGAAAACACAAGTTCTTGTTGTGTAGATCTTATCAGCCAGTATGAGAGGACAGCGAGCCTGCCCTTGAAAAGAGCTGATAAGTTTGTAACTTGGGTTTGAGGTCTTTGAACTTAACATGTGCTTTAAACTCGCTTCCTGAGGGGGTTCTACCTGGTTATTTATCGGCAGAGGTGAGGATTTGCTTTTTATGGTGCATATAGCAATAAAGACTTTTGCTTCTGAATCTCTAATTCACGTGGACCCTTTTCAGATGCTGAACCCACGTTGCCCTGCCCCTCTTTTCTTTCATCTTGAGACCTTGCTAGAAATCTGTCTTTGTTTAATGGTGCTTCAAACAAGGAATGTATTTCAACTAGTCCAAGTTCACTACCCCAGGAATCATGCATGTGTGTGTGAGTAGGTGTTAGACTACCTTAGTTGGGATCCTCAGCCTTCAATGTGTACCTGACACCCATCGCACCTTGTGTTGAACAAAAAGCTATTACCTCTGCTCAGAAATGCACTCACGGTTGGCACAAAAGGGTCCATTCCCTCCCCCCTTCCCCCCCAGCAGCATCCCTCTTCATAGTTCCTTTGTTCTAATCACGTTGAATTTTTTTTTTCCTTTTTTAAAATGTGGAATATCTGAAAATGTGCACTGTTAATCTTATCAGCTATGTCAAATACTGTATAGTAAATGTAACTGTTAAAAACATACTGTCAAGCGCATGTGCTGTTATGGTGTAAAAATTCTCGTATTAAGGAGAACTTGTACATATTCTGGCAGCTGAAATTCAACAAGGCCACTTGTTTGCCCCTTCCATGTCAACACCGTTGGTCAGCCCTGCTGGAGGGCAGGTCCTGTTCGATGCTGATTTCTTTTTTTTTTTTAAATGAGCCATGTGGGTTTTATTTGCAAAACTATTTATTGACAGTTAATTATCTGTAAAGCTCTGCTTCTCTAAGGGAGGTACCATCTGAGCAACAGCCATATGCTTTGGGTCGTTCACCATCAGAAGTGGCTTTAAACTCTAAAGTAGCTTTCCATCATCATGGCTTTTGAGCTTACTGTTATGTTTTTAAGAGGTGCCAGGGGGACATTTTTGCACTGAAGACTAGTGTTTTAAAACACACACACACTTCTGAGCAAAGCAATCCTTTGTGTCATTACATTTATTTACCCATGTGTTTGTACATTTTTGTATTTGTTAATTTATGAATGATTTTTTCAGTAAAAAATACATATTCAAGAACAAAGATTGCAGTGGTTGCTTCTTTTTATAGGAGGTTGGGTTGTACTTTTTTTTTTTTATAGGAGGAAGAACTGTAAGCCCAGAGGGGTAAGTGCTTATGAGAGTTTGAGTGGAGAAGGGTGAGCCCTGGATGCTAAAAGCTGTTTAGAAATTTCTCTTTTAGTGCTGGACAGAAGTAAACTGACGGCAGGGTGGGGATGTTCCCCAAGCTCTTAATATATGCTAAAGCCTTTTTTCCAAGCATCTGTGTCTGTAATACTGATGGAGGAGCTGGCTGCCTCCAGGGAGGTGGGTTTAGGAGGATACTTGGCTGAAGGTGGTGTAGGGCTCAGAGATGGTGGGGGGAGGGTTAGTAATTAGATTTTTTGATCAACAAACCCGGGCAGACAGACAAGCTTTCTTGCAGCAGCTTTAAAATATTTCTCCTGCTCTGCAGCGTACAGGCGTGCTAGAATAAATAGCTGGCAGCCCTGGGTTGTTCCAGGCCTTGCCTTTATTTAGCTCTCTGTCTCCTGGGAAGCTTCTTCCCACCCACGGTGTTCGGCTGGAGCCTGTGGGGTGGCAGGCTCCTTCCAGCTGCTGCCACCCGCCCGGGGACGATGGCACTGCCTCCCCCTGCATCTGCAGGAGCGAGGGAGTGAGCCCGTCTTGCTCCTGGCCGTGCACGGTGGAAGTCCCTGAGCTCAGCTGGGGAGGATGCTCGTGGCCGTGTCCCTCTGTGGGTTCCCTGGCTGGGAGCGTTTCATCGCCTGCATCACCCCTGCAGGGGCTGGGGGAGATGGATGCACACGTGAAAATTAGGGGTTGCCCCTGTAGAGGAAAAACAAGAAGGGTGCAGAAGCCTCCGTCCCCTCTCCCAGGTGTGTGCGTGGGACACCCTCACTGGGGTCGGCTGAAAAGAAGAAAAAAAAAAAAAAAGAGCTGGGAGCAACCCCCTTTTTGCGTGGGCTGTGCTGGGAGGACACCAAGGAGAGGAGCCTTGCGAGGGACCGGCATGGCAGCACAGCTCCATCGCTGCCAGCCAGCAGCTGCGGAGCCAAGGCTTTCCTCCAGAGCAGCCCACGCCTGCGGGGGAGAGCGCTCCCTGCGCAGCCTGGAAAATAGCTCAGCCTTCTGCACTGCACAATTCTCCAGCTTTCCTGCAGAGTGCAGGGAAAAAACCCAACCGCTGAAGCAGGGTGTTTTCTCCCACTTCTTTCCCCCCTTCATCTCCGTGTAGCACAATAAACCTGCCCGGGATGGCCTGAGCTGGCAGCCGGAGCCACGCGCATCCTAGGGCACATGGGGCTACGGGGGGGGGGTATCCCTGCCCGCCTGGAGCAGCCCCGAGGGGATGCCCAGGGGGATGCCCTGCTTGGGAGCTGGGGAGAGGTTAGGCAGGAGCTCGGGGCAGAGGTTTCTCTCCTGTTCACATGTATTTCTATGGCATGAGGTGTGAGCGTGGGCACCGGCATGAGCTGGGGAGGGGAAGGGGTGCTGGTCCCTGCGCTGCAACAACCACGAGGTGCAAGTGTGAGGCTAACGATGCTTTGCATCTGCTCCTTCCCCTTCGGAGCACCTGCTCTAGAAATTGGGCTTTTTCTGAACATTTGATGAACGCCACAAAAGCCATAATGACTTTTTTTCCCCCCCCAAAGATTTGTGCAGCGTAACCTTTTCCTGCCAGAGATGGCTCTTTATAGGCACCAGAGCTGGGTGCCTGTGCCCGTGTAACTAAAGACAGGGCTAGGAAAACCTTGTGGCGCCCCTGGCCAGGCAGATGGAGAGGAGTTACTCTGGCTGTACGTGACAGGGCTGGTGACCTGGCTGGCCAGGGCTGGGCTGTCTGCCCAGTGGCCGGTGACACAGCCCCACTGCTGGCATGTGGCATCGGCACATCCCCTGGTTTTAGCTGGGCTCCCGCACGAGGCGATACCCCTGGTGAAATCCCAGTATGGCCTCAGAGGCTCCGCCAGCGATAGGCAGACGTTTTTTAGGTTAAAAGTCTCTAGTTGCGGCAATTTTCTTCCCCTTCAGGGTTACTAATCTCCTCCTGGGAGCGGGTGGGTTGGGAGGCAGTGCTGTGAGTCACCAGCCGCGCCAGAGCTTCGTGCTGACGCGCTGTGGCTCTTGGGTCGGCCTCTCTCCCCCCCGCAGAGGGAAAGGTGCTGCCCCCCGACTGGGCACAGCCAGGGGGTCACGCTAGCCCCCCGAGCCCCTGGGTCTGCCGCTCTGGGCACGCTCCCCGTGGGAAGGGGCAGGGTGTCCCCGGATATTTACTCTTCCCTTGGGCAAGCAATGTGACAATATTGACTGTTACTTAAGAAGGGCTCTTGGTAGTCAAGAGGCAGTCAAGAGAAGTGAACAGGGGTGGTGGGGTCATGGAGGATTGTAGGTGGCTCACAGGCAGCTGCCCTTAACGAATCCTGCTGGGGAGGACTTCCCAAAAAGTCCCTTTCCTCTGAAGGACTCTCCCAGAGGCGCAGCCAAGTCTCCCCTCCCACCGCCCCAGCTGCTCCCTTTTGCCCACCCTGCCTGCAACCCCCCAGCACCCTGTTGTGCCCCCAGCAGCACCTGCCAGAGCAAGAAGCCTTGGTGACATCCCTCCAGGGATTTTGGGCACCCCCTGGTTTGTGTCAGCCCACTCCTGTGCTCCCCTGGGAGAGGAGAGCCCCCAGCTCCAGGCGCTGCCCTCCAGCGTGGACCTTATTGCTCTCTACAACTCCCTGAAAGGAGGTTGTAGCCAGGTGGGGGTCAATCTCTTCTCCCAAGTAACAAGTGACAGGACAAGAGGAAATGGCCTCAAGTTGTGCCAGGGGAGGTTTAGGTTGGATATTAGGAAAAACTTCTTTACTGAAAGGGTTATCAAGCATTGGAACAGGCTGCCCAGGGAGGTGGTGGAATTGCCGTCCCTGGAGGTATTTAAAAGACGGGTGGATGTGGTGCTGAGGGACATGGGTTAGGGGTGGTTTTGGCATAGGTTTATGGTTGGACTCGATGATCTTAAAGGTCTCTTCCAACCCAAGTGATTCTATGATTCTTGGCTGCTGGAGAGAGCCGGGACTCCGTGACATTCACCTGGGATTGCAGGCTGTGCTGCCCCATGTCACAGCTCCCAGGCTCTCCAGCACCGCTGGTGGGACTGCATGCCTGCCAAATTGCTTTTGGATAAGAAAACAGCAAAAAGGGGAAAACCCAGTAAGTCATCTGGTGTCACCTGCGTGAAGCAAGAGCAAACACTCCCCTGTGAGCGGTGGGGACTTGGGCTGGTCCTTTACCCCGTTGACACGGCGGGTGCCACCCCCTCCGGCGCTGGCGGGGATGCAGGACGAGTGGGTGGGAGCTGCGCTGCGGTGTCTGGGCCAAACAGGCAGAGCTGGTCAGCCGGGAGGAACTACGGGATGCCTGGACAGCCAGTTGAGAAATCAGCTCCTCAAGCACAGTCTCGGGCTGCAGGAGGGTAGTTTCCAAAGGCCACAAACGCGGTGGCACGTTGGGGACTCTCTTGCACAATCGCCTGCATCACGGGGGCCACCTGCTCACCGGTGCGGCAGGTTCCCAGCAAGCAGGAATGCTCCTCTCCACCATAAAACGGCAATTCACCTGGTGGTAAGTGCCTTCCTCCAGGGACAACGTGTGCTGCAGCAGCACCCTGCGACCTGCTGGCAGGACCAGGCAGATCCTCCCTCCCCTGCTCTGCTCCAGGAGGCATCCGGGACTGGCAGCATGTAAAAGCGACAGCCTTGGCGCAGTCTGTACAGCCACATCTTGGCCCTGCTGTGCTTCACGTTCACCCACGGGACAGCCCGGGCAGCCGGCACTGGGGGGTGGTGCAGCCATCCCTGTGCTGCTCGGGAGTCGCTCCCAGACACCCAGACTCCTGCCTCCCCGCTCTCGTCCCAGCACTCCTACCCCTCTGACAGCATTAAAGCAGCTGATTGTGTTATCGGGGCGATGGCCCAGGATCCACCACTGGGTACGTGCGCGCCAGGGGCTTTGTTACCAATAACAGCGTCTCCAGCCCATGGCGGAGACCTAATCCCTGAGCCTGAGCCGAGACCTCCGTTTGACAAAGCAAATTCATTCATAATTCAGAGCTGCTTCTGTAGCTGGAAAGTTTTCATAGGCGACTGAACGGCCCCCAGATGCCACGGCCCCTGGCAGCCAGCCCCGGAGCGGGGGGGATGGGATATCACAGCCTATTTCTGTCGGAGTTTGGAGCCCGTGTAGAGCGGGGTCAAATGGGCCTGGGACGAGGTTTACAGCAGCTCAACAGCCAGGAGCTCTGCTGGCACCAGGCACGGGTAGAGCTCGGAGCTCTCTGCCTGGGGGAGCCGGGGTTACCGCAGCACAGATCAGCTTTTTGCCGGAGTGAGTCCCTGCCAAGCTGCTGGCGCTGCGTCAATGCCAGACATGTTTATTAGCAAAGAAAGCCAGGGAAAGGGGCTGCACCCCCAGCTACAGAGCGTGCCCAGGGTGGGTGGGTCTGCTGGCCTAGCCCCCATTAGGGAGATGATCTGCTACCCTGGGATGAGGTAAAAAGGAAAAGCTGTAGAGAGGCAGCTCAGCCCCAAACCAGCCTGAAGGGTGGACATGGTGGAGAAGGAGACAGAGAAGGAGAGGGAGAGGGAGAGGGAGATGGAGAGGGAGAGGGAGAGGGAGAGGGAGAGGGAGAGCAGCCCCTTCACCCAGCTGCAGCCCTTTTTTCAATAGGCTGCAAATAAGGCAGGCGCTTCGTTAGGCAGCACATTAGGAAAAAAAAAATCACTGAAAGAGTTATCAAACCTTGCAATAGGCTGCCCAGGGAGGTGGTTGAGTCCCCATCCCTAGATGTGTTTAAATGTTGTGCAGATGTGGTGCTTAGTGACATGGTTTAATGGTGGACCTGGTAGAGTAGGGTCAATGGTTGGACTAAATGATCCTAAAGGTCTTTGACAACCTAAATGATTCTAT
>VZSF01003934.1:681723-708651 GCA_013398295.1 Chionis minor | reverse complement strand
CTATAATTCTCTGATTCAGTGCAACCCACAGTAAGTGCTGAGTGCTGGAGCTGGGGAGAGCAATTAGTGCTTCCACCTTGATGAGGACCTGTACCTACGGGGGAGACGGGTGATGGGGCAGAGCCCCACCAGGGCCTGACCTTGTCCCCATGCCCAGGGCCAGCCGCTCTGGGGTAGGGTGCTGATGGGGCTGGGGGCATCAGGGTGGGCGCAGGCGGGGGGCCGGGCCCCGGGGGGAAGGGAGAGCCCCGACTCCTCCACCTCCGAGCTGGGAACGCGGTGTGGGATGGGGGGATGCTCCCGTGGGCGGTGCGGGGCGGGATGCGGGGATGCTCCCGCGGGCGGTGCGGGGCGGTGCGGGACGGGGGGATGCTCCCGCGGGCGGTGCGGGGCGGTGCGGGATGCGGGGATGCTCCCGCGGGCGGTGCGGGGCGGTGCGGGACGGGACGGGGGGATGCTCCCGCGGGCGGTGCGGGATGCGGGGATGCTCCCGCGGGCGGTGCGGGGCGGTGCGGGCGGCGGCGCAGCGCGGTCCGAAAGCCCCACCTGGCGGCGGCAGGGAGCGAGCCGGGGCTGGGGACACCCCGAACCCTCGTCCCCTTCCTGCTCAGGCACGGCTACGCCCACGCGTGTCTCCCCACCGGCACACGGCGGAAAAGCCGGCCGGCAGCGCACCCCGCGCCGGGCTTCGCGGGGACCTTTTCCCGAAGCCCCGGGAGCGAGGGCGGCTGCGGCTTCCATCCCGCTTTATCCCAGAGTGAGCTTGAAGGGAGGAAAGCGGAGAGAGCCCCTGGAGAAAGGCCTCGAGGGGTGCGAGCGGATGGGAGGGGGCTGGGGGCAGCCTGGGGAAGGGGAAGAGAAGGCGCTGTGGCGTCTTCTTCTATTCCCAGGGGGAAAGGTTTTCAGCCCGGCATCCCTGACCTTTGCTGATTAGGGAAATGATGCGAGGTGGGCAAAAGGAAAAATAGCTTGGGAGAAAAACGGGGTCCAGTTCCTGCATGAGGGGGAGAAATCCCAGGCTTCCAGGGATATTTAAAATTGCAGAGCGAAAGCAAAGTGGGAGTCTCCAAGTGCCGGAGGAAGCTGAGCCGCTGGTGGGAAGGCAGCTGTTGGCTTTTGCTTCCTGAGATAAAATCTGGCCTTGAGGATGCTCCTGGGCATCCTTGGGATACTTTCCTGATGTCTCTGGGTGAATTACTCCTGCTCTTGCAGCTGTCGCTTACTGCCAAGAAGACATCATTGTAATTGTTTTTCAGTTGCTTAATTGCTTTCTTACGCACGGTGTCTTGCCATGGGAATGTCCAGTGAGGTTCTCCCTTCCTACTGCCATTCCACTGAGCAGCAGAACTGGTGGATCTGCCGTGGATTTTCCTGTTGTGTGAACCAGGGAAAGTTCTGAGCTGAAGAGAAGCATTTGTCCTCAAACTTAGATATGATGTTTTACGTTCATGATATTTTACCCTTCTGTTTAATGCTTCCCTCTATTAATATTTATCAACATAACATTTTTCTTCTTTTAAACAATGTCATAGCTTTGCTTTAAAGAAAAAAAAAGTATAATAAATTTTTTTTAAAGCTTGAGCATTTCTTCAGCTCCCCTTTTCCTCCTTCCCTGCTTGTTTTGGTCCAAACTGCAGTCTGATTTTAATGAAATATATTATTCTCTAGAAACATCAGATAAACATACCTAGCTCTAACACTGTCAGCCTCCTGAAATGGAGAGCTGCAAGGTCTTCCTTCCCTGGTCTGTCACGCCAGGAGATGGACACAGGGATGTGAAGCCACTTCTCCATTGCAGGGATGGGCTTAGAAACCCAAATTCTCTTGCAGTTGCTTTTGCAGTAGGGCCCCTCTCCCAGCGTCCCCGCTCTCTCGCCGCGGCTCAGCCGGGCTGGATCCCCCTGCCCTGCTCTTTGCACAAACCTTTTGCAGCCGCCTGCCCTTGTGTCCCTTCCTCTGCCGCTGGCACAGGAGTGCTCCTTCCGCTGACTTTTGGAGAAGTGCAGCATCCTCCTGAGTGCCTCTGGGAACTCCTGGCCCTCGGCCCCCCGGCAGAGATCTGGACAAGCCTAGAAGGGAGACAAAGTTCCCAGTGCTCTGGTGCTTTGTTTGGAGAAACCATTTGGCTTTCAGAGGGAGAGAAGGGGGATCTGGGTCCTCTGTGGCCGTATGGTCTCTGCAGATGGGGTGAGCAGGTTGGTGATGGTCTGTCTGCCTGCACAGGACAGGGCTGGGACAATTTGGGAAGGCATTTGGAAAAGGAGGCAGGCACTTCTGCACATCCCATGGGTCTCTCTTGAGAGTTCGTTTCCCTGGTGGAAAGTTTAAAGGAAATGAAGTGTTTCTTGGAAAACCAAGGTGTCTCGAAGGCTTAACTCATGCGTCCCTGCTCCCAAACCCTGCGGCAGCGGCTGCTCCTCTGCAAGCATCTCCTGCCCCAGCTCCAGGAGCACTGGGTCCCACCAGGTGCAGTTTAGGATGTGAATCTTTAAACCCAATGCTGGGCTCCTTTCAAGTACTGTCTGCTCTTGAAACGCTGCAGTTCATGTTTTTCTTAAGTATACACGAATATCACAAAGTCTGACAGTGGTTTATGTTGGTGGATTCCCGCTTCTCTCGTGTATCTATCTTGTGTAAGTTAGATGATGTGAATCAGTTCCTTTTGTTTTTCATGTTCTTATTTGGTAAACTTAGGTTCATGTTTTGGGAAACTCACCCCAGTGCTCTAGCACGGTCTGCGGGTATAAATCTACTTTGAATTAATGCTTGCTGCCAACATTTTTCAAACTAGATATTGAATGAGAGAGGTTTTTAGTTAATATAAACTAAAGTCAATTTACGATGACAAAATATTACTAGATGAGTCAGAGAGAAGACAATCTGCTGAAATGTTTGGCTCGAGTCGCATTAAAAACTGGAATGTTGTTCTTTGTTTGGTGGATTCTCAAAGCCCCGCTGCAGCAGGGTGGGGAGGTTGCTCGTCACCAGTTGCCTTTGCCAGCTTCTGTTTGTGTTTCAGAAGGAGGATGGAGACTGATGTTTTCAGACAGCCTTTGACAACGAGTGGTAGGTAGGGCCCTTCGGAAATTCAGCCAGTCTGTTTTGATGGTGGGTTGGGGGGGGGGTTGTGTTTGTTTCTTTTTTTTTTTTTCTTTAAGATATATTGAGTGCAAAATGCAGTCAGGGATATTTTACGTGAGATGAATCTAAAAGTGCAGATCCCTAAGCATGGCGCTGTATTTAGACTAGCAGCTCCCCAAACTTTCCTGATGCAAACACCGAGAGTTGCAACTCGGGCTGGCTGTGACCATTGCTGCGCCAGGCAGGGCCACCTTCAGGGTCTGCGCCCTCCATCAGCTTGGCCTGGTGAGCTGAAGGTTGCTGAACCTTTTCTCTCCCCCAGCACGTGCTGGTTAAACTCACCGGGATGTTTTCCAGCCTGGGGGGCTGGAGACCCAGCTGCTGCTCAGAAACGCCCGGGTCCAGACCTCTGCTCCAGAGCCCCTGTCTGTGCCCCGTCCGTCACTGCGGGGCTCGGCCGCTGAGCCCGGGAAGGCAGCTTGTGCTCTACAAAAATGTCTCCTAGTGCCAACAACCCATTCACACGCGAGTATTGGGCTTCATTATATTTTCATTCCCAAATAACTTGGGCTAGAATGGGAACGCAGGGACATGCACAGCAAAGGGTTTCTGTGGTCCTTGCTGGAGGAGTTACTCTGAGAGCTGTGACAGTCTCGTGAGCTGTCAGCAAACGGTGTCTTCCTCTCCCCTCCCCTAGGGCAGAGAGAAGACCACAACATACCTGCTTGTTTTTTCCTCAGTTCTCTGCCTGAGGCAGTCATGGGGCAGCGTGTGTATGGAGCACGGAGACATTTATTTGGTTGGGTAGGGTATAACAAGACACCAGTGCTATCTCTTGCCTTTCTTGATTTTTTTTTTTTCTTTAAGATATATTGAGTGCAAAATGCAGTTAGGGATATTGTATGTGAGATGAATGTAAAAGTGCAGATCCCTAAGCGTGGCCTCAGCCTACAGCTGAGATTATCACGCCAGTACAGGTGTGCCAGGAGCACTGGTTGCTCCATTGTGCCCTCACTCCATTTTCCATGCCTTCTGCCGGGGCTGCCAGGGCTCTGTCCCACCACAGAGTCACTGCTCTGCTGCAGTGAGCTGAGTTCAGCATCAGCCTCTCAGGGGAGGCTCTGCTCCCTGCGGGGCACGCGTAGGGATGGAGAGTCCAAGACCTGCTGAGAAATATGCTCGGGGATTAACCAGCAACCTCTGCTCAGGCTGGTGGAGCCCTGGCCATGTGCATGGTTTCAACACAGCATGTAAATGGAAAGGAGGAACCTCAAGCAATCAGGTGAAAGACATGTTTCTTGCGATAAAAGTCAGAATACTTTTTCAAAACTCTCAGTGCTTGCACATCAGAGACAAATGAGAGTTTACTATCTAAATCAATGCTGCTCTGAGAGAATCGATAGTGCTTGAGCAGATTCAGTCTTCCAGGGCTTGAATTTAAATAGCTAAATCCCCTTCCCTACAGTCCAAGTTTTCTTCCTTGCTTGCCAGCTGTCAGATCTTGTATTATTGTCTGACACGCACTTATGAAATAAAGACATTAATGAGTAACAGCAACAATAACTTTCCCTCCTTTGCGATGACACTGCTGCGAGCATGGAGCAGAACTCCTCAGAAAGGCCCCTAAGTGTCTGCAGGAGGCTGCGCACGCTCTAAGCAGCAGCTCACCATTTCCAGTGTCAGTTTTCCATTCAGAGTCATCTAACCCATTTCTTAGCCAAACGTGCACCCAGAAGAGTGATGGCAGAGCTGGGCGTTTACATTATTTTTTTTTTTTTCAGGGGAAGGTGTGCTCCCCCACCAGACCCTTATTCAGGGCAACCGCTTTAGGCTGAGGTCCAGCCTGGCAGCACGTCCCTGGACAGCGTGGCTGCCCCTGCCACCTTCGAGCCATTTCCGCAACGGATTGAAAGATGATCAAATCGTCGGCAGCTTCTGTTGTAGTTTGGGTATTTGTGTGCTGAATCTCTGTACCAGTCCAAAAACGAATCAGATTAGGCAGGATGGCACTGGGGTGACTTGAGTTCTGTCTCCGACACGGTGACCCTGGTTTCTGCCCAAGCCTCTGCACGAGGTCCTGAGCCAGCTCTGGCTGAGGCTGGAGTGATGCACTGTGAAACGCTAGGACCATCCCGGGGAGAGAGGTCCGGAGCAAAGGCTGGGGGTGAGCTGCCAAAGCACCGCAGCAGTAGTTGCTGTATAGATCTGGGCACATCGGTGTCTAGGCCATGCAGTTAAACTGCAGGATGCTAGAGAAGGGCAGAAAGCTGGGGTGGGCTGGCAGGACCGTCTCTGCAGGGGAGAGATTGTCCTCAGGGCTGTAACAGGCATAACAAATAAAAGCAAGTTACAAACCTGAAAAGCCTGAGTTAGAGGCTTGGGGTTTTTTTATTTTTTTTTTTTTGACAAACTTTTTCTTTCCCATCCTCCTCAGGCATAGAGTTGCCTTGTCAGGGGCTGAGCAGTCACAGGGTGGTGGCTTGGCATGGGGCACAGAGCCAAGACCCTTCCCTGCAGGATGCTGTGGGGAGCAGGCACAGAGCAGAGACCACTCGCCCATCCGTGGGTTGGAGTGTGTGGTATGAGCACTATGGTGTACTGAATTGGGCTAAACCAGCGTGGTTTCATCCAAAAGTGCTGTACAGCTCTGCAAGTCCCCTGGGTAAGCCCTGTGGCTCTGCGTGCTGAGGAGGATGTGAAATCGCTCCCTTGGCCACTACTGGGGCGGTGTGAGGAGGGCAGAGGGTCGGGTCTGGTCACGCGAGCGGTGCCAGGCTGCCCGTTTCTGCCTGGAAAAGGTGAGCTGTGCCAGCCAAACCTTGCAGTGGCACCACAGCCCCCACCACCCCAGTTGCCATTGAGCCGAGCCCGTAGCGGCCTCTCTCCCACCCGGAAGTCATCCCTCCTTGAAACCAAGACATGGAAGTCCCATGGAGATGCTGTGGTTGGTGGTTTGGCTTGTGTTTGTCCTGCTGTGATGGCCATACACGGGCGCATGCCAGGTGGCCCACTTGCCACCGTGCCCTCAGTAGCAGCCTGTTTCGTCCCTGTCCCCGTTGCAGCAGAGGGCACTGATATTCATTACTGCTTCTCTGTGGGGAGAAGAGGGACATTGCTGGAAGTTTTGGGGATGTTTGTGTTTGTTGTTGTTGTTTTTTTGTTTTGTTTTGGTTTGTTTTTTTTTTAACTAACCTGGTGTGGTATTTTTTTTGGTTTTTTTTAACCAGGAGTCCAAAAGTGAGTAGAAGTGAGAGTCAGGAGAGCAGCTCGAATAGCAAAAAGGTGATGTATCAGATGGAGACATCCATAGGGTCATACCCTGCATTCAAAACTACAGGAGCACTGCTGTGTTTTCACTCTTTATCTCAAGTGGTGCTGGGTACCTGGCACTGTCTTGGCAACGATGGAGACAACCGCAGTGGTCTGCCTTCTTCAGCTGAAGACCGGACACATCTATGAGGAGGTCAGGAAAGCGGAGCAGGATTTGGTGCCGTGCCTGGTCCGTGCTGACCAGAGGTGAGTGCCGGGGCCAGGGGGTCCCCATCTCCTTTTGGGCTGGGGCTGCAGGCAGGTGGCCCAGCAGGATGCTGGAGATAACAACTCCCGTGGGCTTTGCCCCTTCCCAGATGGGAGATGTGTTCCAGCAGGGACAGAGCAGAGCTGAGGACGAGGGAACCTCTGACCCCAGCTCTGATGGGGAGCAGAGCTCTCAGCTGCCACTCTTTGTGGCATTAGTGTGGCCTAACACATGGAGCTATTTTAAATGTTAGCAGCTTTGCTGAGGCGGAGCAGCGTGCAGGTGAACTGGGAAGAATGCCTTATTCCTGCTGGTGGGAATTTATCTTTTCTCTCTTCTCACCCTCTGCCCGGAGCTGGTCCTCTGCGGAGGAGCCGAGCGTGGCAATAGATGGCACTGCTGGGACGGGCTGGAGCTGCTGCCCTGCACAGTGGCCCGAAGGGCACAGCTCTGCTCCTGGCTTGTGTGGCCACATCAGTCTGGGCTTGGTGTCCCAGCTGCGTGTCCAGAAATTGGGCAAATCTGGTGCAAAGTGGCTGTATCAAGACTTTGCATTCCTAGCCGAATTTCTGCTGCAGCAAGGCTTTATGTTAGCACCTGAATTTCTGCTTCTGTTTCCATGCAGTGGAGAAAGAGGCTGCCAGCATCAAAGAGCATCTCTGGAAACCTCTGTGTGTGGAAAGCCGGAGCAGCAAAGCAGCTGGGAGCGGCCCAGAGGAGCTGGGAGCAGGTGGGGAGCTGTGGGACTGAGCGGTGATGCCACAGCTCTGGTCCGTGCTTGGCCAGGCCAGAGGTGAACATGAGTCCTCTCTTAATGCTCAGTGCCACCACAAGCTACGGCCTGTCCCTGAACAGCCGCTGGTGGTCACCATACCACCTCGGCTGTGAACCCCTCCTTCGCTTTCCCCTCGCTGTTTTCACCCTAATATTCCTCTAATTTTCATTGAAATACTGTAATTTATGTGCTTTGAGGCACACAAAACCCATGGAAGAGATCCTCGGCTGCTGCAAGCTGTTGAAGTGGGTTGGGGCAGCGCCCCCCAGCATCCCCGCGCCCCCCAGCATCCCTGCGCTGCCCTGTGCCTCGCAGCTGACCATGCGGGTAAAGGCTGGTTCCGCAGTGCTCAGTTGGGCTCTCGAGACTCACCAGCTTGGGCTAAAAATCCAGGGGTTTCAAAATAATGAGTGTTGGTTGGGTGCTTCTGATTTACTTCCTGAGGGTGGCAAGCGGTAGAGCTTAATTTTGGGCTTGAATCCGTTTCGTGGAAGTTACTGCTCACAGCAGGGTTGAGATTCCCACCGTGCTGCCCTCCCCTAGGCCAGATCCTGACCCACAAACCAGCTGGGAAACTCCCATTGAGGCAGAGACCCAGGGAAGGAGGGAGAGGGCTGTTGCCTGCATTGTCATTAAGAATAAAGCTATTAAATCCTTTGAAATCATCTGTGCTCTGGTTATCCGCCATTGCAATACCCCTAATTGTTGGGGAGAACCTGCTTTAAGACAGGCACCGAGTGATTCTGCGTCGCCTTGGCTCTCCAGCACTTGGTTCTGTTTTTTTTTTTGGTTTGACCTTGGCAAATACATCTTCCCTGATGACTTTGTGCTGCACGGGGGACCGGAACGCGCTCCCATCACAAGGCAGACTCGCTCGGCTCATTCACAGCCCCGACAGTTTGGTGGGCGCAATCTACAGAAAGATGAAAGCTGCTTTATTTTGTCTAATGTATGACCAAGTCAGCTTGCTTCAAAAATGTATAATTAAAGGCCCACGTGCGTTTGTAAATGCCTACATTTTAATTAAAAAGCAACCCTCTCCTTTAAAATTTAGGCAGCTAAAGTGGCATTGCGCTTACCAAAAGAGAATGAATTATTTATATGATATGCTCTGCTCTTTAAATTACTTGGGTTTAATGTACTGCATAGGCACTCTGTATTGATAACGGCGCTATTTTGCTTCCACTTAATCATCACAATTTTATTTATTTATTTATTAACAAGAACAAAAATACCCAGCGCTGCCCGATCTGATACTTTGCTGCGCTGCTGCCGGGCTGCATTTCCTCCCAGTCCTGTGTGGCAATAAGCGTGTTTTTGCTGTAAAGAGGCTGTTTCACAGCCTGCTGTAGTACTTAGTACTGTGTGTCAACTGGGATGGTGGCATTTGTCACCAGGCTGGTGCTGATGCTGATTTGTGTTTTGCTGTTTGTGCTTTATGGGGTTCTGCTGGTTCCAGTTCACCTACTCACTGTTTTAATAACTGAGTCCGCTCGGGTGTTTATTTTTAGGGTAATGTAGGCCCTGCAGGTTTTTTGCTTCTCCTATTTCTCCTAAAGTATCCTGCAGCCGTGGCAGCAGCTCAAGGTGAATTACAAAAAGTATCTAGAAGCAGAGGACAAGCTGCAAAAGAGATATGTGGATATAGCCAGAGGATGCTGGGCGACACGGCTGTTCCGGGCTGGTGCACCTCCTCTGCATATTTTGATTGCCAATAACTCTGAGTATTACTTTCCTAGAATGGAATTTACCAGAAAACAAAACTTTTGGACAACTTTGGAGGCTGTGTTCAAGGGCGCTGAGTGCCTCGAACGCCTGTGCTGCCCCGTGCCCGTGGTTTGCAGCCACTGCACTGCGCGCACGGTCGCGTCGCTGCACAGAGAGCTGATGTGGGCTGCAAGGTAAAGAGGTTTGTACAACAGTTTTCAAGTAAAAAAGTGAGAGATAAGAGTCATCAGCTCCCGGGAAGTGTAATTTGTGCCCTGTTTTCCCTGCAGCGGCAAGAGATGTCTTCCTCAGATGCAGCTTGCCCCTTTCCTGGCTTATCTAACCCATAAATTGTCCTTTTTGGTTGATAGCTATCCACCTGAGCTCGCTGCACGGTGTGAGCGCGTGCTGCTGCTGGGACCACTCGGCCCAGGTTTCGTGGCATCACTGCCCAGATTTAATGAGTGTTTTTTGCCGGAGGCTGGCCCGGAGGAGCTGCCATCTCCGCCAGCTGGACCACAGACCTAGAAGCCCTGGCTGTGTGCTGAGGGCAGTTTGGACCTGACTTCGATACAAAGCAGGTTTTTGATAGAGCTGGTTAAAAGCAAATTTTGGGGCTTTGATTTAATTTGTTTTTCCTTCCTTGGAATCAGACTGCAAATTTACCAAAGCTATTTCAGATAAGGACAGTCACTAATTTCTTGCAACAAAAAATATTTAATTTCAATTTTGATCCCCGTCTTCATTTTCTCTCTGTTTCAACCGTCAATTGTTGGGGTTTTTTTTATATTTTCAATTCAAATCAGTTTGGATTCAAGCTGCCCTGTTGCTCAGCAGTCCCACCTCATTGGGATCGCTGTGTCAGTGTTAATGTGGTACCACAACCCATTAGTAATTGCACAACTGGCAGGCACAGAGGGCTGCTGTGTGTAATGTCCTGACTTCTTTTCCACAGTCTCTTAGTAGGTAAAGGAGTTTTGACTCTTGTTAAGATGCAACGAGCTGCTCTTAATTCCAGAACAGGCAAGACTGTTTAGCAGAAGCAGCTTAGAAAACCAGGAATTGATGTGCTGCAGGAAAGGTGTTATTGCCTTACAGCCATTTCTAAGTGCTGGGTCATGTTTGATAGATTAACAACAGGTTTTGCCAGTTTAAGGTAAAAGGACATCAGCTGGGAGGAAATGGAGCAGAGAGAGCTGCTGCTGGGGACACTGAGCTTCCAGGCTGGTGTGACCATGAAAAGGCAAATGGAAAATTGCTGAGTGTGCAAAGTAAGGTGGCTTCAGGGGTAACACTGAAGCCCTTAGCTGCCTTCTGAAATGCCAGACCTAATTCCAGTCATCGCAGTCAAGAAGTCTGTGATTGCTGCAAATAGCTGCTGAGGTGTGTGTAAGATCAGCGTGTAATTGCAATGTGCGTGTGAGGTTCTCCTAGAAAAATCACAGCTATGTATGGCAGGGAGGGACATGCAGACGTACCCTAATCCATCCTCCTGTACCAAGCCAAGATCAATATGTCTAGACCATCCCTGTCAGCTGCTTAAGCACCTTTTTCTTGAAAGTTTTAATGGTATCTCCAGCCTCCTCGGGCAATCTACCCCAGGGCTTTACTGTACTTCTGCTTTGAAAGTTTTTCGCAACAGCCATCCTAATTCTCCCATCCTATTATTTTTTGTCTGATTCCGAGCAGATATGGAAAGCAAGTCATTGTTCTCTTCTTCAGGGACCTTTCATGAATGGAAAACTGTCACCCCATCTCCGCTCTGCCTTCCATTTTCATGAGTTAAATGGCCCATTTCCCTCCATGTCGCCTTAGAGTCTGTTTTCTACATCTCTGTTCACTCCCATTGCTGTCCTCTGGGCTCTTGCCAGTTGGGGCCTGTCTTTCTTGATGAACAGTGCCCAAAATTGGATGCAGGACTCCAGCTGAGGCTTTAGTAATGGGGCAGAGAAGGTTTACTTCATTTGTCTCACATGCAGCTTTTCTGTTTATGAATTCCAGCATGATAGCTGCAAAAAAAAAGCAAACAATGTCCTGGTGGCCCTTGAGATTTGGGCATGGTGGAGATGAGGACCATATAAGTACATACATGGATGCATGGATGAAATGCAGATTTTTCACCAGTCAGACAAAAGGAACTGCGCTTGGGGAAGTGACACCACAAGGGACAGACCGTTGTAAGGGTACGTGCGAGCCTCAGGTCTCCCTTGGCCAGGACCAGCGAGGGGTGTGGAAGGAGGGGTTCATTCCCATCCCACTGGAGTGCACCCCATGAGCACTTCATCTACATCAGGAGACACGTGGTTGTCTCCCCTGGAGACACATCAGATGGATTTCGTCATGCTGGTGGCTCCAGACCCTGTGAACTCTCTGAGCTGAGAGGGTCTGAGCCTTTCTACTGCTAGACTTGGCTTCCAGAGCTTGTGTCTGTAGGCATATTTATTTAAGCCGTTCTTCTCGTTTGCTTTTCACTTCTGGAGGAAAAAAGCTCACTGTGGAAAGATGAGTTGCATATTTTTTTCCCTCCCCTTCTGCCCAAGTGTTAGGCAGGAGGCTGGTGAGTGATGCAAAGTTGGGCTCTGCAGAGGATGGCAGGGAGGCGTTTGGAGGAGCCCATGGTGGTGGCTGGAATTCCTGTTGCCATAACAACCCGATGCAGGCCTTAAATATAGAACTGGTTTTACCCCATAACTCCCCTCTGTCCTTTCTCCTGTAATACAGGCATGAACAGGCTTTGTTTCCTTCTTACTGCAACCTGTTGGACTCCAAAAGGTCAGAAATGGGGCCAACTCTATGGCAATGTAAACCCTGGTAAGTGCAGTCTGTGAGGTCAAGAGACCTACTAATAACGGGTTTGATGGTCCTGCTCCATTCAGAGCTTTGGTGTGTGGGCTCCAAATCCTGGTTTAGCTCAGTGAAATTCCTTGAACAGGTTGGACTGAATGAAAAATCCCCTAGCAAGAGTGGAGAACATTAACTGCTGAAGCAGTTGCTTCCCTGCTGCAGCTTTGGCCATGGTGGGTGGGGAGGGACAATCACTGCTTTGAGGCTGGGGACAAACCATGCCAGACCATCACATCAAGCTTACTCTGTGCAGGGACTTCTTGTCATTTTCCAGAAGAAAGCTTTACTGAAGGAGCTACCCTATTTTGGTTTTTTTTTAGCTTCCTTCACAAATGCCATCCAAAGGACTGTCCACACTGGGGGTCTTCCTTCCTGTGACCCCCTGCTGCTGCCCCATTCCCACGAGCTCTAGGAGAGTGCAAGGGATCAACGGCCACGCGCCTGTGTCGAGCATGAGCTGGCTGCACCACAGACAGATCGAATAGCTGGAACGTGGCATTACTGTCTCTCAGGAACTTAAATACAGCAGATCCCTCAATGCCAAACACTGAGAAAGCTTTCTAGAAGGGAGGAGAAAGGCTCAGTACCAGTAGCATCAGGCAGCAAGCTTTGCAGAGCGCGGCTCTGCTCCTCAGCGTGCTGCTGGTGCTGGTGATACTAATGAACCCAGCTGAAGTCCCTTACCTCGGAAAAAACCTCATTACATAGAAAATTCACCGGATGCCTTTGCTATCTCCAGTGTACGATTACACAGCAAAGCCATCTGTTAAATTTATGTTTATTCCTCAGTGAACTGTATAGATGCTTTTAGAAATTTGTACTTATCTTTTTAATTAAATATTGTGTTTTATACCATAGATCAGGAATAGTCCCGGGCTGCAGGAATTATTTACTGGTGCAATATAGTGGGAGAGCTCCCAGGATCCTGACTCCACTGTAGTGTTCGTTTCATTCTGTTAGTGTAATTTCATTCTCTTAGTTTGTTACATTAGGAGGATACTTGGATTGCAAAATCAAGCAGCTGATTGATACAAAATGCTAAAATTAATGTTTTCCCATAAAATCCTAATTCCTCTGCCTTGTTAATCCTCAGAGAGGTGCAACCTGCAAATGTCAGATGAATCCCTTATTTTTTTCTTCTCCAGTAACAATCTTAGCCCTGTTAATGTTGTGTACTTTCCCCTGATCTGGTCATTGAAAATAACTAATTTTCCTCAAATGGCCTTTGAATCCTACTAGAGGGCAACAAATGACATGGAAAATTCCAACCTGAGAAGCTTTAATTTTGGCCAAGTTACAAGTAACTTAATACAGGTAACACAGGGTGGGTCCAGTAGGTATCTTCCAAATGCAGCAATAGAAGGTGGCTCTTCTGAACTGACTGTTTCATCACTTTAGATTTATTTTCCTCCTGTTGACCTCTTCTGAATTTGAGTTGAAAGACATCAGGTCACAAATCCCAGGGTTTAACAACGAAGGGTACTGCTTTGGGATATTACAACCAGAAAAGGACGTCAAGGTTCAATATAAATTGAAAATTGAGTAAAACAGTGAGGGCTTGCCTTCCATCAGCTGGTCACCTTCTTCCACTTCTCTGTATGTTTGTTGAGAATTGTTGCTGTGCTGCTTTTTAACCCAACTAATGTATTGACTAGTCCCTTGGGATGAAGAACCAGTAGAAAAATTGCACTCAAAAAGTACCATTGCCGTACATCAGCTTTGTATCTGTGAGACTGCAGCTTTGATGCTGAGTGTGTGAGGGTGCTTGGGGGGCTCCAGCATGCTGTACAGTCATTTCAAGTAACTAAACACTAGATACACTTAAAGAGAACTGCATCCTGGAGGCATATTTCAAGGGAAAACATAACTGTCAGAATCTATAGGATGTAACTTGCAATTAAGTTTGCACATTCATCCATTTTCTTGTAAATCCTTGGGTAGATGGGAACTAAATATAGCTAATGGACTCATGAGCTCAAGTACACACAATGCTGTGCTTTTATTTCTACAGAGTGAGCCCTAGAGTCCGGGCAGAGGGTTGGTGTTTCTTGACGGCAACATAATGAGTGAGAACTGGAAGGAAGATGCTCTGGAGTGACTCAGCATCACGACTGTACGTATAAAGTGCATTAGTGCAATATTTAGCTGCTGGGAAAAAGTTCTGTTGGAATTCAGGCTCCCAATCCAAGCAGCGGTGGCCCAGAAGACCCGCACACAGCACGGCTGGGCAGGAGGTGCTCAGATGGGTGTTTATGGAACACTGTTTGTATTGGCATTCCCCAAGGGCTGGAGCTGCTGTGCTCTGCCTGGCTCAGAGCAGCTACGGTGCCTTCTCACGGCACCAAGGAGGTGCTGTCCCGTGCAGCTTTCTCCTGACAGACCAGCTGTGTTTGAAGCAAGGAAGACGAGGAGGCAGCTGATTTTATGACCCTTTTTTCCAGACCTGGACACACCTATTTCTCTCTGAGAAGGATGAGCAGGACCTTCCAGTGCCTTTGGTAACCATGGTGGTACCTAGTGAAAAGGAACTGAAGGACTAGAGCTTGCTTTGCTTGTAATTGCTGATGTTTATGTGTGCCCTCCTGCAAGGCACCAGCTGAAAAACACATCTTCTCCCAGGCTGCAGCTTTCCACCTGCTGACTACTGAGACAGCCTCCTGCTCTCTTTTGGGGTGCTCCTTTGAGGTCTGGAAAATCCTGCATTTAAACCTGGAAACTGTGAGCAGGACAAAGGATTTGCTCGTATCCACAAAGTCACCCCCTCTAAAACGTACTTTAGTCCATATTAGGGCTGGAGCATCACATTTCTCCTGATCAAGCAAATGGTTGGGAGGTTTGGTCTCAGATTGCACTGCAAAGACTTGTAAAACAAACCACTGAAGTTTCTGGGATGGTTCCCCAGACATTGCTGCTTGTTTGTGACAGTTCCTATCCTAATCACAGGGTCCTGCACCTGGGTTGGGGCAGCCCCCACTATCTGTACAGGGTGGGGGGATGAAGGGATTGAGAGCAGCCCTGCCAAGAAGGACTTGGGGGTGTTGGTTGATGAGAAGCTCAACATGAGCGACAATGTGTCCTCGCAGCCCAGACAGCCACCCGCATCCTGGGCTGCATCAAAAGCAGCATGGCCAGCAGGGCAAGGGTGGGGATTCTGCCCCTCTGCTCCGCTGTGGTGAGACCCACCTGCAGTGCTGCGTCCAGCTCTGGGGCCCCCAGCACAGGAAAGACATGGATCTGTTGGAGCAAGTCTAGAGCAGGGCCAAAATAATGGTCAGAGGGCTGGAACGGCTCTCCTGTGAGGACAGGCTGAGAGAGCTGGAGTTTTTCAGCCTGGAGAAGAGAAGGTTCCAGGGAGACCTTTCAGTACTT
Source organism: Chionis minor (assembly GCA_013398295.1). Classification (NCBI taxonomy): domain Eukaryota; kingdom Metazoa; phylum Chordata; class Aves; order Charadriiformes; family Chionidae; genus Chionis; species Chionis minor. Next base: position 693,358 of record VZSF01003934.1, on the reverse strand, counting down.
AAAGGGGATCTACAGAAAAGACAGGGACAAACATTTTAGTAGTGTTGCTATAGGATAAGGGGTAATGGCTTTAGACTGAAAGAGGGAAGATTTAGACTAGACAGAAGGAAGAAATTTTTTACAATGAGGGTAGTGAGACATTGGCTCAGGTTGCCCAGAGAGGTGGTAGGTGCCCCATCCCTGGAAACACTCAAGGCCAGGTTGGTCGGGGCTCTGAGCAACCTGATTGAGTTGAAGATGTCCCTGCTCATTGCAGAGGGGTTGGACTACATGACATTTAAAGGTCCCTTCCAACCCAAACTATTCTATGATTCTAAGGAATCTTTTTCCACGGGAAACCATTGTTTTAGTCACTTTCTTGCAAATTTGAACTGGTCTGTCTTGGTTTACTAAATTAAAATCCATGAAGAGGGATGATTTAAGAATAGCTACATTGAGACCTGTTATTCTCATTGTTGATTCTGACTTTACAGCAAGACAGCTGGTGCACATCCTCTCTGCACGCACATCAGTATATGGGTGAATCTGGGTTCTTCAGCAAGCAAGAAGGAGACACCAAGGGACAGCGTTTCTAATGTCACATGCTTGGTGGTCTGGGACTGCCAGGGTGAGTTGTACCTGTGCAACACTACTTCAGGTCTTTGCATGGCTGCAGCAGGACACGATCCTTAACTTAAAGGACCCACTGATGGATCCTTCTATAGGAGCCTTGAGTGGCCAACAGCGTCTCGGCAGCCGTGGAGAAGAGGTGGAGGAGAGCTGCTAGCACCCAGCGTGGCAGAAGTGGAACAGCTGAGCTACCCTAATTATTGTTACCTAATTATTGTTATTATTGTAATTATTACCCTATTAATTATTGTTACAGAAGCTTCAAGCAAATGTAGTTTTTATTACAGAATAAAATACATTTATTACGCCAAAGGAACTATGCAAGCTCAAAAATTGTGTTTTCTGCAATGCATCTTTATTTAATTCCCTTGTCTGCAGTGTTCCTGGGGGGCTATTTGCCGCTTTAACTGGAAAAGCAGCTGCTGGGACCCTGGGCATTTGCTCTCAGAGGCGGCATGTTCCCCGCAGCCTGCAGCCCCTGGGATTCACTCAGCCTACATCGGCCTCCGAACTGCTGGTATACTTCTCCCTTCCTCCTTTCCTTTGAGAACAGGGTTCAGGAGAGCAAAGACCCCAGCAGGAAGGGTTTGTGCAGCCACATGTGTCACCCCAAAAGGCAGTTCACATTTTACCAGGACTTTTTCTGCAGAAAGAAGAAAAACACCCATGCAGGACAAATAGCTTTGGGCTAGGAATAAATCACAGCTGCTTTACGGAGCTTAAGATCTATTGAATGATACCGGTGTTGCCCTTGGTAATCGGAAGAGCTGAATTGCTGCTTGGTTTCCCTAAGCGCCCCCTGCCCAGCCCTTCCCCTGTCAAAGGGATTGGTGTGGGCAAGGCAAGCAAAGATCTCACACGCACACACTGAGCTTGAGGAGGAGGCTTTAATGTGTTGCTGAGCAGAGGTATTTAATTAACCTCCTCTATTGATTTTGATGGAGAGCCACCTTCACTTTTTTATGTACAAGGGAAAAAGAGACTGTCTGAAGAGCAGCCATCTGTAAGACAGCCAAACGAGTGCTGGGATGGGCTCGGTTCACTCACCTCTGGTTTTCCAGTGCAAGACTCTGTTTGACCTTTTTGAGCATGCCAGAAAATAGAGACAGGGTGAGGGAGTTGAAGAAAACTGGAGAGAACATCTCCACTGCCTTACGTCTCCCCAGCAGGCAAGGTGATACAGGAGGTGTATGAGAGGGGTGGAGAAACTCCCCTCTCCTTCCAGCAAGTGAGCAATGGCCTCCAAGCAGAGACAGCACGTGCAGAGGACCTGCTCTGCATTGGGATCAAAGGAAAGATGGAAGGTGGGTGTTCCCTAGCATCGGCTGCCAGGGCAGAGGGTGTCAGTACATCCAACTGTGGTATGTGGGCTAAGATTGAACTTGAAAGGCCGTCAAAGGATTTTGGAGAACAATTGTGAAATCCTGAAATGGCTGCTTGCTCTTCAAACATGATCGTGGGTGAGAAGTTTGGGAGTTTGCTGGGATTTCCTGATTTACTGGAGCATAACTGCTTGAACAGAGGGCCTCTTAAATTTTGCATTACGTTGGCTGGGTTGTTAATATTTAATGTATGGAAAAAGACAAAGGTAGGTAGCTGACAAATCTCCTAAAATAAAAATCTCTATTATGATAATCCTGAGGAATCCTTGCTGTTGTTATTACTTCGGTTATTGGAATGGGAGAACAGAAATGCTAGGAGCAGAGTGGGAAACCTCCCTTAGCCATGTGAATGAGGGTGGGGAGGGGGCGGGTGAGCAGAAGCTTGCTGTCTGAAAGGCAGGGAGGACACGGGGACAGTTGGTGAAGGCTGTGACCATGTCAAGTCCTCAAGTCTCATTGCTGCATTTACATCAGCCCTCTGCAATGTGACTCACTGGGCTGAAAACTCCCAGCCCTGGGTGCTCCCGGCCATGGGTGTGACGTTGTCTGCAGGGCCCTGGTGACCTCCCTGCCACTGTATGGAGCAGGAAAGCTTCCCAAGTTTGGGGTCACGCTGCTGCTTTTTAATCTGGGGTCTTTTCTCCCCTTCCCTTGTGACCCTTGCCCTGCTCTGCCCTTTCCACAGAAGAAGCCTAATGTGCTTTACAGAAAAGCTGCATTGCACCTGCTTTTTTGCAGAAAATAAAGCATTCACCAGAACTCTGAATTCTGTGTTATCATGAGGAATTTGGACAGCAAAATGCTTTTTAGAGCACTCCAATGCTCGGAGTTCAGGGATGATAGATAAATCTCCATTTTGAAGCCATTGACCTTTTTAGATGTTTAGTCACACTGGAAAAATGAGTCTCAGTGGGGCAGGGACGGTTGGGTCAGATGTTGTGGCAAAAGTTTTGCTGCAAGGCTGCTGGGAATTTTGGTGCCTAAATCTAAAGCACTTGGGGGCAGGGGGTGGATTTGCGCCTCTTTGTGCTGAAGAACTTGAGGAAGGGTCTCTGCTCTCTGAACAATCGCTCACTGCAGTTAAAAATCTGCCTTTTCCAGCTGCATCTTTGAAAAACAAAGTGACTGGTGAGCAATGCACTGAAAGAAGCAGCACACAAACCTGCCTTTAGGAGAGGGCCTCAGGCTGCAAATCCCAAGGGGAAGGAGAAATATCCCTGGCAAGGGGGAGAGAGGGGTCACCCAAGCATTCAAAAATGTGATCTTCATCCATTGCTGGCTTTTCCCAATCCTGCTCCATGGCTCTGCGCTCTCCATGGGGGCTGCACAGTAGCCTGGGATTGAAATCCAGACCTGCGTGTTGCTCCGAGCTGGGCACTGCAGCGATACCCGCTCTGCTCTCAGCATCCTCTGCTCCTGCTGAGATCAAGGAAGCAGAGCTGCACTTTTTGGTAGATTATTGTAGTGTTTTCATTTTGTATGACTACGTCCAACTCATGCATACAGCAAAAAGGGCATGTTTAGAAGAACTCATTAAAATTCATGGGGAGTAGCGCTGTCCCATGTGAAGGAGTTTAATCCAAGACAGCCTTCAAGAATGGCTTGTTGCAGCCTTGTGCATCACTTGGGGGAAAAACAGGGAAGGAGAACAGAGCATTAGATAAGCTGCTTTAAAATGATCTTCCTAATCCTGCAAATTAAAATGTGTTTTATTAAAGACAAGTTACAGATGCAAAATAACCCAAGAAAGTCTGGAAGTGACCCTTCCCAGAGACAACTGATGCTATTCCTGCAGCTGTGACTGGATGTCACTGAAATCAAAGTTCTTCCCCCTCCAAGGAGCCAGCCCCATAGGTAGTACAAGACACCCAGCCTTTTCTGCAGGACCTGCCCCCAGGGAACTAGGCCCCCTTAGTATTAGAAATAACATTAAATAATTGATGTAAATTAGATTTGACCCCCACACACATGTCACTCTCAGCCATTGCCATGAGGCTTCCTGACCCCAAAGCAGCTCCAGCTTTTAGTGTTGTTGGAGGGGAGAAGGAAGAGTGTGTTTACTCAAGGCTTAGGGCAGTTGAGATCAGGGAATGGCCAAGAAGGGTGGGGTTCTAGCACATTTTTTCAAATCTTGCCTATTTTCTGCCAATTCTTTATAAAAGATGAGCAACAAAAAGCTTAAACTGGTGGGAAACCCCCTCAGCCTTATTCTCACTGAGATGTGCAACTCTCATAAAAGCTTCTGTCACTGCTGGCACGAGCCTCTGATAAATGTGCTCCCCGTTAGCTGCAATAACAGGGACAAGGCAAACAATCTTGGTAGGAATCACTAAAGGATATCTCCTAAGATTTAAAGTACATTTAGCTGCTCATTCATCCCCCACCCCATGCAGCTTTTGGCAGATCGCTTTAATCCTTCTCAGTCTCAATTTCCCTCAGTCTGAAAGAGGATATTATGGTACTTTCCTCCCAGGAACCATCTGAAATTGCTCTCTGACTGCAGAGTCCTTTTAGGATCCGCATATGCAAGAGCAGAGCAATTCTTACACTCATTATCCTGAGGAAATTCGCCATGCTTCAGGACATTCAAGCAATGGCATTTTTCCAGCATTAGACCCCGAAGTAGATTGTATCTGTTGGCTGAGTTATGTGTTTGCTTTGCCTCTGAGGCTGAGCCCTCAGCCTGTGTTTGTTAAAGAGGAGCTGGGCAAGAGAAATCAGGGAGAGGAACTGGGCAACTCTGGGGCAGGAGTGAATCCTAGCAGGAACATATTTGGGTCACAGCTACCTGTTGCCACTGCCCCACATCAGAGAACACTTCCCAGGCTCAGGTGGAAGCTGTTTAGGGAGGGGACCTGATTTTTCCTCCCCTGCTGTGAGCCACCACATCCTGGATTGCCCTTCAGAGCCCCATCTTCTTTGCAACATCACTTGTCTCGGCTTCAACGCGTGGGGAAGGCGCTGCCAGGGACCAGAGTGGAGGAGCTCTTTGGCAGACCCAACTGCTAGCTGCACTGCTTGGAGTCTTGGAGCCAAAAACCTTTCCTCAAGCAGTGGAGCCAACATATTCTCTATTAAGGGAAGGTGGAATTGCCATTCCCCCCACTGCTCTTTCTCAGCACTCCTGCCCTCTGTAGCAGGCAAGGGATCCCCACCACCTGTTGCGACGTGCTTGGAGCAGGCTGGTTCTCCCCGTGCTGGTTAAAGCAGTCAGGTTTCCTCCAGCCCAGGGAGAGAAACAGCACCCACCGCCTCCGAATCAGAGAGACTCACGTGTAATGCACAGGGCTGGTGGCAAACACAGCAGGGTCAACGGTATTTATCTAGTTCCCATTGCACCCTATTTATATCTTCTCTTCAGAGCGGCGGCTTCACCTTGCCTGCGTCAGCAGCTGCCCCCCTCGCCTGGTTGTGCAAGGGGGTTTCCCCACATGCAAGCTCCTCCCATGACTGGGATCCCTCTGGCAGCTGGGGGAGGCAGCTAGGATACCTCCCCCAGCTGCCAGAGGGAACTAAGCCTTGGGGGAAGCTTGGGAAGGGCAGGCAGAGCCTCCTGCCCGTGAATTCCTGGGAATGAGACCGTATTGAGCTCCTGGACTCTGGCTCTCCCAAAAGACTGCCCAGTCTGCATGCAGTTGGCATGGGGCTGGTGTGCTGTGACCCCAAGGGGTGTAAATGGCTGCAGGGCCACCTGCAGTCCTCAGCAGCTGGGTGGAAACAGCCCAGATGGATGGGCACTTGGTCACCCCTGCGAGAGAGAGGTCACATCTCCACCGCTGCGAAGACTGGCCGACCTCTCTAGCTCTGCTGCCCTCCCTCCCGACTGATGGTGAGGTGACTAACACGAGCCTTCAGCCCATCAGGGGCTAATAAATCCGCAGTTGCCAAACAACATAGCAAGACAAATTGCTTTAGAGAGCTCAGTGCTTAAAGCGAAATGTTAGATAACATATTATAGGCAGCTGTTTCTCCCTCAGTGCCAGCCCTGCATGAACAGCGCAAGATGGGAGGAGGAAATGTCCCCACAGTCCCTTCTCAGGGCGCAGGGGCTGGCAGTGTCCTGCTGCCATCAGCCCCTCCTGGGCAGGATGGGGACCTGGGGCCCCAAGGATTTGGCCTATGGTATTGATAAGTAGGAGAAAATTAATTTCTCAGGTCATTTTGCAAATTCCCTAGCAGATGGGTGACAGGAACAAATTGCCCCACTGTGGCTTTTTGATTCCTCAACAAGTAGAAAAGCCTGTATGTTTTTCCTCCTGGAAGTAATTGTGTTTGTTCTCAAACCCAATGTGAGGGAGACAGATGCAGCCAGGAGGTGATGTTTGACACACCCAGCCACCTCAGGGAACAGGCTGGTGCTTCCACAACTTTCAGCCACTCTCCCAGACTCATCCTCATCAAGATGAGAGGAAAGGGGGGTCTGATGGAGCCATCCCTGGGAAGCGGAGCCGCAGGGTGTGTGCTTGTGGTCAGTGAGCAAAGAGAGCAGACTTAATAGATGTGCGGGAGGAAATACACATCCTGGGAAGGGCAGAAAGGTGGAGCCAAGGGGGATGGCTCTGAATGTCTTCGTGGGAACCTGAACCAGAAACTTCTCTGATAACCAATTTGAACTGGCACATTTCCTGACCTCTTCCCGAAGGCAAAAGGAGCCCGAGGCTGACTAAGCACGGAGCACCGTTCGCAGCACGGTGCCAGGCGAGCGGTGATGCAGCTCTGGTCGGCCCCTCCTCGAGGAGGCAGGAAGGAAGAAAAGCTGCCTGCAACGGGAGGGGGTGGAATCTGGGTACTCCTGGGACTTCAAAAGGCATCTGAAAAGTTTAGGTAAGCTGAAAACTTCAACTCTCCACAGGACAGGGTCCCCCTGGGGCTGCTGTCCTCCCGAACAAGAGAGAGGGCTGCCCTCCCCTGTCTTTTCCACAGCTGAGACCGTCTTCAGAGGCTTCACCCTCTGCCAAGGGGCGTTTGCTCTCTGGTCCCTGCTGAGACCCCTCTGCCCTTCCTCCCTCCATCTCCCACTTTTGCAGATATCCAGTCCAGCGGCTCAGCCATCCCAGATCCTTCGGTGCTTCTCCAAGAGCCCAGAGAGCACGGCAGAGGTCAGGCTCTGCTTTCTGGACCAGTGAGCTGTTACGGACTTATAACTATACATAAACACTTTGTGACAGCCTTTCTTTTACCAAGGTGAGAGGAGGAGCTGGCAGAGGGCAAGAGTGAATGCTGGAGCATGCTGGGGGGCCAGGCCAGGGGCCAGGAAAGCTGTGGCTACCAAGGCTTCCCCCCTGCATGCAGAGCCTGCTCCCCCACCGCAGCATAGGCTAGCAGCTACAGCCAAACTCCTCCAAAAGGGGCTTTCAGCGAGGGAGAATGTGATGATGGAACCTAGCTGCTGCTGACGTTGCCATCCAAGCCCTGCCTGGGTTTTTCGAGGAGAGCTTTGTCTCTTTAAGCTTCTTTTTTGGCCTGCATTTGACTGTCTGCTTCCAGCATTTTTCCCTGCTATTCCAGAATCTCCGTGCTATTCCAGTATTTCCATGCTCCTGGGCTCTCGGTAGCACACGCCACTCCACACTATGTATCTCAGGGTTTTTTGCACTTTTCAACACTTGTTACAGCCCTCTGCCAAGAAACCTGGTAATTTTTTTTTCCCATTTAAGGGAAAGGATTTCAGACTATAAAAGAAAATCTCCATTGTACCTAAAGTGTTTCTAGGCTGGAAAGAAAATCCCTGGAAACTAAGAGAATCCTTAAAGGGACATAACAGGAAACACTCTGTAACTGAGAGTTTATTGTGTGTGACCGTATTTCCCACTCACCAGTACGAGGCCCTTGGGCTGCAAGAACAATTCAGGTTATTGTTATATCTATAGCTCATTCTAGAATACGAAACGCAGCATCCCCTCAGCATCAGGAACCAGCCAAAACTTGTGGGCCACCAAAGCTGCTGTGCCCATCTCTGCTGGAAACCCATTGTTCCACATACCATCACTGTGACAGGGCTGCGCGCTTGTTTACAGGCAAGGAGCCTTCCTTTTCCTGCGGCCCTTTGTTTTACTGTGACCAGTAAAATGCTGTAAATCAGCCTCCCGTCTTGCTTCACAGGATGGACAGGAAGATGCCAGACTGTTGTATAGGCGTGGGTGTTTGTGAAGATGTGATACTTTTCCTTATGCAGGCAGAGGAGTCACTGCAGATCGGCAGAGGGATATTTCCCCATTTAGGCTCAGCCTATTTTCCTTTCGTGTTGTAGTTCGGCAGACAGTGTCTTACAGACCTTTTCTGCCTGGCAGGTGAAATTTGGATATGTATATATCACTGACTGCGAGCCCAGGAGAACACATATTTTCTGTACTCTGCACATTTCCTCTCACGTACTTGAGGTTTAAGGTTTTTCCTTTTCTATAATTTCTGTAATACCTGGAAGGGAACAGGGTTTGCTACGGACTGCATTCAAGCATTTGGCTGGCTCCATAGGCTGTGGAAATAACAAACTATAAATTAAGTTTTCAGAAGCTCAGGGTACAAAAATATCAATTGAAAGGAATGTCCAAACCAAGAGGTGGGTTAGATAACCTTGGAGAAGAGAGAGCAGGCTGCACGTTTCTACATCCTCAGGCCTGCACTGCCCCTTGCTGACAAACTCTCCATCGTAGGACAAGAAAAGCTGCAGGGAACAGACATCCTGGGGGTGGAAACATCATCTCCTCTGCCCAGACTCTTGCATCACCCCAGGCGCAGCCAGCTGGAGGGTCTGCCCTGGGCAGGGCTCTTTGCAGCTTCTGTCGCAGCTTCTACCTGAGGCTTCCAGTGTGATTTTTCAGGACAGCGTGGGCAGAAGGGTCAGCAGGCAGCAGTGGAGGGGTCTGTGCTTCCATGCTGCCCCTTCACCTGCCCCCTCCACGGCTGGTTCTCCCAGCCTCTTGGCAGAATGTGTGAAAGACATTGGCAGGGTAGCAAGAGTGATGCAGGAAGACACAAATACCCTGCTAATAAACCTGAGCTGCCAGTTCAATCACTCCCAGTGATTTAGCTGCGTTGAATCTGATGCATCTCCCTGCATTAGGCTACTTGTCATTTTCCCTCCCACCATACTCTTCCTGCAGACAAGCAGCCTGCATTTGTCGCAAGGGGAGATAATGTGCCCTGGATGCCAGTGCTAACAAACAACTAACTTGTTTTCCTGCAGCACCTGGCAGCTAGAAGTTTCAAAGCACTTTGTAATCATTAACGGATTTAGCTAAGCAGCCCTGATTGGGGGTTTTCATCTCTGTTGTAGAAGTAAAGTAGGGTCTGGTGGTGAAATGACGAGAAAGTAAGAAGAGAACTGAAGTACTCTGGATGCTGATTGTAGGTTTTCCTACATCTCCAATGAAGTAAGGAGAGCTACTGCAGTGGAGGGGCAATGGGCTGAGATTAAGCTGGTCAACAGGTTTTTGTTCCCAATTCTTCCTTCCACCTCCTCTCTGGGCGATCTTGCTTTTCTGTATCTTAATTTCTGCCATCTGCAAAAGGAAGGTAGTGACCTACTTCTTATAAAAGTTCTGAATACAGAAGACATATGGTTGCAGAAGGTACTGGAGAAAAAGACCTGGCCACAGCAATACTGTTTGGGGTTTTGGAAAGGAAGACGTGGATGTTCAAACACCAAAGATAGTAGCATGACACTGACATTGTGTACACTGGGCAGTGGGAACCAGGTGGGAGAGAAACACAGAAAATGGGGAAAAGCAACACCAAGAGTCTTTTCTTCCCTGGTTAATCATATAAAATCAGAGGCCAGTCTCCTGTGTTAGAGACCTAGTAGTAGGAATTGTAGCTAGAGTCTAAGAGCCATAGTCAATCAATACAAGAGGAGAACGGAATAACGAGCATGGCTGTGTATCTCTAGTACACCAGCCTGGGCAGGTGAACTGCATTAAGTGGTGCTAATGTACCCATTAAATAGTGCTAATGGCGCTCCAGGCTCCTGGTGAGGTCCATTTCCTCTGTTGGGAGTGAAGGAGGAAGGCAAAAGGGACCGCGAGGTGGAAGGATACTTTGAATGTTGTGCTATTGCCTGGAAAGTTATCCTTTACTCCATTTCTACTGTGTTTTCCAGTTAGTAAATGCTCTTTTTATATTACATTTACATCTCAAATCATCAGCAGAGATCCACTATTATTCCTGCCATCTGAATCTGCAAATAACCATCCTGAGGAGGGGCTGCCGTGTGAGGACGAGTGCCCAGTTGGCTCCTTGTGCTCGGTCTCACGGAGTGCCGCTGCTCCTGGCTCCGCGAGCAGGGCCTGGGAAGCAGTAGGGGCCCTGCTGGGCTTATCAGCGCCCTCCGCTCATCGTTTTTCTCCTGGCACCAGTCCCCGCTCCTGTTTTTGCGGGTGATACCACCGGCAGCTGGAGGATGGTGGGAATAGCCCCATCATCCCAAGGAGGGATGCTACGGCTCTCCCCGCCGGTGCTAGGTCTGTTCCAGGCGCCTCCCCCGCTGCAAATCAGCCCGCCGGGTGGCGGGGCCGGGCCAGGAAAGCGTTAACCTTCCCTGCAATGCTGCATCCCAGCTCACGGTGGAGCTGCCTTCCTCTCTTCCACTCCCAATTCGCTCCAAACAACTCCGGGACAGAATTGCAGGGAAAAGCTGGAGGTTCAGACTAGACTTGTTGATCTCCGTTCCGAGGCGGCAGAAGGAAGTACCGGAGCTTTCCTTTGTGTCTGCACGGAGAGAGGGCCGGGGGGGGCGGGGGCAGATGCGGCTTCAGCGTTGACTGTAGGCAGGAGCGAGGAGTCGCAGCCGAGGGAAGGCCTTGGAAAGCTTCCTGCCTAGGGATCCGATTTACCTCGTCTCGTTTCCCTTCCCCCTCCCCCCCGGGCTCCGTGGACAGCCGGGAGCGCGGCCGCCATCCCTCCGCCTTGAGGCTGCCCGCGGGGGGATGCGAGCGGGGCCGCCCCTGCTGCCCGCCCCGCCGCAGGATGTAGCCGCCCTCGGCCCCGCACAGCCCCGCACCGCCTCGCTGGGAGCCCGCAGGAGGAGGTAGGTGCGGGCCGGGCTCGGGCCGAGGGACAGGAGCCCTTCCCCGTGTGCGCCCTGGGGGCGGCCTGGGGGCAGCGGCGGTATTTCGGTTTGGGGTTTTTTTCGTTTTGGGGGGACCCGGATCGGCGGGGAGCGGGGCCGAGCCCCCGGAGCTGCGCCGGCTGGGCACGGAGCAGCCGTTCCTTTCTGCGCCGGGGTTTTTCTTCGTGCCATCTTGTGTAAGCAACAGTGTTCAGGGCTGTCATAAGCCACCCGGCTTTGCAAGGAAGGCTGGGGGCTTTTCCTTATTCCGATTTTCGTCGATTTCCCCGTTATGCAGAGATCGGCGTGGGGGGTGTGTGTGCGGGGGCGTTCCTGGGCAGCCCAGAGAGGTAGAGTGCGTTGTCGGAGTGACTGGAAATAGCCCCTTTTCCCTTCCCCAGCTCTTTCCTCGGGGAAATTAGCAATGCTGGAGTTATAAAAAGCCTCCGCGTCCCCCTGCAGCCTCCAGGGCTGGGCAGGGCGGGGGGCACCACCGGTTCCGAGGAGCAGGGCTGCCCCGCGGTCCGGTGTCCGCGGTCCGGTAGGGCCCCTCTGCGGGAGGGAGGGAGCGGCGGCGGCGCGGCCGGGCCCTCGGGGG
>VZSF01003934.1:441915-680907 GCA_013398295.1 Chionis minor | reverse complement strand
CTCTCTCTTGCAGCTCTGGGGCATGGAGGGGAAGGAGAGGTGAGGAGAGCCGTCCCCCGCGCGCCCTGCCCCACGCCGCACCTTGGAGCGTCCAGCCTGAGGGGGACCAGCGATGCCTCTGGGGATGAATAAGCATGGATCTCGCTCTACTACCTCTTTGCCTCCGGACCCCACGGAGATCGTCAGGAGCAAGGCCTGCTCCCGAAGGGTCAAGCTCAACGTGGGGGGGCTGGCCCACGAGGTTCTCTGGCGGACCTTGGACAGGTTGCCGCGGACCAGGCTGGGTAAGCTCAGAGACTGCAACACACACGACTCCCTCATGGAGATCTGTGATGACTACAACCTGGACGAGAATGAGTACTTCTTTGACAGGCATCCCGGTGCATTCACCTCGATCTTGAACTTCTACCGTACTGGCAAGCTGCACATGATGGAGGAGATGTGCGCCTTGTCCTTCAGCCAGGAGCTGGACTACTGGGGGGTGGATGAGATCTACCTGGAGTCGTGCTGCCAGGCCCGTTACCACCAGAAGAAGGAGCAGATGAATGAGGAGCTGAAGAGAGAAGCCGAGACCCTGAGGGAAAGGGAAGGAGAGGAATTTGATAACACTTGCTGCGCTGACAAAAGGAAAAAGCTCTGGGACCTCCTGGAGAAGCCCAACTCCTCCGTAGCGGCCAAGGTAAGATCTCCACACTTCTTCTTAAGTCTTCTCTGTATTGGCTTATGACTGTGGTGATGCTTATGTGAGGTATTGCCCTGCCACACTTGTTCTAGCATCTGGGTACTTGTGGCTGGCTGGAGGCTGTGAGTGAAGGGGAGAAAGGCCTCCCAGATGCAAGCCAGGTTTAATGTGTCTTTTTTTGGGTAGTTTGGAAGGGATCTGGTTTGAGCTTTCCTGGGGCAGCCGAGGCTGCTCAGTGTGGGAACAGCTCCACTGACCCATGGGATAACATACACTGACTGTTGTGGCTGAACGTTAGTAGACTTGTTATCCAGTAGCCTGTCTTGGTGCAGTTTGTCTTAAAGATTTGTTTGAGGCTAAAACATGTGTGTTTCCTACCACTTAACCAAACTGGCTTTTAAGACAAGGAAATCTACTTGAATTCTTAGACCTGGGTCCACTCAGGAAATAATGCCTTTCCTTCTAGGGCTTACTTTAAAATTTTGTGGTGAAATACATCTAGTTATTTGTATCGTGCACTCCTAGGCTGCGGGTCTGCTAAAGCTGGCGTTTGAGTTTCATCCTTTACCCGATTGCAGCCTATTTTAAGTTTCCCTGTGCAATACTGCTGCAGCTCTGTCTCTGTAAATAGTTGAAGTGTTGCTTCCCCTGAAGTTGGGGCCAATGCAACAGATCTATTTGAAGGCATCTGGAAGATAAGATCCAAGTTAGGAGAAACCAATGTCAGAGTTGGCTCTGATAATTTAGCTGTCTCATGTTAGTCACATATTCTTTAGTGAGGAAAATCTCTGCAAACGCACTGGTTCAGTAACCATGGGGACAAAAGTGAAGGGGGAGAGGTTGAAAATTGTGGGATGAATAACTGAAAAGCATGAGAGACTGAGCAGTAAGGACCAAAACTTGAATTTTCTGTGTACTGGCATGCTCACATATGGCAAAGAAGTAGAGAGAGGCCCCAGCTATCTCTTTATTGTCACCCCTGTGTTGTACATGCATTTGCAAATGTAAACCATAGCTCCACCCTGTAGGAAATTGGGCTTTGGTGGGCTGCTTATGAAAACAGTGTTCTTCTTTCCCTCTCTTTTCTCTTATCATTGTGAACCAAGAGCATGTATGAAAGTTTGGGGAAGGGATTTTATGAAGTGTGGAGCTAAATGGCCCATTCTGGCAGTGGAAGGGAGACGCGTGGTTGGCTGCTGAACCAATCATCACTTTTTTTAATGACAAACGGAGCCCCAGAATGTCTCTTTCTCTCCAGTGGCATGGATGACACTGTACCGAATGCATTAATCATTTATAAGGCTTCTTTGGCACAGTCCTGGAATCCTGAAACACAGGCCCTGGGCTTCGCTGTCTGTGGCACTGGCTCAAAATCCATTAGAGACTGTTGATGCTCCTGATTTATTGTATATGAGCAGGGGTCATTCTTGCCAAATAAGTGTCTTTTGTGATTTATAAATGAAATACACTCTAGCTTCATTTTCTGAGAAAATTTTGAGAGTAAGTGCATTCGGCATTGCCGGCTCTGGATTAATTGAGTGTGAATGGTAATGCATTATTATCCTTCCCATTTAAAGCTACCATTCTGTGACTTTGTAACTGTAGTGAAAATGGTGCTGTATGTTCTCAGACCTCAAATATTCCAGCAGTTCCCAAGCACAGATTTATACTCATTTCAAGTGTAGCAAGGAAAATGGGTATGATGAACAATTAGCTTACCAGACAGGGACAGAAGAGCTGCTAAGCTTATTCTTTATCCGATTTTCTCCCTGCTGGTGGTTCGCTTTTCTCTCATGCCAGAGTATGCCCTTTGCTTTGATCACCTTCATGAGAATTTATTCCGCTTATTGAATAGGCTGGTCCCAGTCTTCAACTTCTGATGGAAAGACATGGGGAGAGAGACTTGGCAGCATGACCCGTTATCTGACCTAACCAGCTGTGCCCAGGCTCTGTTTCAGGCTGCATTTTCTAAATCTGAGTCTCTGCCTGATAGCTCCTGGCCAGCTTTCCTCCACTATCTGCTCAGTGAAGCACTTTCACTGAGGCCATGGGCCTCCAGGAACTTCTGTCACCTTTCTTAAAGCCAGACTTCATCTGCTCTGCCAGGTCTAGGAGCTCAAACTGTTCCTATAGAAAGGAAATGAAATAAACCCTTTTGAGGCTTAATGACTGTCACCGAAGGACATAAAAATCACTGTTGGGGAAAATGTGCACTACCCTTGCTTATTCTTTTTCTTCAGACTTGTGCCACTCAATGCAAAGGTTTTTCCATTTAAATCTAAGAAATACAGGCTCTCTTCAAGAAGCCCAGAAAATGGCTCCAAATGCAGACTCTGCCCCAAACCCAACACAATTCCTCTGTAAGCCATGCCCTGTCATCTACCTCCTGCTCCAGCAATGTGGGCTTTCTTGCTGTCAGCACTGTTTGTATTAACATTTTCTGCACGACACCTAACCTGAATCTTCCATAACAGCTTACTGCAGAACTTCTCATGGTTATACTGCAACCAGTTAAATTACTGAGAGGAAGTTGTTTTCTACTTGTGTTTGGTGGGTTTTTTTGGTTTAGTGTTTGGGGTTTTTTTAAAGATTGTGTGTGACGTACCTCAGGGTAGAAACCAGCATTCAAATAAAAGAAGAAGAATCATCCCCCAGACCTTAATTTTCATTGCTTTTTTATCCGCTGGGGATTTAACCATATCTTTTAACTAATCTGTCCGGCTTTTAAACTAACCACCTCATAGCAAGCAGTGTCTTACGTGCGATGCTTCACCCCATACATGACTGGAAAAAACGCTCTATTAGATTTTGTAATACCTCCTCTTTGAGAGCCTACAGATTTCTACAATGAGGGATCAGACAGCTGTTGAAGCCCCAGGCTTGCTGCCTTGTTATCCCCCAGTGCTAACAGAAGGGTGTTTGCTCCTCTCCGATAATGTTGCCGCCTCTCGCAGCTGTAACTGAAGCCGCACTGTCTTTGTGTGAGGTGCCATAGAGCCACAGGACACTGCTCCAGCCCTTCTGTGGGATCAGACTGTGCAACAGGCACCCGAACCACTTCATCCACCAGTCCATTTAACTTGGAGGCCCTTGCTGTGTTGCACTCCCCTGCACTCGCCCAGTGGTAAAACTCCTCTGCACAAAACTGAGCACTGAGGGACTCTCCTGCTACCAAATTAAAAACATATTTAACAAACAGTTATTTAGTAAAACTCTTCATTTCTCTCTAGCCTTACAAGATATTTTAAAGGATCTGTTTCTCCTGCTTCCAGCAGTTTTATTTGCCTGTATGTCCCTGAGAAATACTTGCTGTTTTCTTTGTGGATGCTTCCTCTTCCTGCAATCACTGTTTTGCGTGTTTCTGCTTATTTTTATCATTCTCCCAGTCTCCCTTAATAGTTTGGCGGTTGGCTTTTGGTTGGTTGTTTGTTTTTTTTAAATAGCATTCTTCCTGTACTTGGATGTACTCACAACATCCATTTTTAATTGTAGAGGACTCTCTGGTGCTTGCTTCTGTCTGGATTTTACCCTAGCTGATGAGGTGCAGATATCTTCTGGAGTAGGTATTACAGTAGTTTTCATCGGGAAAGAAAAGCAGCTCTCCAGAAGCCAAGCAGAACTGCTGCTTTTTCTTGGGATTAGTGTCCATGTCAGGGCAGTAGTGGCTAGCAGTTCTCTACCACTCTGGTTTGGGCTTTTAATTTTAGTTACCCTTTCCCTTGCCACAGCTAAGCCTGGGCAGCTGGTTCTTTCACCAACAACCCAGCTAGCAGCCCTGGCTTTCCAAAACAGAAGTCCCTCTTGTAGCTTGTGTTTTACTAACCAAGATAGTTGTGATCTGTGGGTGTCTCACCTGCCTGGTGAGACATCTGTGCCCCTTGAGAGAACTAGTCTAGCTGTAATTCCATCTAGACTTCATGGCATCCTGAAAAATCACAGACTGCAGCTGTTCCATGTTTTCCAGTATAAACAAAAAACAAATCAGACCAACTCAACATCTTAACTTATATGGTCTTGGAAATCCTCTCATCACCTGGACCTTTCCATCAACTCTGCAAGAACCTTGCCCTTTTTGCCTCTTAAGAGAAAAATAAATCCTTTCTTCTTTTAGTCCTTACAAATTATTTCCCTGATCAATATTTGAGCAATTAGTGTTGTGCAGGGAGGGGGGTGGGGTGGGGGGGAAGTCTGCTCATCTTACAGACTCCTCTGCATGTGCTGGTTTCATCTATTTTTCCCTTGGTGTCCTGAAGGCTGAGAAAAACACGATGACATCACCCACTTTGCAAAAAGCTGCTCTGCTTATCTGCATGTCAAGTAGGATGTGCACTTCCTCTCCTCCTCGCTGCCTCCACTTCCCGCTTGTCCCTGTCCTGTTGGGAGCTCAGCTGCAGCAATCCCTCTGTTCTGGCAGGCTATTTCTCATCCTTTCCCCTGTTCCTACTATGCCTTTGCCAGTGCAATAATATCACGTTTATCCTTGAAAACATTCAACTCCAATTCAGTAATCTTATTATGCATGCCTCTACATTTGTTGAACAGCTTTTCTCGAGCTGCCCACTGCTCTCTGCTGCTAATCTCTGGATGCATTGCTTAGGGATTGGGGAGGTTGCTCTGTAAGCTCTTTTCTTATTATTGTTGATAGTAGTGACAAAATAAGAATGATAAAGCCTCTTGGAGATGCATTTGCTACATCTAGAGTGTTCTTCCCCCACATGGGCTTTCTATTCCTGGCCCTCCCTTATGGCATGCAGTTTTCATTCATCTCTAAACCTGCCTGAATTTAGCATTCGGCAGAGGAAACCCCTCTCCCTAATTGCAGGGGTTACATCTTAGACATGTCTCGTCTGTCTCTGAGACTCCCATCACTGGGCAGATGTTGACTTTTCCTGTTAAAGCCAGATTGCCCATATTTTGCTTGCATCTGTGACTTTCATTTTTCTGATGCAGCTACTGCCTTGGCTTTCCTGCTATATATAGGAGATTTTTTTCCCCTTCATCCAAAGTAGACTCCTGCCTTTGGAGATCCTCAAAAGCAGAGCCTCATTCCAAAGCGTTTCCCCTGGGTTTGGGGATTTGCCACTTTGGTCTATAGCTTATCGCTGGGTTTCTAGCACAGCACTGTCACGTGGACACACAAACAATTGCTGTACTGCATCAATCTCTTTTCATCCTGCAGCTCTCTTCTGGGTGCTTGCTCACTTGCTTTCAGTGAACTTCTTAAATCTTTTGTCTGGGGGAGCCCTAATTCCCATGTTTGGTTCCTTGCAATGTGTCCTCTGTTTCCATCTCACCAATGACCTTCCCACAATGTATTGCTGTGCTGCTGATTCCCAGAACTCCTCTGCATTACAGTCTCCCTAAACACTCACTTTGGCGCAAAATCCAGTGATATTGCCAGCCTGGCAATTGTGTCCTGTGATTCTTTCCTGGCTGTAAAGAACCTTGCTGGGAGACCCTGTAACACAAGAGACACCCTGGCCATGACATCAGTTTGCTAGTCTCCCATATCCGTAATATAACATCTCATGGTATGTGTGCCAACAACAACTTGTTCTAAGGTCTCCAGATGGGATCCCTACCCTTCAAAGATGATCCTTTCTCCAGACCTGTTACTGCAACCCTGAGCAGCCCTTGGATCCATGCTGCCTGGCCCTTCCTGCCTGACAACTGTTTGGGTTCTGAAGCTTACAGTACAAGTCTGCAGATCTGCAGCCCCTAAACAACTTTATAAAAGAAAAGCTAAAATTGTTATGGCTAGTAGTTCTTTTGAGGCACTTGCCATACAGTCCATGAAGTACAGTATAGGCAGAAACATATATATGTAGGCATACCCCTGGGTTTCTAACTTGTCTGTAATTGTCTGTAACTTCCTGCTAGGAGAGTCTAGAGCAAGTTTGTGGTCCTCCCTGAGCCTAAGCATCCACATCTGTATGAGGCTGCCTGTCTCGGGAGGGAAGTGACAGGCTTACATGCTCAGGCTGAATTCCTTAGAGGAGGTGTGCTATAGAAGTACAGTCGGTGCTATTTTTGAAGCACCAGCTCTCATTTGTACCTTTGAAAAATCTCTCTGAGAAACTAATTCTCCTTGCTGCTCGATGTTCTCCCATCCTGCTCAGCCTGCAAGCAGACATAATTTAAGGTGCCAACATCACCAGTCAAAAATATGGGAAATCTTGCAAGAATGGGAAAAAATCCCTGTTTAGCTCAGCTGTAACTGCAGAGGTTTAGTAATAATGGGATGTAGAAAAGTGTTGGGCCTGATCCACCCAGGAAATGCCAGTGTGCTGTAATGCACACAAAGTGCAGGTGCAGCTTTGGTTGGTACCTGTGCAAAGCACTTGCGTACGCTGCCAAGTCAAGCATGTCATGCCTGCCGGGTGTGCGCTGACTGCAGTGGTGTTCAAAGTGAGCTATGCAGGGACACGCCACAGCTGTGTGGAAAAAATCAATCCTTTTCACTTTAAAAAAAAAACCCACTTCCTTTAATTTTTAATGCTTCTTACACAGTGGGATAAATATCTTTGCGTGCCCGTTCCTGTTTTTGCCTGTTCCTCTTGATCCCAAAGATCACAACTTCCTCCTGATTCCTCTCGACGTAAATGCATCCATGGAGAGGAATAATCCAATGCTACTTTTACAACAAGAGCGTTGCTATTTGTCATTGCTAATGACAAAATATTTATGTCAAAGAAAGTTCACAGCTGATCACTTAGTTCTCATAATAAACACAGTCAATATGATTTAGTCCATGGAGAGATGTGGCAGCAACAGAAGAGGCGCAATGTGGCCAGTGAATGTGAGCAAGACACTAATATTAGCCTTTTTCTCAAGAAGCTGTCCCTAGAAGCTATATGTTGTTACTGTTTCTGCTACGTTAAGGCAGACAAGGATCAGACTGTTGTTGTTATGAGAACTGGCCCGTTTGTTTCCCAGATCTAGAGGCTTAGCTCCATCATGGGCTGGGTTGGCTTCCCACATGTTGCGCTAGGACTGGGAGAACCAGCCCTGTGGTACGGCGATAGACTGGGGGCTTGGAGGTCACTGTCCTTATGGGGCAAAACTGCTTCAAGGACCGAGTGGATAAATCGTCTCTGTGTTGCTCTGTGCCACAGACTTATGAGCTGGCAACAGCTCGGGGATCCCTCCCCTGCACCCTGTCGCTTAGCTGTTGTGCCTGAGCTGCTTTAGCTCTGACATCCTTTATGCTGAGGATGACCTTGCCCTAAGTTTAGTCCCTGGGGCAATAGCGACATGTTCACCTCCTGGCGTTCTCAATTACCCAGTACAGCAAAAGTGAACCTTGTAGTAAGCTTCCCCTCTGAGTTTGGTTGGTCTCTGGTTTCTGTCTGCTGTCCTGGCTTTTCCTGGCCTCTTCCGTCTCCTTTACAACCTGGCACTAGCTGAACATGTTTACCAGCAGGACTGGGTGAGGTGTCATTCTGATTTCTAATGAAAAAAAAATTCTACTCTTTATTCTAGAGCAGGCCTGGAAGAGTGCTGAGCATCCCTAGGCAAGGACCGTGCCTTCTTACCTGTTATAGCCCCTCCCAAAATACTAGCATCCAAATAAGCCAAGCATGTTTATTTTCTAGGTCCCCCAATAACACCAGCAGCCCCAGCTCTGCTTCTGTGGAGGGTAAAACTCCCATTGAATGTCATGGGAACAGATGAGTATTATAATGTCTGTCCTCATCAAGCAAAGCTCTCAAAGTGCTTTGAAAAGATGGATTACTTAAGGCCAGGACAAACCTGTGATATGTGTATTATCCCCATCTTAAAATGAAAAGGTGATCGTTGCCCAAGGTCATTGAGGAAGGCCAGGGCAGAGCTGGGGCTGGGGGAGGGAGCTGGTTTTCCCATGTCACCAGTACGTTTTCATGGTACAGGTAAGCTTGCAGTGGCACTTGCCCACTGCCTACAGTGTAATATCACAGAGGGAAAGGTGCTGTCAGCCCTCTGACAGTTTACCCAAGGGGATGGAGTGAGAAATCAAACCTCTCTTTGTTTCAGCACAGGTATTCCCACTAAAATGAGCCCAGCCTGGAAAACTTTGTCATGTTTAAGGAATGAGTGGTTACAGGCAAATGGAAAGGCTTTCTCTGGCAGATCTAAAAGGCCTGTACTGGGGTATTTTCAGCACTCTGTGATGCAGTTCTGGCTGTAGGGAGGGGATGTTGTTAAACTGAGTCGAATAGCAAGAGAGTAAGTATGTTAGATTATATATATATATATAAACTGTATGATGAAATTATATAACAAGTCATAATACATATCCAATACAGTATATATTGATATATTTGCACGCATACTATATTAAAATTGCTCCCTCCATATGGGAATTCCTTTATACCAAAATTAACCTGTACATGGGAAGTATGTACTTTCAATTAAGAACTAATCCTAGCAACCAGCTCTTCTTGAGCACAGGAAACATAACGAACAACTCAAACATTACTCAACAGGAGTAGTATCTCCTCAGACAAAGCAACTGCCACCTTTGATAGTAACATATCTGTGTATAGGTGAGGGTCGGAGCATAGACTTTTTGGTAGTTTGGGAGCTGCCTTCAGCCTGGCCCCAAAGATTTATTGGCATTTTAAGGAAAGTTTTGGCATTCATGAGTCTCTCCCAGGCATGTTGTGATTCCTGTGAGTATTTTATCTGAAGTCTGCAGCTATTCTGGTCCAATGATGTGGTCCATTGGTCCAAAGGCTGGGGATGTTTTGTGGCTCTTCCCCTGAGGCGCTGGCACTGCAGCGTGGGGAAGGTGGCCTTAACACAGCACTCTGCTGCCTGGTTGTGCATCTGAAACCTGGGTCTGAACAAGAGAAATCAATAGCAGAGCAAAAACCAAAGCACTTGGTACCTGAATCTCATATTGACAAATCTCATATGAAAAACAACATCCATCAGGCACCCATCTGATCTGATAAAAAGCTTGTGTTGCTAACAAAAGCTGGGTGAACAGCCAAAACAAATGGAAGGAACAATTTATTTTAAAGTTCATTTTTTTTCTGCAGTACATAATCAGTTCCAGTTATTATGAGCTGAACTTATTCAATGCTGTTTGGACCAGAATTCATGCAAAGTCTCTAGCCAACAGCACAGATTAGTTTTGTTTTATTTTATTTAAGTCCATTTGCTCTTGCTCATTTTTGGACAAAATGGAGCTGTAAATCTCATTTGCAGTACATAAACAGCATAAACACCAGAAATGTTCTCTCATTGGTACTGATGGACAAAATGTTTCTAAAACATGATTATACTTAACAAATTTTATTTTAGACTTCAGATTCCTCGTGGGTATCTCTTTAAAAGTACTTGTTTTGCTAAAAGAGTAAATTGAAGATGTGAGTAAAGAGGGGTCTGTCTTAGTCTCACTACTTAAAATCTTTTTGTAGGGGGCAGGAACTCCAGTAAGCACGCTTTCCGTGACACAAGAAATATCTTCGATGTGCTTGGCTTGTTTCAATGGTATATGAAGGTCACGTAAACTGGGAATGGAAACACGTTGTGGCACTAAGCATCAGGAGCAGCTCCTTGGTTCCCTGAGGACCCTCTTATATGACAATGTCCAGTCTTTTTGCAGCGATTCAGCCTCCTGGTCCCTCGCTTTCTCTTGTACTGTGTTTGTCCTCCCAGCTGTCTTGTGAAGGAGAGCAGCGTGATTATCCCAGTTTACTTGGAGAGGGTACAAAGGGACTAACTAGCTTCTCAGGATCTGTGATAGAGCAAGGAACAGAGTTGTAATCCACCCTTAATCCCTGGATCACTTTTTTTCTCTGGTGTAGCCGGATTCCAGCCGTAAGCATTCAAGAGGCAGATGTAATACATGAGTTTAACGCTGCCATGAAACTACCTACGAATCCATCTCGCATTGGGTTTCTTTATATTTCTGGGAATCTCATTTGTATCTGACACATTCTCAGCTCTGAAAAACTTCATTCACATGGCTCTATGTTTGTTTCAAAATGTCCATCTATTGTCCTGCATGCTTGATTTCTTTTGCGTTGCATGCTTTTATTAACCACAGTAATTGTACATTAAACATTCTTCTTACGTCCTGTAATTTGTGTGTTTGACCACTTCCACTATTAGTAATTACTTTAACATCTTTCCGTTCTCAAAACTATGGGTTTGCCAAGTGTCTGGATAGAAAAGGAGTCTAACTCACTTTCTGAAGCAACGTTTGCTGTCTGCTATCAGAAGAACCCAGCCTCTGTGGTGGAACAGGGAGCTTTCACTCCTTGTTTGTTTATTTGTGAATTTTTGGTAAATCTGTCCTTCATAGCATAAAAGCTAAATATTTTCTAAAAAGAAAAAGGGGGAAAAAAGTGTTGTCTTCTCTCCTGTCAATGTGCCAGAAGTTTATTAATAATACATAATAATTATACCTTGCATTTCTTAGCTCCTTTCATCTGAGGATCTTAAAGTGCTTCACAAACACTAATTAGGTAATCCTCACAACTGCCTGGTGCAGTAACTATTACTATCGATCTACACTTAAATATGACAGTGCAGAAGAAATAGTAAATGAGAAAATCTCCCAGATACAGGCAAGAGCAAACCTGGTCTAGAAAGGTAAAGCAAGCTGGAGCAGATAACATCATTTTGTAGCTGTGTTTTTGTGTAAGTGAATCTGCCAGTCTACTTGTCAATGTACCGTCCTCCTGCATCTGAAGTTGGTTGGTGTTGGCCACAGGCCGGAGACAGCAGTTAGGAGACTTTCTAGACCAATACAGTATTATCTCTGCTGGCAAGAGGAAAGCTGCAACTGGCAGCAGAACTTGAGCCCCTGCTTGGAAGCAGCAGAGCTGGTGGCAGAGGGTGTTCTCTGAAGCAGCCTCAGCAACGAGATTTACTGATCCTCACTCCAAGAGAGCCTTTGGTACCCTTGCAGGAGGGGTGTCCCCAAGATGCAGCTCATCAAGTGTATGTAGTGTCCCATGAAGGGTCTCTAACCCTCAGCAGACCACCAATGCTGTCACAGTGATGGGGTCTCTTCCAGCACCAGCACCAGATGGGTGCAAAGGAGCCAAAGCTGTCAGCCCAGCACGGCTGGTCCCACTGAGGGGTCACCAGGCAGAGTGTGAGGGACCTTCATACTTGAGCTTTTCACCTCTGACTGCTCCCCTGCCTTCTTCCCTTCTGCAGGGAGCCACTGCGGAGCTGCTCCCAGGCTGAGCCTGCTTTTGCAGGGGAAAGAGCTTTTGTGGTGTCCCCAGCCAGCGCAGCTCTCACCTTTCTATGCACAAATCTTTAGGAAGTCCTGTGCAGGGTGGGCTGCAGAGCTCACCTTAGTTCTTTCCCCTCAGCCCTTGGACTAAGTTTCATGAACATTTATGTCTTATCTTGACAGGCGTCGTTTAGGAATGGGTTTATTCCAAGAAAGAATAGCTTTTGCTTGGGTAGAACAGAGATGGAAAATAAATAAATAGCAATGTTCTGGCAGCAAAAGTCCCCTCACTTTACAGCTGTACCTTAAGCTTTTTGCCAATGTCATTTGTCTCAGTGGCTAGTCCAGCCCCAACCATGACAGCCAGCGTGCTGAATTAAACTTAGGTTAGTCAACCCAGGGTTATTCTTAGCCTCTAATCTTCTCCAGGTAAGAGTCTGCTTGAGTTCAGCAGGTTTTGCAGCATTTAGCTGAGAAAAGCCACATCTTTTAAATGTGTTACCTGTTACTACAAGGAAGGCAGGCCCATCAACAGCAGTTTTGGTCTTAAGTACCTGCCAGTTTCTGCAATGTATTAAGACAGATTGTGCTACTGTTGGGAGGGGCTGTGAGAAGGTGGTGTGGACTCAGTTTCTCAGGACTGCTGAAGACCCTTTGCTATCACGAGAGCACTCAGATATATCAACTTCTGGTTTTGTCCTCTAGAGGAGATATCAAATGGCATGACTGGCACTTACTTTTGGTTTATTTTGACAAAATTGTGGGCTTGATAGCTGACGCCAGGTATATTGGGTCTGACTTATTGATATTTTGACCATTGAAGGTAAGTTTGAAGCAGATGAGGTGGTGTGTGTGAAGTCTAATTAATTGCCACTGATGTGGGGCCTACTAGCCCTGCTTTGACTGAAGCAGATCTTCTCAAAGGGAGCTTTTCAGGAGCAAAGCCTCACACATCCTTCATGCCACCCAAGGCACTGACAGACCCAACACTCGTTCTGTGTGTTTTGACCCCTTCCTGACTCCAAGTTCCTGTATGTGACTCAGGGTGACAGGACAGGGTGTTTTTGGGCTGTCCTTGTAAGGAGATATTTTTACCAAAGACAAGATGTACTGCATTCTAGATAATGTCAGGTATCAGTTCATTTTGTTAATTGACGTGTTCATGCTCTCTCTGTCTGTGTTTACACACAATGTTATTCTATAGCGGTAACTTTAGACTCCAGCAATCCCAGGGAATGGTCTCATCTAACACCTGCAGCCCTGGCCGCAGTCAGCTTTAGCATATGCAATCTACCTACTGAAATGTGAGACTTTCACCATGCTAGGCAAATGCGTTGGGCCTCTCTCTCTTCTCTGCTGGACACTGGGGCAGGTATAATTTCATTATTTTTGCATGTTTATTCAGCTAAAGAACAAATTTGCTAAAGTTTCTGGCTATGAATGAATGGCCATGAACAAAATCCACTTGACTTACTAGTTGTTTTTAAAGATACTCTTAAGAGCTGCTTGTAAAGTGTCTGTGAAATACTTCTTAGTTTGCACTGTCTTCTGGAAAACCTACTTTATGGTCCAGAGAACTTGGGCATAGCGATGCTGCTTCCAGGAGTTATAGAAGTAAGTTATGTAACTCGTAAACTCTTTGTAGGAAGTTCCATCTTTTTGTTCCATGCTTACATAGCACTAAGTGCAACACCGTTCTGACTCACAGTTCATGTATGCTACCTCAAAATAAGTCATATGTTGTCCAGAGTAAACAAAAAAAACTACTGTAGAAAGGTATGGGGTTTAGTCGCCATAATTACTAATCCCATAACCAAACTGGCCCCCTTCTTGAGGAGGGACAGAAGGGTAGCATGCTTCTGCCTGCTCTTCAGCTGTGCTGCTCGCTTCACCACAACCTGCTCACTTAAGCTGTGAACCCAGTTTCCAGTAGGACTCCAGGCTGTGCAAAACAGTGAAGGATTAAAGGACCTGTTCGGTGTTCCTCCTCGCGCACAGATCTCCAGAACAGTGAACAGAGCAGATATGGAGAGCAAATTATTCTCTCCATTTGGCTGTCCGAGCTTAATTCACCTAAGCTGGTTGCATCACAGGTTTTGTTGCTATAAAGTAATCCTAAAGCAACTGGGAAGGGTTCCCTCAGGCACTCCGTGCCAGTTCCAGCACAGGAGTGTGTTACTGATACTTTCCAGGTAGATGTAATCTGTGGTTTTGATTTGAGCAGACTTAGGCAGGCATGTGTGTGCAAGGGAAGGACAAAAGAGTGAGGTTGTACGCACAGTTGCCGTGATTTAGCATGCAAATCGGGTAGTGGGAATACACAAATGTATCTTGTGGTTTACACAAGCAATTATTCAATCTGCGTGTGGAAAAACAGGTTAATTGTGTGCAAATTAGATGCATCATTGCATAGAGTGCAGTTGTGTGTCTAAATGGTCAGCAGATAGATCCTTTCAATCGGTAATTAATGACTTCATATTCTAAGGGAAACTAAGTACTGGGCTTCTTCCTAATTTTATCCTTTTATTCCTTTTCCACCAGGCCCTAAAACATTTCAAATCTCTGCTGTCATTACATCTTTTGTTCCCTACGTAATCACCTACCTGCTGCGGTATTTCTTTTCCTTAGAATTTCTTTTGTGGGGGGAATAACACTGGTAATGAGCTCCCTCTTCCTGCCCACAGGATGATCTTTTGCATCAAACATACATTGCAACCCCCTCTTTAAATGCCCATTTCTTTCACTAAAAGTCCTTTACCATTGACCTCCTTGCTGCAGCCCTTCCTAAACGCTTTCTGGTGAGTCTAGAGAGACAAAACTTAGTTCAGTGTTCTTGAATTCAGCCCCATGGTGTTATACTGCTCTGGCGTGTCTTCCCTCCAGGGAAGGGATGGATGGATGCATTCCCTCCAGGATGCAGGAGGGATGAAACCTCAAACTGAGAGAGATTAACGGTCTGTTGGGCAGAGATGTGGCTGATATTGGCAGAGCAGGGTCATGGCTTTGCTATGAGTTTTCTGCACAAACTCCCAAAGGTGATTTTTCTCTGTAGCACCTCTGACCAACATCTGCAAAAGCCAGAAAATCTTTCTTTGCTTTTTCCCGTGCTTGTCTTGGTAGGGCATAAACCCTTTGGGCACTACTTCTTTGCTCTCTACTTGTATATCGGAGCCCTAATTCAAGGGGCAAAACAAACACAGTCTGTCTCTTTACTTCCCTGCTGGTACAGCATCATTTCTGTTTGTGTTCTTCAGAAGGAATACAGATAAAGCTTTGTTTTGCCAGCTGTCGTCTTTTTGATTTAGTATCTTAGGTGGTCAACAGCTAATGATTAATCTTAAATGTCACCTCTTTTCCTTGCAGACTGACTCCTTAAACTGTCGGGATGTTTCGATACGTTTTAAATAAAGTAATGATG
The DNA here is from genome assembly GCA_013398295.1 of Chionis minor. Classification (NCBI taxonomy): domain Eukaryota; kingdom Metazoa; phylum Chordata; class Aves; order Charadriiformes; family Chionidae; genus Chionis; species Chionis minor. Next base: position 665,628 of record VZSF01003934.1, on the reverse strand, counting down.
CCCTGTGCCAAAGAACACAAAGCAAGCATGGCGCAGCTCCAGCCTCTGCACCTGTTCTGGTTTGCTGCTTGTGTGAAGTGCTGTGTAATTGTCTTCTTCATTAGCAGCCTGCTGAATTCTGTGGCGTGTGAGGGATTAAAACCTTTAATGAATACGGATTATTTCAAATATTTTCCTCTGGGACCCAGTACAGAATGGAGACTTTTTTTTTTGGAGCCGTATATGTTCATATAATAACAAGGAACGGAAGATGCCTTCCCCTGCCCTTTTTCAAAGTTATCTCTTAAGCGAGTATCAAAACAGACAGCTGATCCTCCTGCTCTGCCTGGGGCACGCGTGATGCTCAGATCCAGCTAACCCTCCAGCTGGATCTGGCTAGAGGAGAAATTAAAACCTTGCTAAGAGTGGAAAACTTCAGTGCACACGTAATTTCAGCATGTGAGTAGTCTCCCTGAAGTCAACAAGTCTTTAAGCAGCTGCTTAACATTAAGCATTGTAGCCAAGAGGGAGTGACTTATGGTGCAGCTGAAGGACCCGTTTCACTGAGGAGGCCAGGCGCATGCGCTGGCTAAATTTCTATGAAAATAAGGATGTTTTCCTCCTCCGATTAAAAATTCTTTGGTGCTTAAGATAAATGTGTCATCTGCAACATCCAAGAGGCCTGGAGAGATTGTTTCTGTGGAAAAGATGTTCAATAATCTGCATTTTAATGTTTTTTTGTCAGTTTGGACACTTTGTTGCTTCTGCTTGCAGAAATTGGATCCTTCATATCTCCAGGGAAGGCTGTTCTTTGCCCTGGTCAATGTCATAGTGTCCCTCCTGAGGGGACCACAGAGTGCTCTGCAGGACTCTGCTTAAGCCCACTTTGCAGGCAGGGAAACCGAGGCACGCTGAGATGCCTGCAGCTTTCCCAAATCCTAGGTCAGGCTTGAACCACAAGCAAGTGTTTCCCACAGCAAATCAGCCGTGCAGGCAGTGCCAAACCCGGCAGCTGAGCTGGCGCACTGTGCCCCCTTGGACCAGGCACGCCAGCGGTTACCTCCCTGCGCTGGCGTGTTGTGCTGGCAAGTCACGGTGAAGCATCTCATGAGCCTGAGCCCTAGCATCTCATGTGACCATTAAGTTCTTTTCTGCTTTTTGTGGCTATAATTGTGACAGTGCTGGGCCCAGGAGATGCGAGGTATGGCTGAAATGGCAAAGGGAATCTGTGTTTTTCCAAATTCAGCTATCTGTCTCCCATGAAACATTTGGATCAAGCCCTTTCACCTCCCTGGTGGAAGCGACACTTGGTTTATCTCTCCTTCCAGCATTGCAGAGCCAGTCTCATGGTAAAAGAGCATGACAAAGCAGGGAGAACCTCTTTTTGATCTCATTTGGAAACATCCTCCCAAACTGTGTAGCAAAAAGCCTCTCAAAGCAGAAATTCATGCAACAGCAACTCTAGGCTGGTGGCTTAAACCTTTCTGCTGTTTTTGAAGTGGTTTTTTTTCTGGGGAAAACAAAGGGATAAAACTTTTACAGGCACTTCTAACCAGTTCCTGAGCAGGGGTCCCGCTGTAGGGGCAGCAGTGAATGGTTCCCCCAGGGAAAGGCCCCGGGAGCGCTGCAGCCAGCACACGCTCTCCAGCCTGCGGAGAACATCGAGGTCTTTTTTGCCAGATAATAAATCTCAGTCCTTAACTGGCTGCACAGGGATACTATTCCTCTCCAGGTGAAGAATCACATGGCCATAAAACTTTGTAATATAAACAAGGCAGACGTGGTCAGAATCCTATTTGGGCAGATTTATGGCTTGACTGTGGAGCAACAACCTTGCCTGGGCTTTATGCCACCAGTAATTAATATGCATCCTGGGCTCTGTTTTCCTTCTGGACAGTGTACTCTTGCGTGCTTGTGTGTTAGACTGTAAGCATGAAAGTCTGCTGTCTTCTGAGAAAGAGACTTTCCTGGGGAGGCTGGGCTGGAAAGCTATTGCCCTGCAGATTGTGTGGAAGTGAAAGATAGCAAACGGCCAAATTTGGGAGAGCAGCATGCTTAAAGCCTCCAGGTAGCTGGCACTGAGTCTTTGTGCAATGATTATCATTAAGGACAGTCAATGTTTGCCATAGTTTGCGCCTACACTGCGATGAAGAGGTTGCTGGAGAAACCGTGTTTTGTCGACATTGGACAGTGATCTCTGCCCTGTCTGTGGGATACTTATGGGAAACAAGGGTAGTGTCTAGGTGCAAATACCTACACCAAATCTTTAAATGCAATTGCTCTGCTGCTGATTTATTCTGGTCTAATTCAGCAAAGCATGTACATGTAGGCTTCACTTTCACCGTGTGCTTTCATGATGTGTGCGTATCCCACCAAAGCTGACTAAAGGTGTGCTCATGCTCTCCTGAAGCAGATGAGTGCCACGGAAGAGCTGTGTGTCTATGGAGGCAATCTGGAGCGCTGTGGTGACACAGAGGCGAGGACATCAAGGAGAGATTTATCATCAGCAAACCCTCCTAGCAACAGGGGTGGCAGCAGTGTCCCATTTGGCCCATGAAAAGGCAGGAGACCAGACGAAGATAGATCATGTTGCCTCAGTACTTACCTCCTGTACTCAAAGTCTGGTGGTGATGCCACTGTTTTATTTTTTCCTCTTGATGGCTTTTCTTGGAGTGATATCTGTGCCTTTGTTGCCCTCCTCTTCCAGGTGTGCACACCTAGAGGTGACCACCCCTCCGAACTGCCCAGACCTGCCATTTTTCATCATTTACCTGCAGTTGGTCCCTTAGGCATTCCTTTGCAACTCTGCACTTCAAAAACTTTGAAAAATCATGAAGGAATTAAAGAAAAAAGGCAGGGAGGGGTGAGAAACTTCAGCTCACGTTATTCTAGGACCGTGATCCAAGTACTGGATTTGGGCATGGATTTTCACCTTGGACAGTCCCCTACATCTGAAATCTCTGCTCAGCATTATCCAGCTCTGTAGCCAGAAACTACTTGCAATAACGCAATTTTCCTTCTCGCACAACAGCTGTTCCCTCTTTACTATCCTTCCCATTTTCTGCAGGCTTTCAGTCACAGTGCTTGTGCACTGAGAAGTTTTGGCATTGTGAGCCCCCTTCCCTCCCCTGTTGATAGGGGTATGGTATAAAAGATGTGTCTAATGACCAGTGACCTAGTGCCATTCAAAAATATCCATCATCAAGTAGGAGGCAAAAGGCCTAGCACACTAAAATCTGTCACCTTTAGGATTTGAATTTGAAACGAGCACTGTTGCGTTGCTGGGTTATTTGTTTTATTGTTAATGAGATTTCTCTGTGCTTTTCTGTCTCTGTATGCATTGGAAAATATGTCTTGGTAGGCCAGCAATCCTGGAAACGTAGGCCTTAACAACAAAATCAATATGGTTTCATTAGACTTAGTGTTTGGTGTGCAATTATGTTATTTTCTCAACAGCAAGCGAGCTGTATCAGCTCAGGCAGGGAGAAGGGCTTAGCCGGGAGATTGCTGAGTATTGCCTGGGTGCGGACGTTGCGCTGATGGAAGCCAGGGCTTGGTTTTACCGTATACCAGCTTTGCCCTAACTCCCTACGGTGATACGGTGATGTTTTTGTGTGTGCTACGTGTAAGACAGTTTACTCCTCGACTGCATATTTGAAGCCATGGAGACTGTGGACAGCAAAGGCTACCTTGTGTTTGTGATTGAGTTAGTCACTGTGGGTTGAATAAAAGCATTCTGCAGCAAATGAAACAAATTACTCCATCACAGGTGTTCTGTGACCCTACCGCACATTATCCCAAAATAACTCGGTCATGTGGCAGTTTTACAGCATACGTCTGGGCCAAACTACTTCTCTTTAAAGAAGTAGATTAGGTAAGAGGACCTGGTTTTCTGATTAATGACTTAAGCTGTATTGATCAATCGGTCTGGAAGGCTGGTTGCCATGGGGTTGTCTGATACCTCGAAAATAAAGATGGTTCAGAAGTCGGTGATATACCAGCATTAAGGCTAAGGCATGCGGTTCAATCTTGTTTATATTTCCCCTGCCATTTACAGAGCTCTCTGGTGGTTTACAAGATTTCACGTAAGACGGTAAGAGGCAAGTGTGTGTTGGGATGCCCCAGGGTGCTGGGCTGATGAATAGCTTTTTATGTGCTGGTAAAGGCCCGAGGAAACTCTGTGCCGATGGCTGCCTTCATACCTTCACCCCCACAGAGCCCCTTCCCAGCACTGCCAGTGTTCCTGGCAGCATTTGATCGAAGTCTTTAGCTTGAGCTTTGTGTTGCAGGAAAAGCAACGAGAGCGTTCTTCCGCTGGTAGAAGGTACGAGCTGCTTCTGTCTGAGCTCAGCCCACAACTAGGTGTCCACACCAGCATTTCCAAAAAGCAGTGGAGGTTTGCTTTAACGAGAAAACTAGACTGTATGTGTACTTCTAAGCCCTTAGAAAGGTACACAAAGTGTGGGTGGAATGGCAGGCTATTTGTTATTTCAGGTGAATAACACCCACTACATTAAAAATGACCTGACTGGTCTAATTACAAAGCTGACAGCTGTGTTATAATTGAGGTTTCCAAGTGAATGCTTCCCCCACGGCTGGGGGAAGGGTATAAAAGTGCAGAAACGATCAAATTTGCTCCTTATAAATTTGTTTAATGATATGAGAAGATTTGTATGCATTCAGGTGTCTGTATTAGCGCAACTAAGAATGGTGAAGGTCACGGGTAACCTCAAGATGTTACCTCTGGGATCCATCTTTAATGTATACCAGCAAACTTCTAAGCCTCTTCCCACTGCCCTCATGTCTCCTTCCCATTATTAATGTTCAGGGAAGCTCCACGGAAAGGAGGATTCTTAAAATTTCATGCTCTTATATAGGTGTAAATCACTCCTGGGGCTCGCACCGTTAAAGAGATATTTGTAGTCATCCAGATGATGGATGGTAAAGGCTCCTGAGCTTTTCTGAGGAGAGCTACTCATTGACTGCAGAATGAGAGGGTATGCAGAAGGATTAGCACTCGATAAATCCATCACAGGAGTACCAAGATATTATCACTTGGGTTTGGAATATCCCAAAATAGCCCAACACCCTGGCAATTTTGCATCATTTATATACTCTCGGATGGGTAATATGACTTTCTAGAAATGAATTAGATAAACTAAGCTGTTCTAAGAGGGCCTGTCTCTCTTTTTCATGTATTTCTTATCATTTCTACTGGAATGCAAAACTAATTTTCCCCAGGGACATCATTCATATGTTCAAACACAGCCCCAAATGCAAACACCAATAAAACTCTACATTTTGTTAATTAACAACCTCAGAAATCACCACATCAGGCAGGTAGATACTATCTCCACTTTAGAACAAAGTACACTCAAACCAGGGCATTCAGCTATTTACCAAAAGCTTCCAGAAAACCCGCAGTTTTGTGCTGTTTGTTTTTCCAGCATATGTCATGTGCTCACCACTGCTTCTTGATGGAGGGAGCGATCTATGAGATGGTAAAAATACACAACTTAGAGCGACAGAGGTGTAAAATAATGCTAAATAAACAGTGACCCAAGGAAATCTTCCTAGTTTCCATCTCTGTCTTCTGTGTGAGGCAGAAAAGCTTGTAGGGCAGGATCTTACTTGAGGGGGTGCATGGGATGGTGTTGCACAGAAGTCTGGAGATATATCTCAGCAAAGAGGACACCAGCTTGCACGCCAGGTGGGAACACACTGAGATAGTTCCTATTGGAAGCTCTTTGTTGTGGGATGGGAGCACTGAAATCTGTCCTTTGCGATGAACTCAGCTTTTTCAGAAACCAGCAAGGAGATGCAATTTGTATTTTCCCTTCTGCAACAATGTGCAGTGCAGAACAGAGAGCTGGGAATAGAGCAAGAGAGATATCTGAGCCTGGAAACAGCTTTTTACCTTGGGAAAGCGTTGGTGGCCGATGCCAACGAAAGGCAGGCAGAGGAAGCACTCAGTGTCTAGCAGGAGGGAATCAGGTGGAATCAGTTGTGTTGAGGGCAGGCTGCAGAGAGGCTGTGAGGCATAAACCACACTGATTGTGGACCTGAGGAGCCATCTGGGCTGGATGGGGAAGATCTCACGGACTATTAACTGCAGATTTTTAGATGTAACAGTCACCCAGTCTGTCGTTTTGTATAAAACCACAACTCTGAAGTGCAAGGTGGTATTCACCGTTTCAGACCCAGGGATAACGGAAAAAAGTCACTAAAGTAATAAGCATGTCAAAACTTAGATTTTATTTATTGACCTTTCCAAAACTCCATAAAAATTCCTTTTACAGAAGTAGCCTCTGCCTAGTGCTTTGCTCTGGAGGCTTGGGAAGTGTGTAGGACCCAGCACTGCTGCTGCTAGTGTCACTGGGAGCTGGACTTGAGATCTGGGCCCTCGAGTCTGTGCTTGTACGTAATTCATTGGTGTGTTTTTTAAAAGACATTTGCTCTGTCTTGTATCAGCTGCACGCTTCTGACCGTTGAACTGCTTATTCTTTCAGTTAAGCTCTGCCCTTTTTCTGACGAAGATTTCTAGTAGTTTATTTTTGATTACTAACAGCCTGGTAGGAAGATGCAGATGTTCTTTTCCTGGTAATGTAGAATTCTACTGTAGTGGTTTTTTTTTTTTCAGTCTCTCCATCAGACAGATAAAACAGGCTCCTTTTTTCCTCCACTGTCAGATTTTTCAAAGGCTCTTTCAAAGCAGGTGCATAAATTATAACAAAACTGAAGTCAGAGGAAAACTCTTAAGTCTGCACCCTACTGAGAGGGATTATGGGGAGTGGAAAGTATGAGTCATGACATGGCTACTGCTTTTAGACAGAGTTAATACAGCTCCAGGCAGAGCAGGGGAGAGTCCTCTGGAGGGGCAGCCTGTTCTTGCCTCTTTAAAACACATTTTCCCTCCTGCAAAGCTGATCGGAGTTTGGAGAGAGAGAGAGAGGGAAAAAAAACCACACCACCAACCAAAAAGGAAACAAGTCAGTGAGATGTACTTATCCTTTGATCTTTCCCTAAAGTCCAGTTTCTTGGCTTGATTTCCAAGTATTTCAGTACTAAGAACAGTGTTTAACTCTATTTTGGCAGTTCAGCCACTGTGCCCAGGGATTTATCCCGGCTGCCCTTTAGCTCTGCAGACACACTTGCGCATGGAGCCCAAATTAATAACTCAGGGCTAAAACTTCACCTCTGATTCTCTTCTATTCTGTGTTGCATCGAGTGGCCCAATGCAGCTGGGGAGGTGGCCAGTGCCTCTCCTGGGGTAAGATCTGCTCTCCTGGATCCCCCCCTCTGGACTTTCTGCTTAATACTCCTCCCTTTGCACAGCACTGCACAAATATTGACCTTTATAAATATTAACTGAGAGGCTAAAGGAGCCGTGAGGCTGAAAGTCAGCTCCCATAGTCCCGAAGCACTGTGTGTGAGGTTGCCTCTGTCTCCCTCAGCCAAGGGAATTGCAAGGGATGTCTGACACACAGCACACAGGTACATCCCCCCTGGAACAGTGCGTCTACAAATGTGAAATCAGAAACATTTGCTGTAAAGTTGGCCCCTTTCTATTCTTCTCCCCTGCAATTCTATTCTTCAGTCTTTGTCAGTCAAGGTACTGTTTTCCCACTGGGAACTTGTGGGATCCTGGCATGTAAAGCCTTAGATTTCATAGCTCCTTGCCAGTGGGAAAGGGAGAACATGACAATGTTCACTCAAAACTGGGAGCAGGGGAGGTTTGCTTTCGTACCAGCTCAAGTTGAGTTTAAACATGGTTCCTCAAGGGAGAGCAGATCTGGTTCTCTGTGCACTGACCAGAAGAGACCAGCGACCCAAGATGAATTTGTGTTAGCAAACAGCCGAAATGAGCATTTTGGCAAAAGGGTTTACTTTGGTCTGCATCATTTTTGGATGTTCTAGTTAGAAATGAGCATAATTATGGGTAGGACACCCTCATTCAGCAGTGTCTTTGCAAGGGTGGAGTTTTGGTTTTGGAAGGACTGTCTGTAGATTTTCACAGCATCTCAGGCTTCCTCATGTGCATTTTGGATTTTATCAGGCTTTTCCTTTAAGGAAAATGGTGCCTTCAGTTGAGGGAGGTACATGCAGCATCAGAAAGATGTCAGCAGAGTCACCGAGTCCCAGAAGTCCTCTGAAAATTGGAAGGAGGACCTTAACTCTACATCATTCAACAACAATATCAGAGTTGGGGCTGACTTTGTTATTATCCTCATTTAAAAATTCAGGATCTGCAAACCAAATGCATTGGTCACTGCACAGTAAGTGAACCTCAGATGAGGGGGGACTTGTGGCACTACCAGCTTGCTGTGTCAGCCTGGGACCTTCATCCCTGGCAAGAAAGCTCTTCAAAGAGGCAGAGAATAAAAAATCCACAGACAGTCTGCGGTTCTGGGAGCAAGGTTAACAAAGGCTGTCCTAGTCTCAACTTTCATAAAGGCAGGTTACATGGAAATGACAAAACAAGGCTTGTAGGGTTTGTATTTTTTCCCCAGGCAAACACAGGAGTGGATTAAAGTAAGGAATGCCTTGTTCTTCAGGTTATTCTCAAAATATAACACCTATCCAGGGGGACATAATTTTCCTGTTAAGTTTACAACACTATCTTTGTTAGATTCATTCCTGATGATCCACTTGTGACAATAAGAACCTCAGTCAAGAAACAAACTGTTGTGTCTTCTCCACTGGTCTTCCCCCTGCCGCACTGGGCTGCCCAGCAGAAGTTTCTGTGACGATGGCTGCAACATCCAGTGTAACCCAAATGGTCCTGGGGCACACGGTGACTGGGTGCCCCTGCCACCCCTGGTGACTCCTCACCATGAAGATGATCCACTGTGGATCGCAGTTTGAGCACGTTTGGATTCCAGCTCTGCAGTGAGGAGTGAGACCATTCAGCATAACGCTGTTTTCCACCCTCTCCACTACCTGATTTAGATGGCAGCCTGGGGTAATTGCTCTTAGAGGAGAAATGCGCTCTGTGCAGTAACAGCTTCGTTGGCCTGACACAAGTAGAAGATTGAAGTGTCAGTTACCCAAAACCCAGGGGGGTTAAGACATTAAATTATGTGATAGCATGTGATGACAGTTATGGTGTCTCCCTTGTATTTGCACTGACAACTCCTCTGTCTGTGCGCGCTCACATTTATTTTCCCTTGACTCTCCTCTCCATCCTCCCACACCTGCGTCTCCTTTATTTCAGTTTGGCCAAGCCCAGACCCATCATCCCTGCAGTGAGGGGTTTTTGCCAGACAGGGCTGCTCACTCCCAGCTCACGTGTTGGATCCTCTCACTTGACCACATTAACCCCTGTCTTGGTCCCACCTCCTTTCAGTATCACCTTCACAGGGCTATTCAAAATGGTGTTGTTAAAATTGTGCTGCATTTTCCCCCAATACCTGCGCCTATAACCCTATCTTCCCTTTCTATTGATATATACATTTCTTGTTATTATCTTTCTTTCCTTTCTTCGTTACTATATAAAAATGCAAATGTATATAGATGTTCCCTCCCCTTTTCCAGTTGTGAGCCCTGGTAAGGGGGAAGCTTTCCCTATTGCTTTGTGCTAAGCTGCTTGGGGATTTTTGGAATATTCTTTTTGGGACATAAATATAGATGGATCATGTTCAAGGTTGAGGTGGATCAATGTAAGGTGAGAAATGCCTGAACAAATTCCTTTGGACTGTTCAGGCTGCAAGGCAAGAGATGTATCTTTCTTCTTGCTGTGAATTGGGCTTTCTGTCCTGATTTTAATTTCTCCCCCTTTTTTGCTTCTCTCTTCTCAAAGTCACCAGCAGTGCTGACCCCCGATGCCACCCGTTCCGGGGTGCTGGAGGGGAGCCCGGGGGTGAAGGAGCCCCAGAGCTGCCTGGCAGCCTCCAGGAATAACAAAACCTGAGCGTGCCTCCTACAGGGGTGGTTTTCCCTGTGAAGGGCTGTCATTAGCCATATGTCTTCCTTTGGTTTTAAAAGAGCAAAGAACCCACAGAGATTTCAGTACTTTTGACTTAAAGCAATAAGGATGTATGTTTTAAAGAATATGAAGACTGTTGTGCCAGAGACCGAGGGATATTTCTGATGTCGGCTAGGAGCAGGTGTTCTGTGGAAAGGTGCCCTGCAGACACTTACACCATCCCAAATCTTCCCTATCTAAACATCGGAACAGGAGAGAGGGAGGGATGGCAGGGTCTGTAAAGAGCAAGAACCCTCACTTTTCAGATTTACACTCCCTGAGAGTTGCCCCTCGGACAGTGCTTCTCCCTGTGTTTTCTGTAACTGAATTTTTCCATGTTTAACCAAGCTCAGGTAGCTGCTGAGGTTGTGATGGTAGGGCCTAGGCTTTGATGGACAAAGGGTTTTGGGGAGAGCTGTGCAGACGGGGCAGCTGCTGCCTCGGGGCTGGTGTTACCAGGACAGACAGACCACGTCTGGCTGGAGGTGATAATATGGGTGAATGCAGCTGGGGAAGAGACTTGTAGAAAGCAGAGCGGCACAGACACTGAGAGGGACAGAGGGGCTGGTTTTTGAAATTCGAGAGAACCTAGCCCAAAGACCCTGGGCAAAACTTTCCCCAACCGCCCACCTTCACTCAGGCTTTAATATAAAAGTGCAGCACAGCCCTGCCCCAGGGTGATGGAGTAGGAAGAACTGGTGAGAGATGGTACTTTTCGGAGAAGCAAGAGGCTCTCATGGGCAGATGTGATGCCCACCCAGGCTGTCACCCCATCACTAGGGTGCTGCAGCCCCCTCAGGACACCTCAGACTGTCACAGCATCTTCTGTCTGTGTAGCGCCCAGGGACCGCTCCTGAGTGTGACAGCCCCCACGCTCTCCAGGATGTCGGGAGGGTGGCCACACATCAGCAGAGCAACTCTCTATGTCTAACTTTCCCTTTTTGTCGATTCTTGCCTTACAAATATTTTACGGTTTTCAACAGCCCCATTATTGGGCCTTGCTGACAAATTCACAAACATTGGCATGATGTACTTATAATTGATACTTCCACTGCCGTAGGGACAGCCTTAGAGAGAGGGATTGCAGGCAGCGCTGCAGCAGCTCGGTAGGCACACAGCTGTACGAGCAGAGACTGGCTCAAGCCATTGTTACACTCTGCATCCCCAATAATCCTGAAATGCATAGGGAGAGTGGGTGAGGACACCCTACTTGCAGGGTCTACCTTGTCCACCAGCTCTGCTGCTGCCCAGGGGTCCTGCCTTGATGGATAGGTAGTGGAAAAGCCTCAGCTCCCTCAGGGCTCCCTCTGTGCAATTTGCTGCCTGTATCCCTGTGACATGGCTCATCCTTTTAGAGCTGATGTCATCAGCTGATGTCATCTCTGGAGAGAGCTGTGGTGCCCACGCAGGAGGAGCTGAGTTGCCATCCTGAGCTGCTATAAACCATCCCAACCCCCCTTGATTTCCAGCCAGGCTGCACTGGCCATCAGTAACAGATGACCTGGGGATCGCTGTCTTCATGTGCTTATATTACAGCTACTAACAGCAGTATGTAACACGCTATCCATAAGTTTAATCCAAAAATGTAGGCTACTGCGAAAGAGACTACTTTGTCACTTATTCTAATTCTGGCCTACAAGGTGTTAGAGATGTTAATATTTAATCCCACTTCCCTTTTTGTTATTTGTTTGTTGTGCTGCTTCTCAGTTGATGTAAGTGGTTCCATCCCTGTTGCGTATGGTGGATTTATGCTGATTGATGCCAGCTCAGGATCTGGCACTCAATGTCGACACTTGGCTGGCTGGAAAAAAAAGAAAGTTCTTGGGTATCAGTTTCAATGAGAAGGTCAAACAATTCAAGATTATGATGAAAATAATTTTCTGCCAACACTTAGATCAGCTGTACTGAATTCACACATTGGAGCAATTGCAACGATTTCCTTCGTGCTGACTAATACGATCATGTAGACTGTGGCTGGTTCCACCTCTTCAGGGCTTTACTCACCAGCTTTATTCAGATGATCAGTTGCCAAATTCAAAGTTAGACTTTATGAATCGTATTTATTTATATTACAGCAGGCTTGGGAGGTCTAGTCCCGGGCCAGGAGCCTGCTGCGTTAGGTGCTGTAGAGGCACCATGTCCCAAAGGTTTTACTATTGCTTTTAAGAGGAAAGAGAAGGGAAGGCAGGCAAAGGTACGGGTCACCCCATGAAGAGTGGAGAACACCACTTGTCTTCTTGCCAAGTCTTTGTAGGAGATGCTGGGAATGAGAGAAAACATTTTACTTTCCTGGACAGGTCAGGGGAGCACCACCCTGCAACAGAGAACGTATTTCCTCTCTAGGCTGGTGCTAAAACCAGCTGTTAGTATAGGATGAGCAGAAGGGTTTGGTTTTATTGGCTTAGAGTGAAACTTTCATAGCAAAATTTATTTTTGAGAAAAAGATAAATGCTCCCAGCATTGGCAAATTAGTGCATTATTGCCAGATTAATTACTGTAAAGTGAAACAAGGTGCTCATTATTTATTCAAAGCTTCACTAGAAATCCTTGGTGTGGATACTGATCTCGGAGGTTTGACTTGATACAGAGGAAGGGACAAAGCTATCAAGGTGGCGTGTAAATAACTACGCTTGTCTCTGTGCTAGTGAGGAGGTGAAGGGAAAGGGAACCGAGCAGCGTCCCTATATGGAGAGGGGGTCGGCTGCGGGATGGATCGGCACCGACAGCGTGGGAAGAGCCCATTCTCGCAGGGAATCACCGTGCTTTCCTCTGCTCTCACTGCTGACACTGTTTTTTACACGTGTCATTTCAGTGGTGTCTCCATAGATTTCTCTATGCTTGCAGGCAACTCCTTTTTTTCTTTTTTTTTGCCCCCTTAGCTGTAGTGAAAACTCCTCGCTTTTTAACCAGCTAACTGGCCAGATCACCCCTGACCTGGCAGCTCCGTTACACCAATGTGCTCTGAGGATGCCCAGAGGTGTGATGCTGGATACATAACATTTTTACATGAAAAAGCATGTAGAAAAGTCAAAACTCATCACATGTGTAAAGCCACTGAGTTCAGCAGTGCCACAGCAGGGATGAACTTGGCCTCAGGCAGTTATTTCTGGAGCTCTCCCAGCCTTGAGCAAAAATATCAGCTGGATAATTGACAGGTTTGGGTGTCTGCTGCCGCCTTGTTTGCTTTTGCCTTCCATGCCTGATCGTGGCTTTGAAATGCTAATTGCAAACTTTATGTGGTCCGTCAAAGGGAGTTTGAGTTATTTTGATGTATTTTTGATGCGCTCTGGAGCTTCACAATCAAACTTTGAGGTTTACTTAGGAAGGTAAGAGCCGCTCCCCGTCAGAGATGACAGCTGGAGGCAGAGCAAGGAAGGGGTTGGGAGAATTTGCAGTGAAGGCTGAAAGCTGAAGCGTCCACACTCAGAGCTTCAGGGCTCACCACGTGGAGGCTGGGGAGGTCTCACACCAGCGATCGCCTTCTCCTCTAGTATTTGCCTGGGGGGACCTGGAGATGGGATGCTGTAGTCACACGGTGGGGGGGCAACTGGCTTTTATTCACTCCCCCGCTGCTGCATTGGGGCATTTTCACCCCTTTTGCCTCCGTGCCCCCTCCGTGCTGGTCTATTTAAACCTTGGGTTGCTGCGGGCAGAGCTGGCCCTGTGCGCGGTGGGGAGCACAGAGCCAGCCCTCAAACTCTGGGGAATATTTTAGGCATTGGTGTAAGACAAATAAGAAGTGCCGTTCCTTCAGTGGGCTACAGAAACTGGGTTGTATTGAAAAGAAATGTTATATAAGGGGCTAAAATTAGCAGGATGGAAAAAGAAGTCTGCTAAATACTCCCGTCTCTCTGTTGACATAAGCAGACTTCCACCAGAAGGGGTGGGCTCTTTAATTATACTTTTCTGACGTATTCCAGAAATTAGGGATTGAGAGAGTCCGTGAGCTCAGGTTGCCCACCCTGGCAGGTCGATGGCAGGGGGATGATCCGGCCAGCCCCAGCCTGTAGCCCTCTCCCCACACGGGGTCTGAATTGCCATGCCACAGTGTGATGGGGCAGGAACAGACTCTGCCCCGTCCTCCGTGGGAAGGAAACCCTGTCACTGGTACGGTTGGCATCGAACAGGCAAATGGAGCTGGTGTCAGTGGAGGGGGATTCTTGGAGGCAGCAGGGTGGGAGCTATTAACTGCTCCCCTAGACACGTAAGTCATGGGTGAGAATCCCTGCAGGAGGAAACGGTGGCCTGTTTCCCCCAACTAGGCACCTCAGCAAAGTGATTATTTTGGATTTTGGACCCTCCTGTTGAATGTGAGCCTATTCCGTGGTACAGCAGAGGTTTATTCTCCTTGCTTTCGGCTCTGCCCACTCTGCCAACAGACTCGCTTATTTGCTTTTCAAGATTTATCCTCTAAGCCGTCACCTTAGAGACTTTCCTTGCCCTGTAAATACCAGTTGTCTTTTGCTCTTTATCCAGAGAAATGGTAGGGGATACGGAGTGGGCCCAGATGGGTGCCAGGGAGGTGTTGCTATTTACACTGCGCTTCCTCCAGGGCCGGGGAGCTGCGGGCTGCGTACACAGCCATTGCTCTGCCCCTGCCAAGGAGCCTTGCAGGGCACGGCGTGAATTTGGTCATTTCATTGAGCTGTGAACACAGCTCCAGCGTCACTGGGCGAGGGAGGGGATTAGAGCAGCAAAAGGACAGCGGAAAGCAAATCCTCTCCCAAGGGATGTTCCTATCCGCGCGGCAGTGCGGGCAGCTACATCACCCGCAGCTCGCGCCTGCCTTGCCGGCACTGCGACGCTGCGGGAAGCAGACGCTCACCCCGGTACTGTCATCCCTGACAGAAAACATCCATTTCGCTGACACCCACACGCTCGGCATCACAGGAAATCGGAGGCTTTATATAGAGGTGGGAACCACACTCCCAAGCCGCCCCGGCGCGAAGGGGTTGCCTCGCACGTGTGCGCGCAGCACCTTCCGAGGGGGGAGGAGGAAGAGGAATGCTGGGCTTCTTGCTTCAGCTCACAGAGAGACCAGCCAAATGGCCGTCTTTGCAGGGCTGCTTCCCTGAGCCTAAGGGACAGCAGGACCCACGTACGGGAGCCTCCCTGCTCAGCAAAGGGGCCTTTTGCCTGCGGTTCCCTCCCGCTGGCAGCAGACCAGCTCATCAGCTATTCCAGCCCTGTCCTTTCCCAGGGCCCCTGAAAGCACCGCTGCTATAGCTACAGCTGCTGGAAAAAATTTCCAGCAAAGCCGTTTTCTAAATGAAAACTGTATTTCAGGAAAATGAAGGGGGGGGTTGCTGGGAGTGCGTTGGTTCAGGCTTTTTCCCCTTGTAGACAATTTAGATTTTTTTGCTAAAAAAATTAAATTATTTGGAAACGCTTTTGGTGGGATCCATGAGAGTTGTAGTCCAGTGCCTTGCATCCCTGTTCTTCCCTCTGCTATGGGGTTCCCGGACAGAATATACTTTCCGTGATGCACCCCATAGGTTTATGGAGGGAGGAAACCAAGCAGTAAGTGAAGTTTGTTCAGAAGTCGTGGTCTAGAAATGAACACTAAAATCAGAGGTATTTGCACCAAACTCATCAGTAGCTGTAGTTAGATGCCATAGCCTGAGACAATAACAATCGCAGAGCTAAAGCTCTAAGTGAACAAAAGTGAACTAAGTGAACAAAAAAAATGTTCATGTTTCTTGAGGGAGTCTATGGTAGAGCCTTGCTTGGTGCGTGGGAGGTCACATAGTGTTTGCAGTGCTTTGTCAGAGCAGGGTTGAACATAACATCAAGGTATCTAAGTATTTACAAGTACAAGTGTTTACCAGTAGCCGTTGGCTCCGGTTCCTGTTTTACCCAGTGCTTTGCTGGGATACTGCTGAGAGCAAAATGGGAGATTCACTGATGAGAATGGGCTGAGCTGTTTTTAGCAAAGGCTCATAAATCACCGAGTATCTAAAGTTTTTGTTTTGAACTTTAAATTCAGACAATGGAAAATAGGACTCCCAGATCAAATAAACATTCGCTTTCTATTGATGGAAAAATAAACACGAGCTGCTTAAATATCTGTAGAGCATAATTTATTAATCACAGGAGGATGAAAAACACAAGCCCACTGTGATCTTGAGAAAAGTATGAGTCTCGGGAGTGCACAAAAGGCTGGGAGAGGTCAAGACTGTCAGAGCTGGAAAACGAAGCAGTTGTGGTTTCCAGGCTGGGATGTGGCATGTAGAAGTTTTAATGTCTCCAGACAGCACTGGATAGGATAGAGCGGGGATGGAAACCACACACGTGTCCTCTGCAAGGTTTCCAAATTCCCATTCATGCACAAAAATGGACGGTTGTAGCTGAGGCTCATTTTTTGTATCATTGAGCTGTGCTGGCAGCCATGCAGGCAGCCCTGGTCTGAAGCTGTCCTGGAGGTGGCCGGACACAATCCTGGCAGAGGTGTGCACTGTACAGCTGGCACCAGCCATGGTCCAGGTCACCAGCCTCCTCCAGAAAAACTCACATGGGGATGAGCTGTGCTCTTAGGGCCGTGGGTAGCACGCAGTGTGCGCAGAGCGTGTGTAAGGATGAGTAAGATGCTTTAGCTGAGTGGGTGGTCATCTTCCCAGTGCCCTTGATGATATACCTCCCCTTGGTCACATACGTGACAACAAAGGTCCATCACCACTAGACCCGGGGACTCCAGGCTATGTAGCATTGTTACTTCATAAGAAAATGTTTACACATTCCCTTTTGTGCAATTCTGCCATCCTTAAATTTCAGTTCGTTTGCATTTGGGTTGTCTTGATCATCTTCTAAACATTTTACGAAGAGGCTTGTTTTGAGGTGCTTCTTAGTGACAGAACAAAATTATGCATATATATATTTATGGTGTATTCATATATGCTGCTGACCAACCAGTAGCATATGGGCTCTCTTTACTCACTAGATCTACCTGGTAGTTATAGACTGTTTCTCCAGTGCACGTACAGAGCTACTGCATAGTGCAGATCTATATGTATATGGATATTTAATCAGACATAGGTAAAAGCTGGGTCCAAAATTGCAAATATTTTTTAACAAGAGAATACAGTGCTATTTCTGGTTTGGAGTCATTCAGCGTTCTCCTGAAAGCATATGCAACACCTCTGAGAGACTGGATTGCTCCATAATTTTTAATTACCACTCCCAATCACCATCCAATGGCTGTGAAGCTGTCATGGGATGGTTCTTTTCTGCCTTTGACCGGCATGCTTAGAATAACAGCTCTTCGCTGGGAGGAATAGTCATGTCTTTCCCAATGAAAATCAACACAGGTTGTGCAATGGAACCTATACACTCAAAAAAGCAGAGCCAAAAAGTCACAAATCCAAGGCTGTATTCCCAGAGGCTCGTCCCTGCCTGGGCTCAGCAAGCTGCTGTGGGACTGGGAGGCACCGCAGGCAGCACATGCTGCGGTGGATGGAGGTGTCCGAAGGGAGTTGAGAATCCCATCTGTCTGCTGCACCAGGCTGCTTGGTTTATGCAGTTTTCAAGACTTTATCTTTCTGCATCATGGAAAGACTGAATTGAAAAGGTGTTTTAACTTCTAAGTGACTAAGTCATGGGTCTGTTGAGCACGTGATTGCAAGCTTATAAATCCATGAAGGAAAGAGCTTAGGAAAAATGTAAGTTAACCCTTACAAACCTGACTTTTCTATTTCCCATGGTACAGATTTCAATCAATTTCCATTGTACTGGACCATGTGGGGAAAAAAATAATCCCACAATCCCTGAGAAAACAAAAGCAAAATTAAATTCCAAGTACTATGCTTTTCTTCTTCAGCAAAATCTCTGCAGAGAGAGAGAGAGCTTTCTTTTGACTTTGGAGAGAACCAATTTAGAAAATAGTCGGGAGGTGGCTTCCAGTAGCCGTAAATCCAAAGAGTTTTGACAGTTTTGTCTTTTCAATTACAACATGAGATTTCACTTTGGTTGCGCTTACAATCAAGATCTGAATTTCAAAGCGCTCTCCAGGCACCTTCTCATTCCAACGCTTCGGGCAGAGTCTCTTCAAACAAAAAGGCTCAGACCTTCTTTCTGCCACATGATTTCTCCAACTTTTCTCCCTCCTGCCGTGGAAATGCTGGCTTTGTAGATGTGGGACTTTTACAGACCTTCAAAAGCCTCTTGCATCAAACAGGATCCGGGACCCAGTTTGGAGCTGTTGGCGTAAACGACCTGGCAGAGCAAGGCTCAGTGCCAGCGATCCAAACAGGGCAGGCAGAGACGGGGCTGCCTGCAAGGGCTCAGCAGGGACAGGAGGAACAGTCTCCGTCTTCTAAAAGAACAACAAATTGTGAAAGATTAGTGGAGCTGCTTGCACAAAGAATCCACCTGGATAGACGTCCCAAATGCAAACAGGCACCATGTTTTTGTTTTGGTCGTGGTCTTATTGAAACAGGGTGAGGTTGGGGTGGTTGTATTTTTCCTTTTATCCAGCACTCAGATGTTAATAATGTGCCTGTGACTCAACTAGCCAAGTCTACTGACAGCGTGCCTCCTCAGAGACCCCACGTTCAAGTGCAGGGACTGGAGAAGAGCGTACCACACAAGGACAGGTTTGGGTGAAAAGTGAGCTCACAAGAACAGTGTGTCTCTGGCTGCTCAGATATTCTTCTGAGGACCGTACTGCATTCCGGACTCACCCTGGTCATGCCACAGCCTTGACAGCGATGGCAATGCCCAGCCACCTGCCACTGGAAGGAACCTGGCAAATATGCTGTGATATTTCGGAAAACCCAGCATTTAAATCC
Source organism: Chionis minor (assembly GCA_013398295.1). Lineage (NCBI taxonomy): Eukaryota > Metazoa > Chordata > Aves > Charadriiformes > Chionidae > Chionis > Chionis minor. The sequence continues at coordinate 646,902 of VZSF01003934.1, read as the reverse complement.
TCACTACCCAAAAGGTAGAGATTGAATTTTTTTTCCAAAACTAGAAAAAGAGACCGTGAAATCCTCTGGCTGCCTCCAAGGTTTGCTCTTGCTGGGAGGGAGGGTTGACCTTTCTGTGCTGCCCAAATCTGTACTCTTTCACAGAAAGCTTCTGCTTTTCTTCAGACTCCAGTACCTTCCCCAGCCCTCCTTTGCCCTCCCACTATCAGCAGGAGTTACATGCACATACCGTCCTGCTTCATCTTTTGAGCAATTTCAGATACAGAATTTTGAAGGGAAAAAAAAACCCCAAAAACTAGTTCCCTCAAGCTGGACATTTCTGTGACCTTGAGTTAGTTTAAATAAACAATTGTCTTTTAAGGTCTTACCAACAGTGAAAACTTGTCTTTCTGTCTGCCAATGCAATTCTTATTACTGCTGGGTTTACTTCCAAAAGTTGACAAGCAGAAAAACAAGCTCCCTTCCTCCCCTCCCTCTTTCCCCTTTGTAAGTTCAGGCAGTTGCAGGATGGCTGAATTCCCCCTAAAGCTGCTTCCACGGTGAAGGGGCAAAGGCAACCGTGGATGTTACTGGAAACACTGGTTTCTGGTTTTAGAGAGAGATACCGAGATCCTTGGAGGAGCTGGGAATGATCCGTGTGTGTGCAAGGCAGTGCGCGCTGCCCACCTGGCTGATCCCTGCTCCGGCGCATCTGGCTGGGCATGCAAAGTGGGTCATTTCTTTACAAAGTCTGTGACTTCCATTCAAACCGAAGCAAAATTCTCTTGAAGGTTTTGTTGTGCCCTTGTTTTCAAAGCGGGCAAATTTAATTCAAAGGGAAGAAGTGACTCACCCCAGACTGCACTAGTGGGACCTGCGGGGGCAGTAGGAGCTGACCCCTTGGTTTTCTGCCTCAAAAATATGCTCCTTTCCTCCTGTACTCATCTGCTCGCCGCATCTGGTACGGCTTGAGGAAAGGACCAGGAGCAGCTGTTTGATGAATTTCCATCAATTTAGGCAAGAGGAGACTAAAGGCTGGAGAAACAGAGTCGGGGAGGGGAAGAAATCAGGAGGGGCATCTTGGGGGGGGTTATCCCAGAAAAGCCTAAAAGGAGCAGTTAGGGGGATTAAATCTTGCCTGACACATGCCTGGAGCTATAAGAAAGGAAACTTCACTCCTGTTTCTTTTCAGGGAATCAGGGCTGTTCATTCTGCATAAACGAGTAGGATTTCATCAGAGAAATGCCTAAGTCCTTTGTCAATTTTTCCTAGTAATTGGGTCATCTAGTGGGGCCCCCAGCTTTGATCCAGATCAAGCAGGGATAAGTCTGGCTATCAGAAGCAGGAGCCACTTTCAAAGGAACAAGCTGTGAGCTGGTACCGCTGCTGAATCGGATGGAGAAAATAACCAAGCCGTGCGCAGGGCCCGGGACCTTACGCCGAAAGACTTTAAATGAAGGCTTAAAACAAGAGGTGAAGATCTTGCAAAAGGAATTAAAGTAGATCTAAGGCAGCTAGAGACTGCAAAAGGAATTAAAATAAGATTAGAGCAAATTCTAATAAGGAGCCGTAGGCTTCAAAAAAGGGAGTTAGAGGAGCATCTGGAAGTTTCCCGGAGAGGCTGAAAGACGTTTCGCAGGCAGAGATGAAGTTTGTGCTGGGGAGGGGAACACAAAGCACCCCGGCAGGTGGCTGAGCACCGGTGCAGTTGTGCCAGCCCTCCCCAGGGACTGGAGGGCCAAGGGACCTTTGGCCATCACAGAGCTCGCCAACCAAGAGGAGCTTCAACCTGGCGTGAGAGCTGAAAAAGCACCTACAAAGGAAAATGAAAACAGGCAAGGAGAAATCAGCCCCCGGCTGAAACTGAGCCCAGAAGAGGTCTAACTCCAGGCCAGGAATTTGTTGCAATTTTCTTTACCGCCAACACACAGAAGCCTTGAGGAGAGGTCAAACTGTCTCCATTCAAGCAGTCCTTGAGAGAAAGAAATTCCTGAGGGGACTTATTTGCTCGGTTCAAGATCACTGAGCGCACATCTGGCTGGAAGGTGAACACCAAGGCCATTTCCAGCCACGAGCGACGGTGACCCAGCTCTGCTGGTGCTGCAAAGCTGGAGTGACATCCAATTTAACACGAAGGCTTGAAGGTTAGAAAGAGGGAGAAAAGCAAACCCACCTGAATTCCTGACATTTCCAGGTCCAAAAGAGGCTTCCCAAATGACCTGGCACTTGGTCATCCCGGAGGGTGTTTACTGGGTTTGGGCTGCGAGCTGAGATGCCAAAGGGACCCAGGAGCACGTGGGAGCTGCAGCAGAGCAGGGACCTCCCTCTCCCGACAGTGAGAGGAGCTGAGCCCTGAGCCAGCCTTCGGCGCCTCGGCAGCCGTGGAGATGGAGAGGGAGGGTACTGCTGCCTGCTCTCTGCTTTGCGTGGAGAGAAACTGCAGGGGAGGGGAGTGGAAAGCTAAGGAAATACATGAATGCGCTCTGCTCCGAGAGACCCTTAAGAGCTTTTGGGTTGAGTGCCAGCTGCAGGAGGTGGGCGGGAAGATGCTGCTAATGGTTTTTCCTCAGATACAGGACAGGAAATGTGTCCCTGTAGCTGAGCAGCTTTCCAGGATGTGCAAAATCAGGCAGTGCTGTGATAATTAGGTGAAAGGCCAGAGTGCACTGGGGCAAACCTGGGCACTAAGCCTTGGTTATTCTGTATGTCAAAAGTGTCATACTGCATTTTGATAAAGATATTAGCAACTTCTTGGGTTTTGCTGATAATTAGATGCCAATCTTATACAAGGTCTCTCTCTCTGCATAGTGAAATTTTGTGTTGTTATCTTGCAACAAGGGACCATCTCTGATTGACAGCACAAGAGCTTTGCAGCAACGAAAACTGGTAGGAGCTTGGCAATTAAAGCCTATAAATGGCATCTCCCTTGAATACTAGATAATTTGAAGTAATTAAAGACAGATTAGCCAAGTACAACAAGTGAACAAAGTGATGGATGGCAAGGGTGTACCCAGAGTTGCTGCATTGCTGCTGCAGGACCATTTCTTTTGGTAGTCAGGGGTGAACTGGTGTTTGAACACCAGGCTTGAGCCCTCTTGGCATGATGGGATGAAGGTAAATGCAGAAGGCTGAGGGGCTCTCTGGCCCCATAGTTAAATGCTAAAATCCAGATTGATCGCCTATCCTCAAACAAATCAAATCTGGCCCTTTCCTCTCCTATCCCTCTCAGCTTTGCCTGCAATGTACTTTGGCAACACTCATGAGCTGTTTGGTCAAAATAATTTCTAGCTGGCTTGTGAAATCCTCCCTCCTCTCATCAAGGAAGCAGGCAAGTCAAATGATCCGAATACCAAGCAGAAGAAACCGAAAGTTAAGCCATGCGGTGAATGACTTGCACAGTATTTTTGTAGCTCCTTCCCTACGTCTGTCCCTGTCTTTGCTGCTGGGCATGTCTTGGACACGGCACGCTGCCTTCTGGGAGAGTCCTACTGCTATGGAGGCCTTGTTCCCAGGGACCGGTAGTGCTGATTAATCTTTAAACTGTATGATAGCTCTCATAGCAAGAATTGCATTTGGTTGCTTATCAGTCTGTCAAAATTTCCCTTGATGGCTGTTTCGGTTAACTTGCACAGATCTTATCTGCTGTTCTTCTTTCATGCTCCTGCAAAACTTATTAAAACAACAGATAAGCTGGGAAATTCAGCTCACACGTCAGGGTGGCTGGTGTGAGAGTATGGTACTGACAGCAATGACTCCATGAAAAGGCTCTTCCAGGACTTGAGGGAAGGTTTGAGTGTTTGCATTTCTGACTCCCACTCCCACACCTCCAGGGAGTATTTTTTAGTGCCTGGAGCAGGACATGGGCAGCCAGGATGGCACCTCTGCCATTGGCAGCCTCCTGTCAGTCTTGAGCCCCTCACCCTTGGCCAGATCCTGAAAGGTTTCTGGGTACCAAAAGATGTGCACTTGATGGTGGCTTTGCTTAGGATCGCAGGTGGGTTAAATATCTGCTGATTTTTCTTAAATAACATTTATGGGCCAGTAGATTTCAAGCTGCGTCATTAAACACCTAAATTTTCAGCAAGTCTGGGTAGCATGTGGGGCTTCTGTTGCACTCGTGTTTTGGGATGCTCACAAAACTCTTTCAAGCCCACGCTGCCGCTAACACCAAAGAAGCTTTAGGCTTTGAGGGCTCCTGCCTCCTACTGCCTTGGTGCAGCTCAACACTTTCTGAGTGCAATTTCATGCCTCCGTTTGCCCATCAGCCTCGTTCAGCTGAGCAACTTGTGCCTTGTTGACGGTGCTTTGCGATGCCCTAATGAAAGAGAGACGTGGGTGGGAGATGATTTGAATTGTGGTCTACCTGCAAGAGGTGGAAATATTCCTTTTTTCTTTGCAAGTCTCATAGCGCCAGGAAATACCTTTGTGGCAGCAAATGTCATTGAAAGAAAATCGTTAGCCTAGGACAAGACTGAAATACAGTGGTGTATATCTGGATTTCTTTGAATTTCTGGCTTATGATCCTTTTGTGTCTAGCCTCATTTGCAGTGAATTTTGCTCCACAACAGGTTTCCAAACCGTTTATCTCAACATTGCAGGCACACAGAGGATCCCGCAAGGGGATAGCAGGGGTAATTTCAGAGTTGTGTGTCTCGGAGAGGGAATGCTCTTCAGCCGTGTGTTAGGCAGCCGCTGTTAGAAAAGGGCATTTGCAAGGTTTCCATGGCAGCTGATTCCCGCTGCTGGAGCTGCAAGCTGCGACTGGGGACACTTTAAAAGCACAAGAAGGAAAATCCAGACACCCTGCTCATTTGAGGCCTGCAAAGCCTGCAGGGCAGTTAGTGGACCCTATTTTGCTCATGGCTATCCGCCAGCTTCGGCTTTCGGAGCTGCCAGCAGGCAGGCAGCAGGGAAGGGCTGGGAACGCAGGCGTCACGCTGGGGGATGCGGGGCCGTCGCTCCCTTTGGAGAGAGGCTGGGCTGGACCCCACGGCTGAGGGAACCCTTGTCTGCATGCAGATGGAAGGGGGCTGTGAGCATCCCTCCCCTCCGGCACCTCTGAATTATCCGCTTTTTCTTGCATGGGCAGCACACACGTCACGTGCGCTTTGCGCGGAAGGCAGAGCAGTTTGTCAGTGCCACCGGCACCCAGCGCAAGCGGAGATTATGATGGGAAAAGGAAGCCTCGAGCATGAAACAGATTTACTAGGGTTGCTGGAGCCTTTTTATCCACTCATCATTCATTAAACCGGGCCTCCCAGCAAATATTTTTCCACCCACAGTGAGTAAACTTGAGATTTTTCCCTCTTTGCAGCTTGACGGCTGGTTCAGGGGAAGCTCAGAGCCTCGGCAGGCAGGGCAGACCTGCAGCTTGCCACTGGCTGCGGGGTGGGAGGTAAAAAACCCTTTCGAGTCCTTTTACAGAGAATGGGCCACATTTTTATTACTGGAGCAACCTTTCAGGCAGCTCCCACCTGTCAATACCCACAGTGCCGTTGGACCGAACAGAATGAATCCTGTTTTTCCAGCGTGTCCACATTCCCTCCCAGCAAGCTGCAGCACTGAGCGCTCATGCAAGCCCCGTGGTGTGCGGGGCCAGTGGCTGGAGCGGGTTGTATTTACAAGCTGGTGTGAGTAGCAGCAAGGGAATGTATTTAGTAGCATTGCATAAGCATGGTATTTGCAGATGCAGGCAAGTTCTTGCTCTCATGTCAAAGAGCGGAGCTCAGCTGGAGTCAATGCAAATCTCCACCTACTAAGGATCAGCCTGTGGTGCCAAAACTCTGGAGTGTTTTGTTTTCAGGGCACCAGGAGAATATTTCAGGTCTTTTTTTTTTTTTTTCTTGCAGTTGGAGAGCTGAAGTAAATACTGGCATAAAGGAGCTGTCTTGGGGCTAAGGACTCTGCTGGACAGGCTTTTTGTCAGCTAATGAAATCCCAAGGTGTTTCAAAGGGGCAGGTTACTTCTCAATATGAGATATGGTTGCAGGCCAGTTCTAAAGACCCTGTTCAGATATTGAGGTTGAGACCTTTCTGATGCGAGACCAGGTCTGATGCCACCGCAGGTTTCTGTAACTCTCTTTAATGGTGGGCACAGGCCTCCTGGGCTGAGGAACCCCAGCTGTGGGTAGAGGACCTCCTGCCAAAGCTGCCCTCTGCAAAGGGTGCCAGGTCCCCTGTCCTCCGGGCCAGGGAGGCAGAGTGCCTTGTACGTCATAAACACTTTCCTGAACACTGCTCATACATCAGCAGTTTTGCCCAGTTTTACCCCCTTTAGTGATTACCCTGTGGATGGTTTTGCTTTGCAGGCATAGAGAAGTAGATGTGGGGAACGAAGCTACCTTGACTTGCCACAGGGAGCTGCTTAACTGGGGAAGAATTTGCAAAAAGCTTTGAGTTTTTCCCGTCCTTTTCCTCTACCACAGGAGGTGGTCGTTTGGGATGGCTGGCTGGTCACAGTCTGGGTGGGGAGTTGTTCCCAGTGGATTTGAAACGGGGTGGGGACAAAGTGCATGTCAAAGGCTGTCAGACCTGGTGAGACAACTGTCTGCAAGAGTCCAGAGAAGCGAGTGAGCAGAGAGGGAGAAGCTGACCAAACATAAGTATGGTCCTTAACTGAGCAAGGAGTAAGGACCAACACCGGGTCATTTCCTTATCTGGTGGTAACTCTTCACATCACTTCCTTCCTCACGCTGGTGCCCAGATGCACCAAGTGGGGCTGTGTCCACTGATGATGAGAACAGGCATCCTGACCTGAAAGCTGTCTCCTTTTGCTTGCTTTTTTCCTGTTTTTTGATTCCTCTGTTCAGCCTGGATGTGACAGGTCCTGGGTTAAGAATCAGTGCTATGTCAGACGCAGTTGCCATCCGTTTATGCGAGCAGCTGCTCTCGTACCAAGCCAGTCTAGCTGGCAAGAGCAGAAATGTCACTGCGGATTTTGATACCAGACACACAGAGACATGATGGGAGTTTTTCAGAGCATGAATTGGTTTGGGGTTCCCGCTGTTGGACAAGGGCATGTAGGTCCTGGTCAGAGCAAAGTCAGCCCAACTGGAACACGCTGGAGGAAGGCAGTCAGATGTACTGCAATAAGCTGTCACCATAACACCGTTATGAGTCATGGAATGCAGTGCCAGCCCTTCATTAGCCTCCTGCACTGGTGCTGTGCTGCTGGGTCAGGATGGTCTGGACTGAGAGCCCTAGGAGAAGGGGTCTTCATCGTGTGTTGGCATTTCTGATGGACATTAGGAGGTGTAAAGGGCTAAGGAGGACCAAGCTCAGAGGTTTTGGAGCCGTTCTGGGGAAGGTGTCAGCAGCCTTGGAAAGGGAGAATGCGTCTCGCAGAAGCTCAGAGCCTGACAGCACTTTTGAATGTCACTCTGAGACTCAGCCCTGTCATAATGTATATGAGGAATGGTTATTTCCCAAATAAGTGGGTCTCTGCCTGTAACCTTCAGCCTCTCGGCAGGCAGCAGCGGTGGAGAAACCAAAGACCAAGTGGATGGCAGCATCCAGGTACATAACACATGCTGAATTGGGGCAAGAGGACCTCACTCTCAAAGGGCACCTTTCCAGCACACAACCCCTTTGAGCAGCCGTGGTGAGATGTGATGGGCTGGGCACAGCGCAGGAGACGAGTGGCTCCTGCCCTGCCCTGGGGGATGCTGCTCTGTTCTGGACCACCCAGTCCGTGCCTTCACCTGGCTTTCTGTAAAGAATTAACAGGCTGGATTGTGCCTTTTACACTAAATATTGACACCCAGGAAAAGGCTGAGCAGAAGTTGGCACCTTGCTGCCCAAGGCTGTGCTCTTGGCCGCTCAGGCACCCGCAGTGGGGACCTGCCATGGTACTGCCAGCACATGCTGAGCCTCCCCCTCAGCCCCGTGTCAGCCACCGGGTATTTCAGGGCCCATCAGCCTCTGTTAAAAACTTCCCCTGCATGAGCTATAGCGAGGTCCTGCCTGGCTTCTCCCCAAAAGGGCCAGAGCACGTGGGAGGAAGGCACCATTACCCCAAGACCTGGGCTGGGAGCACTTCAGGGCAGGGACCATCTGCAGTTCGGAGCCTGTTGGATCAGCTTCTGCTGAGCTCCCCTGGTGCTCCTTGCAATAATTAGTATTACAAACAAGTCCTGTCTCAGGGCTGCCGCCACATCGCTGGTCTCCTCTCGCTTCCATCGTCCTCGAAAGGGGGGATACTTGACAGCTTAGGAGGAATCCCCCTGCATTTGGGGGTGAGGGCAGCGGGGTGCTCGGTGTGCCCCGCCGCCCCGGGGGTGCCTGTCAGCCCCTGCCGCCCGCACCCCAGCCCGCCGAGCGCCGCGCCGCTGGCAGCAGCCAGCGCTCTGTCCTCTTGACCAAATTCGAAAAAGGAATTATTTATGTCTCCTGCATATTTCTGGGCTTGACTGCCAAAAATGGCAAGCAGCACTGGGGCACACTGATAGCGCGGTGGCTGGAGGAGCAGCCCCGGTGTGGGGGACAGGCAAACAGACACCCACCCGTTGTTCTCCCCATCGAGTCCCTGCTAATAGTGGGAGGGGGCAGGGAAAGGGCTGGGGGGGTGGGTTGAGTGTTTGTGGGGGACGGGCTGCTCAGAAATTACTGAAGATTCAGTGCAGAGTCTCTTTTCCCCTGAAGTACTTCTTAAAAAAAAAAAAAAATCATCTTTTTTTAGCTCTCTGTAATGGGTAAAAATAGCTAATATGTTATAAGAGAGACAGAGGCATGCCTGCCCAAAGAATCATTGTCCTGGTTTGTGTCCTGCGATGCTTGATTGCAGCAGCTCTGTCAGATGTCTGTTGAGGGGAGGAAGAGTCAGCTTTTAAAAAGAGTGTTTCAAAACACCAAAGTTATTACTGCTGCCAGTCCCTTGAGAAGAGAGCAGAAAATATTCTGGAGAGAAATTGGATAATGTTGGCTTAAAAACAGTGGTTTGCTACATGTTTTCAAGCAAGCGGGAGGCTGCTGGGCAGCAAAACGGGGACAGGGACCATGCTCCTATCAGCTGTGAACAGCCCTAGGCTTTGGACATGTTCAGATCTTGTCTGGGGTTTTGTTAGGGTAGGACTATGCCCCAGGAAAAATGGTTTTACTGTTGAACCTACGTAACATAGCTAAAAACTTTGGTTTTGTTCAAAAATCTGCCAGCAGAACCACAACGTTTTAGTCATGTTCAAATTAAGATGCTTTGTGGGCTGCGTTAATTTTGTCTGAATTCCCCACTGGAACAGCCCAAATGAACTGATGGTCTTGTTTTGTTTAATTTTGTGTTAAATACAGATATTATATTTAACTATAGTTTCCTTATTATAGTTAATATTCATATCATGTGTATCAATCTTGTTAAAGCACCATGTTTCCATGAGTCAACTTTTTCTTGAGCTTCATTCCGTAGGAAATTTCAAGATTTGTGGCTTTTTTTTTTCTTCCAAGGCAGAAGGATTTTATTATCTAAACCTACAATAATCAGGATTTCCTGCAGCTGGCAATTCTGGTGCCTGCCCACGTGGCTCCATCAGTCCCCAGCTGCAGCCGTGCCCCTCTTGCTTTGCTGGGGCTGTTTTGGCAGCCGCGGTGCTGTGCCGGTGCCACTAATTGGGGCAGAGCTGGGTGGGCAGGACCGGATCCTGCCGTGCTCAGGGAGACGTGCTCCACACACGGACACACACCCTTTCACGCAGTCAGAGGTATTATTGCTTGTGGCTAGGTGGGTTCGTATCTAATCACACGGAGCTGCGCGGCAGTGTGCTGGGTAGGGGCAGTTATGGCCAGATATAGGATATCCATCCCCAAACTAGGGACATACCTGTCGATCACCATCAGGTGCCCGTGAAACCTCAATTCAAGGACCACATGAAAAATGCAAAGGTGAACACTTCCCTGCCCAGCCCACAGGTTACAGTCATGATTGTGAACTTTATCTTTTGCCTTTTTTCTATAATTTAGAGTCAAAAATGCCATCCCCTGAAATACTGCTGAGTGTTAGGATGCAGCGCGCAGTACAGCCCTATGAGTGGAATTGCTAATAACCTCCTAATGAGGGAAAATGACATTAGGCAGTCTTTGGCTGGTGCTTCCTTTGGATAATATAATCCAAGCGTGCAGGCTGTCAGCCTGCAGTCAAACCCCACTGCCACGAACAGAGGGACTCATTGGATATATTGGCATTTATCTCGTAATAAAATTTGTCAACATCCAGAGTTCCTAAGGGCTCGTGCTGCAGAGCCCCTGTGCTGAAACCTGCCGTAGCGGGAGCATTAATCCCACAGCAGGGGTGCAAGGCACGGCACCAATCCTGCACCTGGGCAGGGAGCAGCCCTGCCTGGGGACACTTGCTGGCTTTGCTCTGCCTCTGTTCAGACAGAGATAAAAATCCCATTAATTTCCACAGCCCCAGAGTGTGGGCAAATGTGAGCGCTTCTGAGGTCCCATCTTTGCCAGGCTGAGAAGAATAATAATAAAGAACAAGTTATCTGAGTGGGTTAAAAAGCAAGTGCAGCCACAGGAGACCTTCAGCAGCAAGGGAAGGCAGGGCAAGGTGCTTCTCCATCCCTGGCCATCAGCGTGGTTACTGCCTGCTGTCCGTGAGGGAACCGGTTTATCTGCAGAAATGCTTTTATCCCGCCTGGGGGAGCTGAAGGGGGGGAATTCTGGGCACCCAGCGACTGCTTTGCCAAGGCCGCTGAGGGATCTGGCAACGCACAGAAGGGCCAGGGTTGCCCCAGGTGCTGGTTCCTCCCCTGTGCTTCCTCAGGGATGGAAAAGGAGTAATTTTAAAATGCAGAATAGTCTTCCACTGACAGCACAACTTTGTTGGATTTGTTTTAGTGAGACGTCAGTTAAACTTATTTTTTGCACTTCTCTTCCTTCTTCACATAAAGACGAACCCTTTCTGCTGTTTCCAGAGGCGAATGGTGTGAAGGTGTAGCGTGCTTATTCCCTTGGCTGCTTCAACACAGTGAAACAAACTGATTTGGCATCGCCCTAACAAAACCTTTCTGCATTTCTGTTCTGTGGTAAACTTCAAAAAAGTAGTTTCCTCCTTTCAATTTGGATTGGAAGGTCTGTTTTCCTAATCCTCCTTGTTGCTTTAATGGCTGATGGCACATCTAATTCCAGGGTGCCAATCAGCGTGGCATCTGGGCCTGAGAGACAGAGACCTGTCTTAGATAACAGCACACAACTGTAATTATTCTCCTTGGGTGGCATGACTGACCGACCGAATGTACTTGCAGTGCTTCAGGACTATTACAAGAGCGAAATCTGAATATCAATGAACCCGTCCCTGTCTGAAAGCCCGGGGAGATCAGCGGGGCACGGCCGCTTTGTTGGGCTGAGCCTTCCATGCGTGCGATCTGAACGGCAGGTCTGGCCTCAAACCAGCCGTCTGCTTTCCCTGGGCTTTTTAGATGTGGAACAGAGAGGTTTTCATCTCCAGAAGCAAAGGGAACATCCTGTGAGCAGCCTCCTGGCATGGCAAAAATCTGGTCTGCTCTGAGCAGAGGAAAGAAAAGCAATCCCCGTTGCATTTCCTCTCTCCCCTTTGGGAAAAGCGGGGCTTCTAGCAGAGGACAGCCCTGTCCCTCCTCCTAGGGACATGGCGTGATGCTTCCTGTTCCATACAGGGCTGGGTCTGGGGCTTGTTTAGAGGCTCTTTGCTGCTTGAGGTGCATGTGAGCATCCCTGGGGAGATATGCTTACCCTGAACAGAGCAGATCTCTAACCCATGAATAGATGTATGCACACCTGTGCTCTTGCACACGTGAACGTGTCTGCACATGGGCTTTCATGCATGTGTGAGTATACATGTACGTGCCTATGTATACAAACCCGATCCTTCACTTAGCAGCTCTTCTGTTAGTTTTGCAAGACGGTTTCTATGTTTATTTTTATGTCCTCTTTTGATAGTAGCAATTTATCTGATGATCAATTTTAGCTTGCAGTCTGTTACTTTGTATTGTGGATTTCTGCCACTTTCATTTATTGGGATTATGTCTCCTGTTAACATGTTATTGCGAACCATCTTTCACTGTCAGGATTCAGTCCCGTAGCTGTTACCTTTAGAGCAAAATTCTGCAGATTTATCCTTCCTCGCTAGAGTGACTGAGAACAGCCCCATCTCCATAAGTGACAAGGGAGTGGTAGAATTTGTTTGGAAAGGGGATTTGTTTGTTTAGTTCTTGGGACCAGATATTTAACCATTACTTGAACCGTTCAATCTGGAACCTCTCCATCTGTGGCTCCTTTTGCTCTGTTCCCGCAGATAGATGCAGTTACGTGGCCAGCTTTCAGTGGAACGTGCTTGAATTCTTTCTTTCTCCCATAAGCTGTTCAGAAGTGTTTTGCTTGAAAAGTGAGATATGAATATGTTAGTATTTGCTGTGGAGGGAGGTGCAGGATGCTGTCAAAGCCATCCTGCACCTGCAGCCAGGTCAGGAGCAAGTGCCACATGCCCAAGATGGGACCTTTTGCTCTTTGCTGGGGACTTCTGCTCAGAACTGAGGCTGAGCAGAGCCACAGAAGAACAGAGGGATCCTGCCGGCCAGTGCAAGGGAAAGCATGGCCAGAAGTCACTGCGTGTCCCAGCTTGACCAGCCAGAGCTGTTCACCAGCCTTTTGCAGGGATATCAGGGAGACAGGACTGGCTGAGCTGGGGCACAGCTGGTTTTCAGGCTGTTTCCACATCAGCTGCAGCACACAGATACTATCAAATCAGCCTCACGGCTAGCGGGCAAGAAATAATTCAATTTTTTGTGGTCTGAAAGCCGAGGCATACCTCCATGTCTGTAAGACATTTCCTCAGTCATTCCTTGCTCTCCAAGACCAGCTTAGTTAGATATGTCTGCACGTGTCTTCTGCCCCTGTGGTGCCCAGGTGTCCACGGGTACCTGGGTAAAACAAACCAAGGGGTTTAGCATCCTTCTAGGAGATTCCCAAACTTGGCTGTGTCCTGGAGTGCTTACTGTCCCATGCAGTTCTTTTGGCTTGAGCGATCCCTGCTCATTCCCCACCAGACCAGTCAAGCCCAACATGGGGAAATGCTGAGCACCACCAGGCTCTTGGTGCTGCTCATGGCCCTATGGGAAACTCTGGGTCCCGGATCTCTGCTCCTGGATCTTCATCTCTGCACATGCCTTCCGGTGCTGCTGCCTGAGGAGGCTCTATCCAGCAGCTCCCGGAGACCTGAGCCCTTCCCAGCACTCAGCCTTAGAAACTCAGCAAACAAGAAGCAGATGTAAATAGGGAAGGCAGACAGAAATCCCATCAAAACGTAACCATGACAGACAAGCCAGGAGCAGCAGTGAGGCTTTATTTACATGCTAATCAAATCAATCCTGCTTTGTCAGCCACGTTATCTGCATTGAAAAAGGCTATAAATAAACAGGAGCAGAAAGAAGCCCCGGAGAAGAACACATCTAATTCTGGTGCATTATTGCCGTTAATAGAAGGATGCTCGCTCTCTACAAGATCTCAAGAGTTTTTGCCCCTGCGATGCACAAATGGCTCTGCCTCCAAACCTCAGTCCAGACATCTGTAAAGTGTCTCTTGTTATTTCCTTTCCCTAGCCATTTGATATAGCACTTTCGTGACAACCTGAGTCATCTTATGTCAGATACAATGGTTTGTGTTGTGTTGCTGCTGCTTGTTGTGTGAGTTTATCACTTGGTATGACATGGCTTGACTCCGCGTGGTAGCCCTACTGCTTGGGAGCACATGGCTATGTGGAAATGGAAATGCTTTTCCCTTCCCTCCCTCCTTCCCCCTTCAAGCATTTCCATCATCTGTCAGAGAAAAAATCAAAACTACAAATCTTTAGCGGGCAAAGGGTTTTCCAGAAAACTTTCGTTATGAAAAAAATACAAATAGGATGGGGGCATGGGAGGTAACCAGCTGCAACCATAAACCAGGCAGGATTTTTTTTTCAATGGACAATGTTTGGATAAAATTTTAACTTCTTGCACAATTTCAGCGTTTGAAGAAGGGTATTTCTCATCAGGATATATTTCCTGGTGGAAAAAATCTCCAGTCGTATTGTATTTGCTCCCATCACATTGACAGACTGAGTACAAATGATGTAATGGCAGTTTTTGAAATGGGAGTTTTGTCTTGACTTTAATGGCATTAAGACTACAACTTTGTTTTTGAGAAAAGCCAAGCTAAAAGGCAGCAGTGGATGCTGGTGCATAACACAGCAATTTTAAGATATTTGACAAAAGTTTATTTAGGTTCTTATTAGCTTGAGTAGCAGGAGAAAGGGAGAAAATTACCACTTTCTTTGAGAACATATCCAGTGATTCACTGTGTAGATGTCCTTTAGGGATGGAACAGTATGTGGTCGTTTAAGATCATAAAACTTAGAAACATGCATGGATGTCCCTGGCAGATAACTCCAGAAGATATTTCAGCTCGCTTCTGTCTGCGCAATCTCAGCAGCAAGTAGGTGGGTACTTTACAACTAAGGAATAATCTATCAAACCATAGCAAAGCAAACGCATTACACTGTAGTGGCTGGATACAAATGGACTAAGGACTTCAGTGCAAGTTGTCTGGTCTCTTGGTCGTGCTGTCTTTAAAGCCCCCTGTGCCAAAACTGAGAGTACATAGTGGTTGCAGCTTCGTTTAAAAGAAGAAAAGACAGTGTCAGTCCTCGTGAACGCAGAAAAGGGCCTAAAGATACAAAATCTAAAGGTTAAAAAAGCAGAGGACAGATAAAAATACTGAAACAACCATATTCGTGCCAGTTTCATGATCTGAATGTTTAATGTTAACAGTATCTCCCTCTGGCTCTGATTCACCTAGATCTTGGCATATGTGCGGCTGTCTGTAACACCGAGCACACAAGCCGCCCTCTCATCCGCTGACCTCCACTGTCTCTTCGGAGGACACTGGCACTGCATATCCCAAGCTGGGGGAAACTGAGGCACTGGCTGGAGGGAGACCTGCCCACCACCCACAGGAAAGCAATTCTGAAGCCAGGAGATGAGTAGCTCCCATGCCGGCTCACTCTCCCATCACACTACATGTCAAGCCATCCCTGGGGAGTCTGGGAACTGGCACGGGTCACAGGCACCAAGTTGGGTGTTTGCTTCACCAACACCTTCCCGCCTTGTTCAGCCAATGGTTTCCACCATGTTTCCTGCCAAGGGGCCAGGGCCTTTCAGAAGTTTTTTGTGCATGCTTTATAGGACTTGCAGACCCATGAAATTGCCCTTTCCCTAACGGGTCTACAGACCGGAGAACTGGAAACCACTCACTGAAATTTTACCAAATCAAAGCCGTGGGTAGAAGAACAAACAATTCTTCCACGCAAATTTTACTCAGTTAGGTACTTTTCATGCCCATGTTTGTGAAATTAGATCTTCAGGTACTCATCCTCTTTCTTCTGAGAGTGAGGGCTGTCTCCATCCCTGAGACACGGACTGACCATCCTTTTCCTTGTATCTCTTCTTCAACAGGCTCAGTTTCCTGTAGCTCTAGTAGACATTCTCCAAGCCCCTCCTTCTCCTCCAGCTCATCTGCAGACACTTTTTCCGTGCTTGCTCTAAATAAAAATAGGTCAGTTGTAAGTAATTTATTATGCGATGATTTTGCTGTATTTTGCCAGACATAAAAATCATACAGTTGTAGCAAATTCAAGTTTTGGACAAGCAATGGTTCCACGCTAGCTGTTACATCTCTTCATATAAGATGCTCTTGAACGTTTTTCAGAGATCTCAAATATTGTTCTTCCTGCAATAAATGAGCAGGTCAATGAAGTGTCTCTTTTTCTTTAGAAGAACTGAAAAGACTGAGTACAACAAAAATATTAAGTGATAGTGCAGATTTACATCATAAAACTGTCTTCCAACTAAAAACCAATCAAACTTCCAATTTTCTTTTGGGTTAGGTGAACATTAGGCCACCTTGAATCTTAAGTTTTAAGAGCAGCAGGTTTGAGATATATATGCTTTAAATACCAGATTTTGGATTCTGAGCACATTAGGGGTGCAGCTGGACACTGAATTGTGTCTTGGCTGTGGCCTGCGTTTGGGCTCCCCGTCCTCACCTCCCTAGCTCCTCCAGCCAAGGACATTGATCCTGCAGTGAGCACCTCTGCTGTGGCACTGGTTCAGGGATCAGACACCGCAGGAGGTAAGGTCTCCTCCTCATCCACCTGCACACAGATGTCACAGCCTCCGGCTCTCCAGAACCCAAAGTCTCTAGTCAGACTGAAGGGTGAAGGGTTGCAGTTACCCAGACTCCGAGAAGTCAGACTAAGCCTAATTTTTGAGTGGGTGGGAAACCCAAGCAGTGCTCTTCTCCTTTTTCCACAGGTACAGAATATAATGGTAAACAAAATGGATTGCTGTCAGTTTTTTTCTCTTTATTTCCCCCTCTTAGCCTCTAGATTTAAAAAAGTAGTTGATGCAACTTGGAAAATCCCATAGGCTCCATTAGAATTAGAATCTGGATACAAGTGCCTGCTCTTTTATCTGATGGTGTGACATGGTAGGACATGTTAGGTGGTGTTTCTGCTCTATCTTTTTGTATGGCTTTGAAGCACCGTCACTCCCAGGCTCTGTGTTCTGTTCTGAGTACAAGTCATGCACTCTGTGAATAGGATCAGAGTTTCCTTTCTGGTCTGATTAACAAGCATAGGCAGATGAGAGAGACTCAAATCCAGCCCCAGGAACCAAAATGTGTCCATCTTTTCTCTCCTTGTCTTTTGCTTCACTTGTACAAACCACCTCCGCACCCAGAAACATATTTGCAAAATCTATTTTCAGCCTCCCAAGGCAATGTGATACATATTGGCTCACTTTTGTCCACTGAAAAGATGTTGATTGGCTAAAAATTACAGACCAAACCTTACTGGAAGTAAACTGTGAGAGCTTTATAGCCATTCATTTACACCATCTACAGAGCTGATACTATTTTTACCACTAAATATTAAGATGTTCTTCAATGCATAGACTATGCTAACCTTCGTATGCAAGTACTGGGAATGCACAGGCAAAGGCTATTTTGTTCTGCAACTGCAGTAATTAAATGTGCATAAATTAGGTACCTTTTTGTGAAACAGGAGTGTTTCAAATGAAAGTTTTTCACCTTTTCATTGGTAAAAGATCAGGCGGCTTATTAGGGCTCGAAAATAGATGTGCAGCAAATCCATTTTTACTGGGATCCTTAGGGGGAAAAAATGGTTGGTTTTGGTTCTGCAAAATTCTGTTATCTTTCAGTGCTGCTGATCAGCATTATCATTATGAAATGTGGTGAGGATCCCCTTATGGCTCTTCTCCGGTCACCCCATGGCCATTACGTGTGGCAAGAGGTTGGTTTCCACCTTGCCCCATAAGAATTTTATGGGAAGCAGTGTGGAGACTGAGCTCTCCGTGGGGCTGAAGGATGTCCTGGGTGGAAAAGGGGAGGAGCAAGAGGAGGGGAGCCACACTGATAGTGTGCCAGGGGCTTTCTCAGCTGGGTAGGGACAGTGAGCGCGACTGTCCACAGGTCCGCTGTCCTACATGGCGGCCAGCAGCAGTGCAGAACTAGTGTTTTGCAGAGGACGCATCCCATTTCACACTGAAAGTGAATTTCCTGTCCCCTCAGACACTATACATTCAAGCAGCAGGTTGTCAGATTGTTGTATCTCATTGTCGGACTGCAATATCTCATTTATGTTGTTCAGTAAAGGTCACTGGCAAAAGAGGTTATAGTCTGTGTTGGTCCACCAGTAAATTCTTTATTTTGCCTTAAACATTTTCTTGCATGTGCCTCTTTCTGAATGACTTGGGTGCCTTCTGGATAGCTGTTTCCTCACCAGGAAACAAAATTGCTCTTTTCATACAGAGGCAATAATGCTTCAGGGTACAAATTATAGTAAATAAAAATGTGTCTGTAAAATATGCAGTATGCTCATCCAGAGACCAAGGAGCGCTGGTATGTGCTTTAATCTTATGGACAAGATTGCTAAAATTATAGGCTTTTTATCTCTTGCTGTTATCCTGTAACATACACTCTTGTAATACCATCTGATTTTAATGTAACATTTTATAGTCGGTTGTTGTAGACAGTCCCACCAAGTTAAAATCTCTGGAACACTGAAAATCAGCTTTGTTTTACTTTTTTTTAGATGTTATTTCTTACTTATTCTTAATATAACAAATGGAGTCCTGGGGATAATGTAGCCAATACATCCCCTGTCAATGACTAGGTTGTGCAGCGCAAACCAACAGTCCATCTGCTCGCTCATGCTGGCCAGCTCTTTGGGGACACAGGCTACCCATCTCTAGTGGATAAATGTATCAGACACAATTTGGGTTTAATGGGAGGGTAATGGAGCAGGAGAAATTAAGGCTGCAGCGTCAAAGAGCCTTTACTTTGATGTGCTTCATGTCTGCTGGTTTGTGTGTGGTGGTCTATCTACAAAGTCAGAGCTTTCCACCACTGCTTTCCACTATCTGCAGCTCTCAGTTCCCTTGTGCTCTTCTGGCTCTTGGCAGCAATGGAAATAACTCCTGCATGCCCGGGTTGCTGGATTACCCATATAGAGGCTCCCTGATGCATCTCGCTTGGTTGAATTAGTCTTTTGCCTTGCTCAAAGTTTCAGTAAGCAAAGATGGCAGAGATACTATGTGAGGAACAAGAAAAGCCAGGGAAGGAGATGTTGTCAGCCAAGGCATTGACCCAAGAGACCCAGGATCAAGGTTTGATTCAACAAATTTCTTATGTAATTATGCACAAAAAATTAATTACCCTGCACATCAATTCCTTCACGTGTTAAACTCATATACTGGCACTGTTATTGCCTAACCTGAAAGATTCCCACTCAAATGGAGATCGGACCACATCCATAGATTATGCACAGCAAAAGGACGAGCAGAGAACTGGCCCGTTCCTCTGTGTTTGCCTTTTATTCCTCCCCAACCAGACTAGTCTGAGGCAACCTTAGAACATGCACTTTTTAGAAAGGAAAAATAGAGCAGTAATGCTGTTCAGACACAGCAAAGTGTGCTTGGTACAAGTTGTATTTTGGGAAGGACAGCTGAGCTGTGCTCAGGAAGGCTGCTGAGCTACAAGTCAAGTTCAGGAAACTTTGCTGCAACAAAACATTTTACTTCTTCTTCCTGTGTAAAATCCTGGTAGGTGTGAACAGGCTTTTCCTCCCAGTTGTATTGGATGGAAAAGCACCACCAAACCTTTCCAATGTGCCCTGGCAAGAGCCTGCGGGTCTGTGTCTGCTCAGAAGGGAAGTTGTGCACAGAAATTCCTGGTTTTGTCTCCTCAAGGCAACACAGGCAAATAGTAGGGGGAAAATTTTGGAGAGGCACTTGGACAACAGTTACTGTCAGAGGACTTCAAAGACAAGACAGTTCTGGAGGAACCGAAAAGTGACATTCACCTCTGAGAGATTTTGAGCTGCTAATCAGATTCTCTCTGCCAGTCTCTGAATCATTATGACAATAATATAGTAATATTAGTAATAAACTGTGACCATCTGCAGGGGAACATTAACCGTTTTTCCACTATCTTTATTAGTTCTACAAATTCATCATCTTGGCAAGAAAAGTCAAAAATATTCTCAGGTCATTAATTTCATGTTGAGATCATCATTCACCACTGCATTTTCTTTAAGGCCAGAGATTTTTGCTCAAAGTGGTCTTATGTGTGTGTTTTCCCATGAATTTTCAAAGCTTTTAACGCCCAAGGGATAAGGCAGTGATGTGGAAAGTAGCTAGCCCCCACGTGATTTGTTCTCACGATGATGCCACGGGCTTTCTGGTTCATTAAGGATAAACCAAAATTTAAGTCCAGTTTCAAAAAGCTCTGAGGCTTCTAACTCCTATGCAAATGCATAAAAGCCCGTATCTATTAATCCAACTAGGAATTAGGCATCTAAATGTTTTGTTGTTTCTTGGCACACATATTTGACTGTGGCTCCCTGCACAGTAGAGCAGAGGATGGTGAGGACGGAGCAGGGCACCTTAATTTTGGGCAGAGAAAGGAGCTCACATATAACTTTTTCTTTCTATGGAAAACTTCATAATCCTCCAAAAGACTAAAACATACAAGGCAGGATCTAGCTGTCTGACCTCCAGTAATTTCAGCTGCTGACTCTGAGGATTAACCCCTGTATTTCACTTCGTGCTGAAGCTGCTGTGAAAAGCTGGAGCCTGGCTGAAGTCAGGAGTCGATTAGAAAGAGGATAGTGCCACTGAAACAGGGCATCCTCAACACCCCTCAGTTGCTGTGATTTCCATCTCCTCTCCCCAGCCTTTTTTCTTCTGCAAGGAAGGAATGAGGTCAGAAGGACCCTGGATATTTTCATTTTTTTGCAGGCCAAGAGGTCATTGCCCTTTCCATGCAAAGAAGGTTATGGGAGCTGCTGGCACGGAGTTATTTTGTAAAGCTTTTGGCTAGAAATAGCAAACTCAGATAGACGTGCTCTGACCCTGATCTGAGCACACACACAAAACCACTCAGGTTTCCATTTCTGGCCCAGAAGAAGAGGATGGGCCTTTTCTTTTCTTTGTAAAAACGCCTCTAACACAGACTTTATCTAGAAACTGTGCAAAACAAAGTCGCTCTTCAGGAGGTCAAGAAATTTCTGTTTGAGTTTGGCTGGAAGGTAGATCCAGGACTGTGTGTATCTTCTGAGCAGGCGTTTCTGAACTCAAGTGAGAGAATGTGTAACTCCTTGGAATTAACTGATATTTTTCCTTTGAGTCTCCTGCTGTGGTCTTATTTTCAGTGTCATTACTTAAAGAACATATAATGGCTCAGAGAAGACATTCTTGTGGCTGGGAAGACTTTGGAGAGGAGTTTTAGGGATTCAGTCTCAATCTTGTTGTTCTTTGTGCAACCTCACAGCGGCTGCTCGCGGGGCCCTGGGACAGTGGGATTACATCACTTAGCAGCCGTGATGCGGCGGTGGGTGGAAGGATGCAGCACTCTGGTGCAGCCTGGAGATCCTGGGTCTTCCAGAACAGATGAAAGAAAAAAGGGCTTTGTCTAATTCAAGAGAGAAAAGGAAACTTCTAGTCCATAATTGCTTTGTTTGTATTGTTTGCTTTAGACATTTAAAGCTTGTTAAACTCCCGGGAGAGGAATGTGATCAGTGACTTTACCATCTTGTAACATTTTGGCTGTCCCAAGGGCCACAAAAGAGCAGAATTGCAAGCTAACAATGAGATCCCACCGAGTTTCCAAGCAATTCAGTGTCCCCTTCTGCTGCCACAACAGAGAGCACACAGCCGCAGATTTGGGAACAGCAAATTGGTATTTCGGTGGCTGCCCGGCCGGTCTGTGTTCCTCTGCCCGTAGCCTGGGTCTGAGCGTAAAAGCTTCCCTGTCCTATAACTCCTAGGGCTCCTAACCATGTATGGTATAGATCTACTCTAATTGCATATTTCTGTGGCAGCTTGTATATATGGTTTGTGGCATCTCATGAGCAAACTCGATCGTAGCTAGTCATGAAAGTGGCAGAGGGAAGAAGGAATTGATCTTATTACTCCTCAGGGCACCCTTTGTGTTGAGAGAGAAAAAATATGGGGCAACAGTGAAGGAAAATCTACCGCTTTCATTTTCAGAAGGGCGGGTTAGAGGGACCGTGCTGTTCTGTGGCACACAAGCACGGAATAGTGCTTTCCTCAGGGAATCGGAGGTTTCAGACACGGATGCTGCAATGCCCAGAGAAGATCTGCTCTGCTGAGATGTCATTTTTAACTGGGGAGAAATAGCAAAGAACTTCCAGTTCCAGCTCTACCGGTGTTGGTCCCTGCCATTTTTGGTTCCCATCCTGGAAAACCTCCCACAGGGCAGACATGAAGTGGTAAATGGGGTCAGCTGGGAAGCAGCAGGTTTCCCAGCAGCACTGAGGCTGCTGCACGCTTGCTGGTCCAGCCCGTTGGTGAAGGTGGAGGCTTCCCAAGAACTGTACTGGAGAGTCCTATAGGTGCTGAGCTGCTGTAATGACCCTACACAGGGAGCAGCAGGACACTGTGGTGACATGTCTTGCTGTCCTGGAGGTGGCTGTGACCTCTTGGCTGCAGGATCTCACTCTGTGGTGGTTGGTGGATCCCAGTGGGCAATGTTCCCCAGGCTGCCCAGGTTTTCCCATGAAACAGAGCCCAATGCCACAACTCCTGGAAAGGGAGAAGGACCCCCACTGCTGAACGTGAGCTGAGTTCACCACCAGAGGGAAGGGCTCATGGCATCGATGGGGCTACAGATCCCCATGGAAATGCCAGTCCGCTTTTCCTTTAAGAAAAGAAGAGTCTATGACCAAGAAAGGCTTTGAGATTGATAACCCCAAGTCTCCTATTTTAAGATCTGGGAACAATCTGATGCTGTAGAAATGCTGTTTGGGAACTTTTTGGCTAAATATTTTTGTTAGAAGTTGGCTGTTGAAGCTGAAGCTGTGTACAGGCAAGTGTCAGTTTTCAGGGCTCCCTTCTCTGAAACAAGTTTAAAACAGGAGTTAAAGAGAAGCTTTGAAATAGAATATTATGGTGTTTGATTCAAAACAGAAATAATATAATGAAACTTCAGCTAATTTATGCCAAAAATTAATATTAAAAATGAAAAAAAATTTAAAATTACCAAAAAAAAGTTGAAATGACAGGCCTAAATAATTTAGGTCTGTATATATATTTATATATATATATATTATATATATATATATTTATATATATACACATAAATTTAATTTTTTCTTTTCATTTTATGTTCTAATTTGGACACAAATTTTCCATCACTCTCTGGTGCAAATTAAGTCTAGGAACTGGGTGGGGGTGGAAAAGGGGGCACCGGCTCCCACTAGTGCAGTTCTTTAGCGTCTGTCATCTGCTCCAAAGAAAAAGGGGTCTGAGTCTTCTAAAGCCCCTTCCTCACTGTGCTGCTTATAATCTCTCACGTGTGCTCTGTAACTCTTGGTATGTAGGCAGTTTGGATCTGGGATTTGTGTTTGTTTTATACTGGGAGCATCAGTAATTGCTACAGCTAAGGACGTGGGTACAACCACCTTGTGTGCCTGCATGTCTGATGGGTGGATTTCAGAGATGTTAAAAGACTGTCAAGGCCAAAGGCAGAACATACTCTCCTCCTGAACACATCTCAGCAAGCCTGAGAGTGTCCTTAGGGAAATGATTCACCCCTGCTTGCAAACACATTGTCCTCCCAAATGCCAGCCCTGCAAATGCCACTGCTGGCCTCCCAGTGCGGAGACCAAGGAGACAAAGTCTGACTTATGTCTCGAAACAATCTCATTGTGGCGTATTGTGGGATAAAAAGGGTAGGAACTTGCTGAAGACTCAGGCAGGTTTCCTCCTTTCCAACCCTTGTGGCAAAAGCAAGTAAAATGCCATGCCGGCCTCAGGCTACAGCCTCCCAGGTATGTGTCCTGCTGCATGTCCATCTGCTCCTGGGGCTCCTAATGGGAGTCATTTCCTCAGGACCTTTGGAGGAGAAAGGGCATTCATATACCTTGATTAATAATCAACCAAAGCACTTTGGACCTGTTTCCATGGGGACCGCAGCATGGCTTAGGCTTATCTTCAGTGTAGTTAATGTGGATAATAAAAGCAACGAAGATATCTCAGAGCAGACTTCCGACCTGTGCCTCCATGGGTGGGTGCACCGTGTCGGGGCTGTTTCCCTCCCTGCTGCTGTTGCTTACGTGAAGGGCAAGTCTGGAGCTGGAGAGGGATCCCTGGCAGCGTGCTCTGAGGCTGTATTTCCAAAACCACAGGAGGGCCAGCACAGTAACAAGTGGTGGAAGGGTCATCATTTGAAGGATGCAATGAATAGGCGAAAGGTCATCGGGGAGCGAAGTTATTCAGCTGCTGATGCTGTGCTGTGATTGCTGTCACAGCTAATCTGAACAAAGAGGCTCCAGTCTCTGTCTTAGCACTCGAGACGTGTCTGAGGTGTGTTAGCCTAGGTGTTTCAGGGCTGAAATGGTTAGCCAGCTCGTAAGAAAAATTTAGGAAAGCAGGAAGATATTCAGAAAGTCTCACTCAAAACCTCTGCTAAGACCCTACTTAATGCCTGAATTTGTATTCTCAGCTGAAGAGTTCTGGTATGGTCAAAAAGCCACCAAATGAGCAGAAGTACCTTTTAATGGAGGCGAGAAGCAATGAGCGCAATTAGCAGCCATTGCTACAGACAGTCTTGGTTCTGGAGCTAGATCTCTGTATTCCAGGTGTGGTTTTGTAAGCAGAAAGAAAAATTCTGTTTGCCTACCATCTATATGTTAACTTCCATTCATTTCTTGGAACAATATAGGGTGTTGCATCTGGTTTTTGATCTTATAGCACCTCTTCTAGTTAGAACACAGATGAGCTGAGACAGTCAACATTAATCCCCTGTTTCATTCCCTACTTGAAGAGATGAGCTGGTGCTACAGAAAAAATTTTCTGTCCTAGTCTGACTGATCTTTCTGCCCTATGATCTTCTAAATGTCCATATGATGTAGCATGTGAAGAGTGCTGTGTATGTGCGCAAGGGACTATCTCCAGTCATTCTGGATTGAGACACATAGTTGAGGAAGCAAAAATTCTCGCATTTCAAGCATATAAATGGCAATCTGCATGATGAACACGCGTGGAAAGTGCAGTAAGCAGTAGGTGTGAGAGGCTGCTCAGGTTCTACAAGAGAGCATCACTGCAGCAGAGAAAAAGCCAAGCAGACTCAAAAGAACGCCAGCATGTTCCTCTCCTTCTCTTGCTAAATTTAGTATCTCGTCACCCTGGGCAAAAGCCACTGGAGCTCTGCGAGTGTCCCAAACCAAATGAGCTCTGGATGTAGCTGGGGAATGGTCGCATGCTGACCAGCCGTATGGTGCAGGCAGGTGACTGCCTGGCCAGGGTCTGGCAAGTCTTGGTAGGGTTTGCGCAGGCACCACACTCGCTTTCCATCCCAGCCCCAGCAGGGCTTTTCATGCCATTTCAGCAAGTCCACTCTTCACACCAGTCACAACTGGTTGCCCTCACCGGTCGGTCATGTTGCCTGTGTGGCATGAGCAGATACCACAGTCACTTCTCAGAGAGACAGGCAGCACAGCGTTGCTGTCGGTGACAAGCAGCCTGATCATGTCCTGTCACCCAGCAGCATGTTCAGTGAGGTTTCCCAATGAAAATGAAAATGCCAACAAATAGTTATAGGGCCATTCAACATGTCTCCAAAGCCAGCAAGAAGCAAAGCCCCAGCTGATGTCTCCTCAGGGTGGAGGCACTCCAGGACTTCCCCTGCGTTTCTCCAAAAGTTGTCTCTTCCTCCTACTCCAGCCTGTCTTGTTCTGAGCTCAGAGGCTGTTTTCAGGCAGCAAGGTTGAAGCTTAGCTCAGCTCACGGCTTCCAGTTTCTAATCCAGGACCCTGTTGTTTTGTGAGCAGTTGTCGTGTGAAGAGCAGGCAAAACTAGCAGATGAATAACTTTGTGGAAAGGAGTTCGCATTAGAGAAGTTGTGTGTTTTCCAGTCTCTGTATCTTCTTATTTCCACATCTCTCTTGCTTTCGCTGCTATATACAACATATATTGCACAGAAGGCCTTTGGATAAGACCGAAACCTTCTTCTAAAGAGGTAAATCTCATTGTCTCACCTGCTGTCTTGAGGGGGAGTTGGTCATGCCAGCAGCTAACAAGATAATAAAAAGCATCCTATTTCAGACAGCCTAACTATTCATCATCTTTTCCAAGATCTACTCATTCCTCAAGGTCTGAGTAGCATTGTGCAATGTATTCATGCCCCCAGCTTCACAGGAGCTCCCGCAAAAGCAGAATAAACCAGAAAGAAAACAAAACAGGCTTGTTTTGAGTCAGGATGCTGCAAGGATTACATGCTGTACAGCTCCCAGCACAACTGAAGCACATGCTTGGTTGAGGGGCTAGGGGGGTTATGGAAACAGAGACAACATGACAGCAATAAATTCCTTCTCACATGCCCCAAGCTTACATCTCTACAACCCACCAGCCTCAGAGGAGCTAGTCCTGCTTCCACCAGTATATGAGAGGAGACCCAAAGCTGGAAGAAACAACGTGTTTCGCCTGAAAAGGGATGCTAGGCAGCAAGAGCAGCTGGCTTTGGCAGTCAAGATAATAAGTTGGAGTGGTAGATTATTTACAGCATTTTGGCTCTGAAACAGTGATGAATATAATGTGAACACTTAGGCTAGGCTCTGCTGAAGGACTGGCAATGACTGCTGCTTGTTAGGAGAGGAGTAGACAATGTGCAACAAGCAAATAAGGAAAATCACTATACTGCATAGGATAAAATATTCTCATCCTACTCCAGGGCTCCAAGCAGAATAAGTGTCTTTTTCTGCTTAGGATTAATGGCGTTATTTGGGGTAATTATTCTGGATATTTCCCTCTCCTTTTTTTAGCTTTCTCAAAGAAAGGAAAAGAATCTTTATCTGTGTAAAATGTTTTCATTTGAATCTTGGCTTTCTCAGATATTCATTTTCTACTCCCACACCTCCATAGTTCATGTGTCATTAAATGAAATAATGAAGCCAGCATGGCTTGTTATCCACTGATGATTTAAGGGCTGACTCTGACCTCACTTACACCCATTTTGCTCTACCCTTTTTCTGTTGACTGCAGTACAGTCGGTCCCAATTGGTCTTGTGGAAATAATAAGAGAATCACTTCAGACCTTATCCCAAGCTATGCAATGAATTTGCTTTCAGCTACCTTGAGTGGTTTGGAGCCAAGCCCTTAGTTGGTTCCAGCATCTAACAGTTCCTTTTAGAAAGTTGTCTGATAGATCACCACGGGTTTTTGTAAGCTTGTGCAAAACGGTCTCTTCAAATTGGGAATATGATTTTTCCCACAAGGTTTCCAGTGTTCCTGTATTTCAAACATGGTTCTGAAAAGCTTTGAGAACAACATGTATTAACTATGGTGATTCAGTTCAGATCAGCCAGTTCTACAGGACAAAGAGATTAAAAAATAATACTTGTCGCTGTCCCACTCCCTCCCCCTTGAACATATTCCAAACATCAGCACACTTTTGATTTAGTTAGAAGGGACAGATTTTTTGCCAAATTACTTGATCTATGGACAAGTAATATGGGGCAGTGCCAAAGGCCCTGGGATTCAAGCTGGGAAAGTTTGGGTTTTTTCTCTCTGTCCTGATTATTGTGTAACTCCTGTGCTACAGGAGGATAAAATTCTCTTTCTGTCAAACTGGGATTTTGCTAGTCCCCTTCCTTTCTGCAATATTTTGGGATTAGAAATGAGAAGTGCTAAATAAGTCATTAGTCATCGTCTAACTAGGAGCACTAGTTTGTCCTTCTGATTCTGATGGATACATTTTGGGGGAGAGAATTGAGGACCCCAAAGTGCTGCATCAGTCAGTGCTGTTAGTCCTACCCATGTGGCTTCCAGGGAAACCCATCAGGCTTTCAGACAGGATGGCTATTGACACGTTGTATAGATATGAAAAAACAAACGCTTGAAAAATATGTGTATGGTAAGTTCCTCTGGACCCATGAATATAATCAAAATGCGATTCATGCTCTCTGAGAAAGGAGAAATCAGAAAAATCACCATTCAGTCAACTTCCTTGGCAGAAGAGCGAGTCTGATGGGAGAAGTCAACGTACCATGAAGGCCCCAGGCATGCCAAACCCTGGCAGTCTCATAAACGCCCACTGCGAAATCGTCACAAATGTGATGTTTCCTTGAGCTGTTCAGCTGACAGACCGTGGCGTGCGCAGGAGGGCAGCTCTGACCCACGGGTGTAACTGGAGAAAGTGAGAGCATGGGGAAGGATGGGACCCTCTTCAGGTCTTTCCAAGGGCTGTCTCAGAGCCCAGAATAATGCCCTAAGGAAGAGATAAGCTCCAGATGCATTTTATGCTTGCAGGCTTTTTCTGTGAGTGTGTTTCCAGTTGTATAACTCAACCCTTTGCTCTGAGTTTATCGTGCAAAACATTTGAAGTAAAAACTCAAATGAATCTGCCAGGCACAAAATGCTCTGCTTTCTTCAAAGTAGTAAATCTAGATGAAACTGAGTTGCAACCCATTGAGGTGCTTGGAAATGAAGTCAAACCCAAGGATCTCACAGGCTGAGATGCATCTCTTGTTACAAAATCTGGGAGGAGACTGCTAATCTATAGGATTAAGTTTTGGTGGGAGTAAAGAGGAATAAATAGCTGTTGCTAAATAGTGAGGTTTGGGACCCCCTGGCAAAAATTTGGCAGTGAGGAAACAATCTGAACAAACACGATAAAAATGAGCGTGCAGGAAGTACTAAACTGAAGGTTTTTCATTTGAATCTGAATGCTGAATGGATCTGTGTTGAAAATATTTGGTACTCTTGGGTCAGGTCTCCTTCCCCCAGTCTAACAAATGGGTTTATATGGTGACTGTTGATGTATTTCTGTCTCTCACTCAACATTTTTAGTAAAATCAGATGAACGATGCTTCTCTGCAGAGAAGGGTCTATCTGTCTCCTTCTACTCCTTGAACTTTCCTCCCAGTGCATCCAGTTTTTCATGGGGATGGCGGATGGGTTGTCTTTTCAGAGGCTGATGGCATGAGGGAGAGGCCAATAAAATGGATGTTTTACTCGAAGAAACTCAGCGTGGGTGGTTTGTCCTCTATTCTTCTAGCAGCTGAGCCTTTCCATGGGCAAACTGTGCTTCTGTGGGAAACCACAATCCTAACTTTCAAAACTTTACTTGTTTTCATAAACGTCCTCTATTTTATTTGAAGGCATTATTTTGTTGTCTGTTTTCATAGCTTCAGGTTAGCATCTATTACAAGCTACTGTTAGCTCTGGAGATCATAGTGTCTCATGTGTGTCATCAAACAAACAGCATTGTAATATAGATGTGTCATTGCCATGTCAAGGCAGTACTCTGAACACTCATTTTTTTTAGGGGACAGGTACTTATTTAACATATCATGGCTGGTTCTGAGTTGCCCAAAGTTTCATTAGTCCTCTTGCAAACTGCTGGAACAAGAGGAAACTGGGGAACCTCCTCCTTGTCCCTTCTCCACATCTGCCCCGTGAAGTCCATGACACACGAGCATAGGTCAGGAGCTGACACTGGAGTATTTGCCTGTTCACATCAGGAATTCATTTTGCATGGGGCTTTTCACAGTTTATTCCTGTTTGGGTGTAAAACTCCACCTCAGCACAAATGTGCAGTTCTGCTTCAGACAAGGGGAGGCTCCTCCAACTGTCTGGAGTGAGGGTCCCAGCATCCCTGGCCTCTCTGCGTCAGACTTACCCACCTTCATTAAGAAAGCACCCAGATCTTCCCTCTCACACCATCACTGCTTCACTTCCCGTGCTGCTGGAGCTGCTGTCCTTCGCTTCTGACCCTTACTATGTAAACAAGCTCTCTGATCTAATAGTTAAGGCCCTGTGGTTTTAGCCTATTTAATTGCTGTAAGGTCAGTGAGGATGAGAGCTCTGATAAACCTGGAAGCTGCCGGCCAAGTTTGCCAAGGCTGCGCACTCGGCTGGGTGACGTTTCTGGGTCTGTCTGCTTCTATGTATGGAACAAGCTGCATTTTTAATGCTGTATCCTGTCCAGGAGAGGAGGGAGACAGGGAGCTCCTGTCATCCGTGAGCAGGAGAGCAGTGGCCTCCACTGCTTGGCCTCGCCGTGCAGCAAGCATCCGGCAGGAACGGAAAATGGAGCTTGGCCCCTGCTGCTTCCCACCAGGATGCAGAGTTTGTCACAGGCTGGCGTTGTGGTGTGTTCCGTCTCTACTGTTGTCCTCCAACACCCAACCATGGCCACAGCTGGACCCTGGGGTAGCTCCACACACATGTTTTAAGCTGTGTGAAAGGGTCGTGCCTAAGTGAATTTTCCTCTCCTCTTCTGCGGGTGAATTGGCTGGAAGGCAAACAGCAAATTACTTTTGGCTGGGCTCTTTCTTTAGCAGCCAGACAGCAAAAGAACCCCAGAGCAAGAGGGAGATTGTCGCAGGTTGCAAAGGTGGAGAAACAGCTTAATTGAGTCACAGATGATGTCTCTGTTTTGATATTTAAATAATTGGCTGGCTTAGACACTGCTCTGCAAACAGGTGGTAAACATGTGTTCCCTGAAGTCAAAACACAAAAATCAGGGTTTAAGATTTCTCCTCTCTAGAATATTAAAGGGCAGACCTAGAAATATCAAGTGTTTCGGAATAAAATCACATATTAATTGGCTTTTACAATTAACTCTTCTTTTTATTCCACCTGTGCTGGGAAAGTCATGTACTGAAAGGCTTTTAGTATTTTCCACTTTGGACTGCATTATCATGTTTTCTAATTTTGTTAAGATACTCCTCAGGTACGGAATGAATCAGATGAAATATGCAGTTCTTGTTTCCTTTCTTAAGTCTCTCATAAAAACTCTTGTAGGATTTTACAAAGGATAATGCTCTTTCTTAAACCAGAGTATAAGGTGATATAGATGAAGTATAATTCTCGGTTGAATCATGTAAGTCACTGCATATATTTATCCATAAACTTTTTATTAATGCCTGTGGGTTCTTAAGATAATGCCTGTAGTCAATGGAACTGATTTCTATCTACTTTGTCACTACAAGTATCTAAAAAACTTTTGTAGAGGGGGAGATGGGGCAGAGTGTCAAGGGAACTGATTGACGTGAAATGGGAAAGCGCTGAGGCTCGTGCTCCTTGTGAGTGGCTGCTCATGCCAACAGAAAGAGCATAGATGTGCACAGAGACATCCTGCTCCTCAAGGGACTTTGTAAGCACAACTGGATGCAGCTGTGCAGCCTCCATCCTCCCAAACCCATCTGCTGGCTTCCCACAGCAGTACTTGAGGTCTGTGGGATTCCCTGCATAGTGCTGGCCATCCGTCCTCCTCCTCTGCAGGCTCTGGGGGCACGAGGAAAGGCTTCGGGATCTAGAGCACCTCCAAAGGAATGACAGAGAGCTCTACATGACCTCCAGAATCAGTCCCCATGGGAAACCTGAGCTGTCTTGCACCAGCTTAATGGTTTTCCAACGAGCCAGCGCAGAGCTGGTTCCAGGGAAGGGAGTGGGAGGCAGAAGCTGGTGTGAGAGGGACAGGGAGGATCTGGCTGTGAAGGTGCGGGGCCTCCCTGAATCCTTCTCAAATTAGATATGTTTCACCGAAGCGTGTCAGTACCGACTAAGTGTTTCATGGGAAATGTCAAATCATTTTGACTTTCTTGTTTAGTTTCAATAACATCAAAGGTGTTTCATTTTGCTAAGGTAAAAATGTTTCCCTTTGATCTGATCATTTCAATTTGTGTCATTTTGGCTTCTGACTTCGATGAAAATACAAGCTTTAAAGTGTGAATGTGTGAGAGTATAAGGTGTATATATACTGGTTAGTACTTTATAATGGATTATGACTTTGCAGTTTTAACATGCAACATCATAACTCATCAAACTGAAACAATTCAACATCATCAAAGCATGTTATCTCATGTTCAGTTCTGTTACTCCAAAGAAAACATAAAAATGACGCTCTCCAGACGATCACAAGTTTCCACAAAACAGATTTTTCTGATTAGCTTTGCTAAAGTAAAGATAAATACAGCATCATACGTGTTCATTTTGGAGAACTGAAAGCTCTCTGTTGTGTGCAAAATCAGGGAATATCAGAATGGGAAACGTGCAGACTTTCTCCATTGCTGTTTGTCCCTCTTTCCCACATCAGGAGTTCCTTTGGGAGGAGTACTGGTAGGGCTTACCAGCATGTATCTGGGGTTTTTTCCCCCTTTGCTGTGCATAGAAGAACTGAATGATCTCGGAAATGTATTTTCAAAGCTGCCATTGGCTAGCTCTTGGTTCAAGTTGAACTGATATGCGCTATTATTTCCGCTTCACATGCTCCACAGTTCTCTGCTATTAACTTTCCCCAGCTGCCGCCTTCCCTGTACAGCTCCGTTGCTGTTGCACAGGTTCCCAGCTCCCAGCTGGGTTGCTCAGGGACAGCCTGGCTCGTGGGACCACGGGCCACTCACGCCATGGCTGCTCCATCCGACTTTATATCTGCAGTGAAAAGAGAGGATAACAAACCTAGCACTGCTTCAAAGCAGTTCATATAACACATTAAAAGGCCGAGTGTACAGTGACCTTATAACCATCTTGGCTATTAGAGAAAGAAACAAGCCGGAAAGCAATTTGGGAAGGGAGTATTTGATTCCATGTCTTTTTCATTGCCACTGGGGATGGCACAGAACTGCCATGCCAGGCTGACTTTGCTCTCCCAGCTTTCTCCACTACTCCGCCGTCCTCAAAGACTCAGTCACACGTATCTTGGGGATGCAGTAGACTTTTCTCCATCATGCAAGTACCATGTTGGAAAATGGCAGCTGCTCCCAGGGAGCCCTACTGCTTTGTCTCTCTAGGAGCTTTCAACTGAAAATCACCATAAGTAACAAAACCAATAGCCAGTTTTTGTCTTACACTACCAGGGTGGGACTCCGACTGCAGTGAGTTTCCCCCAGTTTGTGCCTCTCTGTGAGAGACAGGAGATCTACAGGGCTTCACCTACACAAATGGAGATTCCTGGAGGTTCCTGGCACATACAAACTCGAAGCTGAACCTGGGGGGAACTTTCAAGCCTGAATGTAAATGGTGCTGAAGGGCTGTAGATCTTCATCTCTCAAACACACAGAGCATTGTTAACGAAAGCAGAGTAAATTTACTTGTTCATACAATTAACAATTAATAATTAAATACCCCTCCCAGTTGCAGCTGTAATATAATCATAAAGTCTGTTTACCACTTGGTTTCAGCTCATTGCAAACTGATGATTCTCAGATTAATTCTCCTGTGTGCCAACCTTATCTTCTCTCTGAAGGAAATTATTAATAAGTTCTGGTCTGTCTTGGGGAAGCCATTCCAGATTTACATTTTTTTAGAGTGTACGTATTCTTTCATTCTCCCCTCAAGGCCTTTCAGTCTTATCTAAACAAAACATCCCTGTTGTCATACCAACCATGTAAATTTGTGTTCGCATATCTTTCTGGTTTTC
Organism: Chionis minor; assembly: GCA_013398295.1. Classification (NCBI taxonomy): domain Eukaryota; kingdom Metazoa; phylum Chordata; class Aves; order Charadriiformes; family Chionidae; genus Chionis; species Chionis minor. The sequence goes on along the minus strand of VZSF01003934.1, from coordinate 613,956 downwards.
TACTTACTTTGTTTGTAACTCAACTCATATCGCTTCAGAACATAAATTCCTACAAAATAGGACAATGTTATCCTGCCACCTATCAAAATGATTCATTTCATAAGTTAGGTTTCGAGGAAATGGATAACTCTCTAGCCGCCAGACCTTGAGCAATAGAAGGGTTTAGAAAAGTTGTGAGAGTTCTGACTTTTGGTGACAGCGAGGAGCAGGCAGAAGACCCCCAGGTTGTTTGCCTCCAGAGCATCCTCAGGCTCTGGTTGTCCATTCCAAATGAGAAACTGCTTGCCAAGAATGGTTGCAAAAAAATCCTAAAAACCACACAAGTGTATCCTGCTGCATACGCAGTCCAGGAAACAAATAAAATCAGAGGAATAATAAAAAAAAAAGAGAATTTAGGATTTAGCCATGACTGGTTTTTGCAGCCATTAATGCAGAGCACTAAGGCAACACACTAAAAGGGTATTGTTGAGCTTTTCCATTAAATTACGTTACACTTGCTCTAATGGGAGGCCAGGAGGTCCTCAGGGCTTGACCAGGTGGCTGAGAATGAAGAACATGAGGACTCTGCTCTCAGTCAAGGTGGAAATACAGATTTCAGGGTACCTAGAAGGAAGTAGGCTATCAGGAGTAATGGATTCTTTATTAATAGGACATTGATAAAGTCATTTAACCTCTGGATGACACAGTGTCATCAATAGAACTGGGGCAATGGTCGATTTATCTCTACCGCAGACATCCCCTGGTGAAGCAAAATACAAGCGATGAAAGGTAAGACCTGGATGTAGGGTATTAATAGGGTGGCAGCTTCCAGGGGAAAACTTGCCTCCTGAAAACAGTGTTATCAGCATGCCGTATTCAATTTGCTTATCTGAATAGGATGAAATTCAGTCTCCACTGTTTAGGGCTATGCATTCAGAAAAAGTATTTTTAACCTCCCCTCTGTGGCTTGCCTGCTTGCACACTGCAGGTTCACTGATGACATGAGTATGAAAAGAACACAGCACTGAAAATAGCATTGCAGGTCCCAATCCTGCACCACGATGTGCTTTGCCGAATCTCCTTAAAATTAGTCAGATCTTATTTTGTTGCTGATATCAGTTGTACTTGCCAACCTCATGGTAGACTGAGACCTCAGAAAATACACACTGGTTTTTCCCCCTCTAAAAGAAGTCTCTGTTCATTCTACCTCGTCTGGTAGAGATTCACTGATCTTATTCCTGTTATGCACATGTGTATTGCCAGCACTGTGATACTACCTCTGCAGAAAGGGCCTGCTGCTTTGCAGGGAAAGACAGTGAAGTTTTATTGCTCTATATGAATTTATGTGTCCAGGCCTGCTTTTTCCAACAAGACTTATTTTTTGCTTCAAAGAAGTCTGTGAAATGGTTCTTGGCAGATGTGGGTAGGGAAAATGTGTCCTTTTGGACATGACAGGCGTTGCACATTTGCAGGGTGCTAACTAAAGGCAGTGCTTTGCAGAGCCTGCTAATTAGAGTGATTTCACTGTATCTGGTGGCCATTAGCATAACCAAGCCCAGCTGGCAGGCATAGTCCGGCTCAGGCTGCAATGGGCTTGCATAGAGAGAACACGGACAGAAGCCAGGTAGAAATGAAATAGAGAAGGGCGAGATACTCTTGGTAAGCCAAAATTCTTGAGTCATCTGCCAAAGGGAGTGACCAAGTTTTTGTCAACAGAACATGGGCAACAGCAGAGATATGCTGGTACTCAAGTGTTACTGGGAGGTAGCAATTGAATTCCCAACAGATGGGAACTGGCAGGCTGCAGCAGCTGGGAGGAAGAGGAGCACACAGCTCTGCCCAGCACGAGGCAGGCAGCATGCGGGAGGGCTGCAGGCTCCCTGGCCAACACTCAGTACAGGAGGGTCCAGACATGTCAGCTTGGTCTCGTATTGCTCTCCTTGGACAGCAAGGTATGGATGGGTCCACCATGAGATCTGTATTAAGGTAGAGGCTAAGATGGACAGAGAGTCACAGCATGGTTTTTTAGGTTGTGTCCCCTTCATTCAGTAGGAAAGCACAAAGCTCTTACCTGGGCATGTGCATGGACTGTCGGTCTTGGTCACCCTACTCTATCACCACTTGTCTTTGGTAGAGGAGACCTCTTGAATGGATGATTTAGAGCAGAATGGTTTTGTCTGAAGGCAGGATGTTGGGAGTCAGCATATCTGGGCTCTGACCCATTGCAACATCAGTTTAACTACATGTAGACTATGCCATATGTAGAAGGGGTACACACAAAAAAAGCCAGAAATCCTGGTTCTGTCATTGTCCAAGCTGAGAGCATGGACAGAGCACCCCATAGCTCCCGTATGATCTGGGTGATTGAGTTTTCATTCTTCCAAAACTAGAATATACCTGCATACATATATATAAATCGCTTTCAGCCTTCCTCAAACATGAGTTTTTGCAAATACTCATATAATGCAGTAAAATTTAAAATTGCATTTGCCTGGCAGAGTCTGGTCTCAGGTTTTACATATTAACAACCAAACAAGCATCACCCACGTTAGCCTGAATATTTACATTCTCTTCCTTCTCTAGAAGAAACACTGCTAGTCCAGGCATTGCCGAAAACTAACGAGGAGCTATTCAATGAGTGAGCTACTGTGGGCAGGCAAGTAGTTGTGGGGATAAATGGAGCTGCGCCTTCCAGTAAGTCTCATAATATCAATTTCTGTCCTTTCACATGCCTCAGTTACAACCAGCCTGTCTGTAGTACTGCAGGGTAATTAATCATCTCTGTACTCACGATGCAGCAGGAGTGTTAGTGACTGACCATGGAAAGAGTTTCATAATTTTGGGTACCTGTACCCATTCAGCCTTCGTGACCCAGCAGGCTCTGTCACCTGTGCCGGGCTCAGCACCAGCACTTCTACATAACTTGCATCCTCGTCAGCGCCAAAGCACCCTTCAAAACAATACAAAATTTGACTATTGATTTACAATTAAGGTTGGTCCAGCAGAAAGTCAGATTTTGCTCACATTTGTTCCTTGAGGCTGTACTGTCTGGTCCCGGCCGAGAGCGACATAGGACTGCTGACAATGTGGATGGGCGTATGAGCTCTGGGGCTGTGCCAAGACACAATCCTTTGGCTGGAAGTTAGTAGAAGGATTAATATGATAATGGATACATCCTTAAATTTACTTCCCTGAGCTGGGTTTGGTGGGTTTTTGGGATATATCCCAGCATCCTGGAAGTTCTCCATGTAGCAGAAGGACTGGTTCTCCTGAGCAATGTTTATAGCCAACTGGCCTGTGTCCGCTGGGTGGGAGAGGAGATGGCCGTCAGTACAGGGGCTGGGCATGGCAGCCGGGCTGACCTAGCAGCATGTGGGATGGTGAAGTTTTGGAGAGTTGAAACATGGAAAAATGGATAAATATTTAGTTCTAATTTTTAGAATATTGAAAAATCTTAGGTTGGCAGAAGTTTCTCTTCTTACCCCTCCCTTAACCAATTTTTTTCCTCTCTTTTCTTATGTCTGCCATTTTTCATCCTTTCCCCCTTTCTTTTCTCCTTGTTTTTATTTATGGTGAAATATAAGGGATATGTTCAGTGAAATTAGAAAACATATCAAGAACTGCATGCGCTTTATAGATGTTATCATAAAGACAATATTGTTGTGACAGAGTGCTGGAGAGATGAAAACAAGAGTGCCATTTCAGCATCTTCCATTGCATGAGTCAGAGAGATTGATAGTTATCCTCTTGCAATTAGAATTTTTATTAGCACTGCCGGTGGCCCTTGGCGTGCTGTGAATGGATGCCATTTTCTTGGAGTGTTTAGTCTTTCATAATGCTTTAGAGAAAATAAAGATGAGCTGGAGTCACTCACCACATAATACTGAGGGGAAAATCATGTTTTATGCTGCTTCAGGCTGGGGTTTCAAGCTCCAAACACCAGGCATAAAACTCGTTAGGTATCTGCATGGAGCAAAGCTCAGCAGAGCTTACATGTCCCCAGGGCTTTGGAGCACCAGGAATGGACTGGGGCTCAGAAGGTGGGCTGAGCACTCCAGAGGGATGGTCCAGCTCTGCTGCTCTCCCTTTTCCTGAGCATTCCTGATCTGAATTCACAGAGAGACAACTCCATAGCAGCCCGCTAATGCCCGGTGATCTGTATCAAAACAGCCATTTCATTCTCTAAAGGAACTTGCTCTTCTCTGCTTTTTCTTTCCTTGAGGCAGGCACAGACCCCAGACTGACCTGAAGAGTGTTAAACAAGCCATGGCACTCTTTTACAGGATGCTATTTTTAAGCAACTTCATGAAAATCCTCCTATCGTACAGAAGAACTGCATTTTTTCCCTTTCTATAGGATTCATATTACTGAACCAGGGAGAGTCTAAGACCTGTGCCAGAGCCAAAGAGCAAACTGGATTATATTTTTCCTTTGAGCCTTTCCCCAACACTTTCTGGTCTTCAAAATTCAGCCCCTGAGTAGTGCAAGAGGCTGCTCAGTACAACTTCATATTCACACAGGGAATTTCTGTGTCTTGCCCTGAAGTTTCTGGGAGGCAGGGACAGCACTTTCCCATGAACCACCCTCCCGGAGCTCACACCAGCCTGGGGAACATGACAGGGAGTTCTCCAAGCCTGCTGAACTATGCATCCTGGGGATCAAACCCCTGTGGTGGTGCAAGTGCTTCCTGCTCTCTTCCCAAATACCGCAGGCTCTGGAGCATACACTGGAAACAGGACTCCAAGCACATCACAAGCATTTCAGCTGCTTTAAAATTACTGGCAGGCAGAAAAGCTATACCTATGGTGGGATCTGCATCGCCTTCATCATTGCCCTCGGGGTGGGCTTAGGATCTGTTTGCCTGCTGGGCTGCCTGTAGCCTTGTGATGATCTGCCCCGCAGTGCCTACGCCTTTTTTGAGAGTAGGAGGCAGACTGCTAAATCGGGCACTTGCTTCTGAGCATCACACCCGGCTTATGCGCTTGTGCCTGTACCCGTGTGCCTCCGCAGCCGACGGCTGCTGCAGGTCCCCAGGACCAGCCTGTGGCCGCTCGGCCAGGCGGGTGACAAGCGGGGTGCCGCAGAGGACAGACCTCTCAGGTGTCTGCATCCACCCACCAGGAATGGATGCTGTGTGGAGATGATGAATTACCTCCCTTGGTAATGACACCCGCTGAAGGTCTCGCAACATGCCAACCAAACAAGCCTAAGCCAAGCATACAGACCAGCCACTTGTAATTCAAAACAGGCCTGATTTTTTCCTTTAAAAACCTATAATATGCGGGTTTATTTTCTGCAACTCTTCCAGGATGGTTACCCCAACTGTTGGCAAACTGCTAGGATGGGGTTGCCATGGATACGCTCCGCACTGATTCACATGAAATACATCATTGCATTATCCCCAGAGTGGTGAAAGCCTTTCACAGCTGATAATTTTTAAGAGAATGATTCATCGTTAAATATATCATGGCAGCTCTGCATTGTTTGCTCTTCCCTGGAAGCATAATCTGGAAATAGGCAGCTCTTGGGATGCTCCTGAAGTCAACAGCGAGCTTGTGAGCAAGATGCCTGCAGCAGAGCACAGTGGCACTTGGATTTCGTTCAGCCTGTGCTGAGGGCAGGAGACGGTCGTGTGCAGCATGGCTGCCCACTCACTCAGGGACAGGTTTTGAGGAAAAAACACCCCACTCCTTCGTGTCTCACCAAAATCCGTGGGAATTGCCTAGATGCTGACTGGCATGCAGGGGGGGATCACAGTCCAGCTACGTGGCTGTGAGGACCCTGGGCTATAACAACCATTATGATTTTTTGCATTCACTTGTTGAGAGACTGTTCTGTACAATTAAGGGGGAAGCAAAATCCATATTAGAGCCAAGTGTCTGTGAGGAGGCTGTCTCTCTCCCCTGGGTGCTCTGCTGCATTCAATCCCCCTTACCACTAGGTGCCAGCTAGGAAACCAGAGTGCCATCCATCAGAAACAGAGTTGGGATGAGTCCATGGCTGTGCATGCCATGGGGAGCTTTCCCGGTCCTCTACCATCCCTCCCAGCTCCGTATCCTACATCCTCATCATGTCGCCTGGCTCCAGCAGCCCTCCCCAGTGCCACCGCCACACTCAGCCCTCCTGCCTGCCCTGCCAGGCAGCACAGTGAGTGGAAGGGACCTCATGTCCCAGCACATTCCTCAAATTATCAATGAACACAATCAGCCAGACATGATTTTGAGGTACCGGCTGTGCTTTGGGTGTGAGCTGCTCCATGTTCATGGCGGGGAGGGGAGGGATATTTAGAAAAGGCAAACTTTTTCCTCCGGGAAAAACTAGCGTGAACCTAGAGGTCACCAAAAGCCCCTTTTTACCACTTTGTGAGTAATAAGGAGGGAAGCCCAAACCTGGGACACACAGATAGACCTGGCATGAGTGATGTGGGGCAGAGACAGAAGCACTGAACACTTGCAACTGAATTTCTAGCCTGGCAAGAAGGGACAATGCCAGTGCTCTCTGAGGGACAGATGCATCTCCTGGGTCCCCCTGGGAACAGCCATGGCAGGTCAGGCACTGGCCTGGCTGAGGTCCTGTTGCTCTCCACTCTGGCCGGCATGGGGGCAAGCATGGAGAGGGGTTAGTGAGCAGCAGGTGGAGAGGTGAGCACCACAGAGGAAAAGAAAGAGAAGAGGGAGGATGAGAGGAGCACAGACATCTCCATCTGTGCAGGGTTTTTTGTGGATGATCAAGGGGAGAGCCGGAGCAGCCAGCATGGGGCTGGGAGAGCAGGAATGGGGTTGGAGGTCTCGATGTTGCCCAGGTGAAGGTGGGATTTGCATTTGTATTTAGCATTTTTCGTGGTATCTTCTGTATCCTTTTCCAGGCTCCTTAGGCCACTGTTTAAAAACTACTTCGGTGCCTAGGAGTGTTGGGGGATTCACAGTCAGGTTTTTAGGTGTAGAGGGGTGGAACACAATCCAAAATTGGGTTACATGTCCTATGGAGTCACGCAAGATCTGCGAGGCAGCAGCCCTGAAGCTGGGGAAATGGGCATTACATCGCTTGCTCTGGTTTTGAAATGGTGCATTGGGAGAATTTGCCGAGAACACAATAACTTTCTTTTCTGTAGGAAATGGGCCCTCGTGAAACAGCTGCCTGCACTTAGAAAGTAACCCATAACCAACTCAAATGAACAAAAACTGGGCTGTGTGTTCTTGACTGCAGGCCAAAATAATTCTCAGTTATTCCCAAGACAAAAACTGTTTCCTCTGTCCCTAAAAGCCAAAGACGTACATTTCATGCATAATTAAAGTGAGATTTTAGCATACATCAGAGCCTGGGGTTGTGTGAGGCACAAATTGGGCTTTCCAAACAAGGCTTTTGATTACCAGTCATTTTAAGTGCAGGAAATAATGGCACTTCTGAGTTCTCCAAGCCCTCAGAGAGGAATTTCTGACACGACTGATGGTTCTTGGTATATTACGGCTCCAGTCAGTATAGCAGCTTTCCCTGGATGGATGGAAACACTGAGGGAGACTGGAATTGCTGTCAGACCCCAAACCCATGGGATGGAGACCCACACTGTGCCACTACAGCTGCCAGACTCTGTCATTGCCCTACGCCGACCGCTCTCACCTAGCCTGTGGCAAACCAACATGCACCATGAGTATTTTTCTAGCTCTAATACCCAGTGAGTTTTCAATCCTTTAATCCTCATTTCTATGCTTCTTTGAGAGCAGCCACTAGTGGGTGAGGGACAAGGATAACACTTCCCATTTGTGCCCCACTAACACTGCTGCTAAACCACTCTTCCTTGGGTCAGACAGCATGGCTTTTCCTGGGACACTTTGAAAGGGTTAGCTCTGCTGTGACTGAGGTTAATAATCCTTATTTGTGTTGCAGTGGTGGTAGGGAAAAAACTGACTCTGTTTGTGTTTGCTGGGCACAAACCTCATCCCAGTGTCTTCTCCCGACACCCCTGGGAGGATGCATCCAGGGCTCAGGGATGTGTTTGGTCCAGTGTGGCTGGTACTCTGTGGGGCAGCAGCCTGCAAATTTCCCATGTCCTCACTCCCCTCCACGCAGAGGTTGTAAGGGAAATCCTTTGGAAGTGGAGGTGTCTTTCAGGACTCCTGTATTTCATGGCCTCTCCTACAGAGTATACCATAGTGTCCTCCGGCTTTGTGGCTTTGTTTTCTTTCAAGGATGGAGGGAGGGTATCTTTTAATCAAAAAAAGGCTGAATGTTCATCTTCTCCCCAAAACCTTAGAGCTACAACAACTCAAATACAAGAGGACCAGCAGTGGCGATAAATGAGGGTCCTGGTGAGGAGAGAAGGAAGGTGTCAGATGAGTGCTACTACACCATGTCCTTGTCTTTGGGTTTTGGGTTGATTTGAACCACCAACGCTGCTTGCCCAAGGCAATATTTGTAATTATTGGCCAAGTAAATTATCCAACCTATTCTACAAGGTTAAGAGATGGCGATGAGCACTGTCTGTCCAGGTAGACGCCTGCCGGCAGCGGCAGCCTGGCATGGCAGCATGCACATCTGCATGCTCCTCTGCACTGGAGGGCGATGGCCCATGGCAGCACTGCCTGGGGCCAGATGAGCTCCCCCCACTCCATGCGGTTCGCCCCCTTCCCCGGCAGCCCTCCGCCTGCTACCGGCTTTTCACTGTATCACAGGTAACCCTCCCTTCTATCCGGGCTCATCCCAATCCTTATTAAGGGTTTGCTTCAGATAAGAGCATTGAGAAAACATGATCTCCTTTCCCCTTTCTTGCTCCCTCTCAATGACACCGTCCCCTTCCCAGCGAGAACGGGCTCCCTGTAAATCCAAATCCACCGCCTGCGCTGGGCTCCCTCCCCAAACCCGGGCACGGTGCTGACCCCATGCTGCATCTCCTTCCTCTCTGCCTAATCCTCTCTGCCCTCAGCGACGGCACAGGCTGCTCACCCCGCCAGACCTCCAGCACGTCCAGCACCCTCAGCCTCCCGAGGTGAAGGGAGGCTCGGGGGAGCCCTCATGGAGACAGATACGTGGGAGCTTTAACTGAGATGATGGGGAGCTGCTCCATAAATACATGGCTTCCTCCCAGGATAGAGGAAGCCAGGTATCCCTGACTTCAGGTAGGGCTGGAGGCTAAGAAGGCACCCCAGGAGCCAGCCCGGGGAGAGGAGCGGCGTGGGGAGCCGGCAGTGCCTGCTTGCTGCTGCGACGTGAAAGCTGTAGGAGATGTGGGTCCTCTCTCAGAGCTGCTCGCTGCAGAGGTGAGCCTGGCCCATGTTTCGCAGCCCATGGATGTCCTGCCAAGGTGATTGATAGAAATGGGTCAGAAGAATTTGAGGCAAACGATGAGGTGTTGTTAGAGAGGAATATGCAGAAGGGAGACGGGCAGAAAGGGAGAGCTGCGGACCCGTCACCTCCCTCGGTCTCTTCTGATTAAGAACCGAAGCCATGTGGCTTTAGGTGGATCTCCACTTGACGTATGTCCATTTATAAATGCTCCCACCTCTCTCTAATTCCCATCTCAACTCAGTGAGGTTGCAAAGGGCCAGGGTGTGTTAGGCCTAAACAGCCTTGTGTTAATAATTGATGTATGGAAGAGGATGTTGACATACACCGTGCTTAGAATAAAAGTCGTCCTTGGGGCAGGGGTAGTGTGAAAGAAGATAGAAAAAAATGGGTTTCCTTCTCCTGTGCAGAGCCATTTAGCATCGTGGATTTCAAAGACCTTTCAAAAACTTCCATAAGTCAGTAACAGAAAAGTAGGTCACAATTAAACTCTTGGTTTCAAAAGAAATCTGCTTGGAATGATACATGATGTGTGTAATTATACCGGGGATTGACTGAGCTGCAGAGCTATCAATCGGGAAAGACACCGAAGGTGCAATGTGCTTTGCAAAGGCTGTATCTGCAGCTCATATCCGGCACCCCATGGCAGGGGCCAGGGCATTTTCCCTCACCATTTCTCCAGTGGCACTTCCAGATCCTGCTGGCAGGAGCCACGGGGCTGAGCAGGGAGTTCAGACTGTCTGATCCACTCAGTCCTTGTTGTTTGGCAACATCTACTCCCTGCAAAAACTGCAGGCTAATGGGAACTGGTTAGAGCAAACTGTAATAATGGTTTGTGTGAAATGGGTTGCAAAGAAATCAGGTGGAGACCTCCCCTTCCTCTTACAGAGCAACCCCATGCCATTTTCTTGGGGGCAAAAATTCCTGTAGGCCATCATCACTTTGGAGGACCACCTAATCCATGTCCTAGAGGCAGAATATGCTGGTGGACCTAGCTAAGAAGGGCTTTTCTACGTAGGAAGGGCTCAGCAGGTGAAGTCAATTAGAAATCAATATCTTAATGGCCAGTGAGTCCTAGACTTGACTGGCAGTCCTCTCTCAGCACCACGGTAAAGCTTTGGTCATCTGCAGCTCGTGTCTTAAGTGGTGTTTTGTCTCTTGTTTGTCAGGAAAATGAAACACCTTTGGAAGGTCAGGCCGTGCTTCTGGGAGTCAAGGGAGAGCCATCCCTCCCCAAATAAATAGCACAACAAATGTCAGTGTCCCACCAGCTTGTCTAAAAGCACCCTGTCTGGTGCTTCCTCTACCTTGCAAGCTTGGCTAGCCCAGGGGACAGAGGGATTTCCAGAGCCAGTGGCTCCACAGGATTGCAGGAATTCTTCCCAGGGCCAGGTCAGCACCTTTGTCAAAGACAGCAGGTTAGCATGGGCAGGAGGGGAGATTTCTTGGGGTAATAGTGCTGAAGTGGCTGCCTCTGATACCATTTTTTCTCTGTTAATGTGTTTCTGGATTTCTTCCTCTGGATTTGCTCCTCCTGTGGATATCTCATCTCATTTTCTATCATGCACGTCTGGTAGCTCATTTACTGTCTTCTCAGAGTATGGCAAGAGAGAAGCACACACACAGGGCCCTGAGATGCACCATTCTGTACCTACAGAATGTTCCATTCTGTAATGGAGGGATTTCCAGGCAGGAGAGTTTTTGGGTCCCAAGCAGAACGGTGGAAGCTTTGCTTGTCAGCAGGGCAGGGCTCTATGCTCACCAGCCAAGCCTAAGGTAGCACAGGGAAGGGCGTTTTTGGAGGCATCTCTATGAGGTTCCTACCAGATGCCCCACAAGCTGCGCTCCTTATAACCGAACCCGTTGGGTCGTCAGTGCTCAACGCTCCTGGTGCAGCCTTCATGCACCCAGCAAGTGAGAAGTGAAGATGAAAATTCTTCTCTGTTTCTAGAGACGTAGCTTTACCCGTAGGTATGTGTTTACCCAGGGTGCATTTTTAACCAGTTGCGTATTAAATAGGTATCATCCGGGTTGTAAATTAGCTGCTCTGTGAGTATCTGTATTGTTCTTTGAGCCTGCACTTGCCTGGATGTGGGTGAGCAGCATCTTTCAGGGGTCAGAACGGGTGCGTGGTAAGGAGCACGATACTTACATTCATTATAACCAAGACCAATTCCGTGGTTCTTTTACCTCAGTTAAGGGACCCAAGGGAATCCTTCAATTAGGACAATTGCTGATACCGTTATAATAACCCAGGTTCTTCTTTTGCAACCCATAACTTGACATTTGCAATTTTTCACAGAATCAGACCACGGGTCAGTTAACTTTGCTTGAGCCCTGGGCTGCGTTATCTATTGAATTCCTTAGTGTTGTACTGTTTTCTCCCTTGGTGAATTCACTAAATGGCATTTTGACCTGTTCGCTAATGCATCTTACTGCAAACTGGAAATGTTGCTGGATGGTACAAGCGTAGCTCTCAAGTACTCTTAAACCTCCAGTACAACAGCACACTTGAGGAGCAGAGGTGAAATGCAGTAGTTAGTGGCTCCATCTGGTTTGGGTGAAGGAATTATACAACTCTGGAAACCAGGGAAGAGTGCTTGCTGCCCCGACCTGCTTCTGCTCCCGTGGACAGCTAACGCCAGCCTCTGCCCAGCCCTGCAGAGTGCATGTTAAAAGCAGAGTTTGTACTGTTCTTCTGAAGTCTTGTGGTTCCAGTTTGAGAATTAATTTGGGCTGATGCAGCTCACAAAGGAGCAGATCTCAGGTCTATGCAGAGACTGAGCTGAATCTGAGTCCATGGAGATGTGGCTTTGCACCCACTGCATCTCTGTGCTGGGGCCGCTGGATATCCCAGCCAGCACAGCAGCTCCCGGAATACTCTGAAGTGGGATTACTGGGGGCAAAGTGGGTTTAGTCATACTGACTGCTATCCACCCAGCAGTTCCCTGTTGGCACTTGAACTTTTAAAGTTGCCCAGGTAGTTTCCACTAAAACACTTTGCCTCCAGAACCTTGTCTTTTGTTAAAATTCTTGATTTCCATGGCATTTTGGCTCTGCAGTCACAGCGTGCTGACTGTGTGCTAGCCCAAATTGAGTTTCACCAGCTTTGCTGGGAAGCAGGGGCTTGCATGAGAGGCCAGCCTGCCATGGACTCTGCTCCCTGAGTGGGCACCAAGTTGCCTAGATGGTGAGGTGTTTTACCTGCCTGTTCTGGAGTGGGGATATCAGCAAAGATGTGTGCGGTGGAAGAAAACAGTAAGGGAGATACAGCGTCTGGTGAAGTTGAGGTGGTCTAGCTTTGATTCGGTTTTGGGAAGACTTTTCTTTCCAAGATGCATCTCATTTTCTATCATGCACACAGCGTTTCTTAAGGTCATGATCGCAACAACATTTTTCACTATTGTCAAAATGTTTTTATTTATCTGAAACATATTTTCAGAAATGATGTTGTGGAGTAAGTATCAAAATGGCCTTATTTCCTATGGGAATCAAAAAAATCTGTTTCTTGACAAGCTCTGGTCTTAGCGTGGAGTTGCTTGGTTAATGGCAAAGACCTGAAGTTGCATGCTGGAAACCTTCAGCTCACTTCATTGCACACCAGAAAATTATATATAATTACATAGAGTTATTGTATGGAGTGACCCTTAGTCCTATTATCTAAGCTACTTATCACAACAGAAATAAGATGTATATAGTAATCTTCTTACACTTACTGAGAAACCTAAACAAGGCCAGTACTGTGGTGGGGTCACTTATCTCTGACTATAATAAGGTTACTATACAAGGAGATATTAATGTTGGAAAAAGCATGCTGGAGATTTCACGTTTAAGTCATTGTAGTTATTTCTGTCTTAAATAGGTGAACATAGAAGGTTTCCTTAGAGGTTCATGAGTGAGTATTCGCCCTCCAGAAAAGGAAAAGGAATGAGTAGGACAACCTCATGGGATGTATAAGTCTGAGTGTCCTGTACAGCTGTGGTGATACTGTTCACTTTGTCTTCTCTAAATGAGTCTTGTAGAACCAATTGTTTGCTGCAGCATTAGAAGACCATGCTGTCTGACAAAGAGGTGTACGTGGAGTATGTCTCGATGGTGTTGGAGCAATGGTAAATGCTGATTTTCAGTAGAATTTAATGCGAAGGTACCAGCTAGGAATCATAGATTGACATTACATCTGGATTCCCCTTTCTTTCAAAAAATGGCCCAAAAGGCCATCAGGGGCCTCGTCACGCTCCTGTTCTCCCTATGAGCTCCTTACAGAGGATCCCTCTTGTGCATCTCCAGCAGGGAGCCCGGGCAGGACAGGGGGAAGGTGGGAGGCACTTCCCCATCACAGTTCTCGAGGCACATAGTGACAGCAATTCCAAGTCCAGATGTTTTTCAGCCAAGGGTAACTTCTTTTCAGTGCCTTTGTTTTTGAGACACAGACAAAAAATTAAGAAGAGTGAAGGAAGAGTTAATGGTTTAAAAGAAAGATTTACACCTTGTGTTTGAAACTTCAGTAGCAGAGCATTTTTCTGTAAGGAGAAAAATGTTTTAGCAAAAAAGACATTTTTTTTCCCTGGGGAAAATATATCCTAGTTGCACTAGTAATTCCCAAAGTGGGATCTCCAGCGGATCTGTGGAACATTTTTGGAGTTGTTCCTCGCAGGGCAGAAGCAGTCAGTGAGGGAAATTTTCTCTTAGAGTACTCTGCATGGAAAAATTGAAGTCGTTAGTTCGCACAAAAGGGGTCACTTTCAGGGCTCAGCTTACGTGCAGGCTCCCCTCCAGCAAAGGCTTTTTTGAGGCACAGCAGTGCCAGTGAAGTGAGCGCAGGAAGGGGCTGGGGCAGACCTGGGGCAGGAATGACCTCTCGGCCTCCCTCCTCCATCTGGCACCAGCAGAGATTTGCATTGGCACCAGTCATTGTGTGGTGCAAAAAGGTTTTTAAAAATAAATCTGGAAGCCAGCACTGGCCCAGTTCACCAGTGCTGGACATGATGGTCATGGAAACAGTCACGGGAACAGAGAGCGTCGGGGCGCGGGGAAGGTATGTCACAGAGATCCTGTTAATACAGAAATCATTTTGCAGAAGCACAAACCCAAGATTGAGCAATATGTTTTTGGGATAAAACCAAAGCCATTAATCTTAGTTGTACTGAATACTTGCAGCTCCTGTTCAAAAACTGCTTTGGATAAAAAGTCCCTGAAACAGCGCTTAAAGGATAAGGGGGAGCTTCTGGTGTGCTTTCGTCCTTGCCTGCTTGCATATTATGTATGAGAGAGATTTCTCCCAGGTTTTGGTTGATACCAGGCCTGTCGCTGCCGGCGTGGAATAGCGGATCAGCTCTCCTGAAGTAATCACCGGGGACATTAAGCTTATTAGGCGCGTGTCTGGAGACAAGGGCTGTGCAAAGGAGGCAAGGGAAACCTGACCCCGGAGGCGTCTGGGTGCCAAATTGTCACCTGAGCGGACAGAGGACCCCCACTTGCTGGAAAGGGCTAATCCAAAATTGTTGCTCATTAGACTTTAAACCCACCGGATCACCAGGGCAAAGAAAGCATCCAGACCTCGGGATTCCGCAAGGCTGTGTGCCAGGCAGAGCAGTATTTCTGAGCTCTCCTGTTCTGGCTTGTTTTTTGGAGGGGTATGGTTTGATAAAGCACACACACGCACACACAAAACCTAGCCACAGCATCCACCTTGCGATTCCTTTATCCCTTAAAGATGAACGTTCTGCAAAAGGCCAGTTCTCCCACCACAAACTGTCAGCGACCTCCTGTTTTCTCACAGCACTCCCTTTCTGTCCTTCCACAAGATGCTGAAAAGCAAAATGCAGCTAACTGCAAACACACGGGAGAAATTCAGAGGCCTCATCTGTTCCCATCTTTTCTTGATTACTCCAAGAGATGATGGTGAGTTAGACCACTGGAATGATCCATCCTGTAACCTGTCTCTGTTGGCATGGGCCAAACCTGACTCCCCCCTGCCCCATGTCCGTGCCTGCAGTTTGGCTCTCCCACGGTGGGTGAGTCACTGTTCATTGATGAGTTCATTCATGAAAGTCAAAAATGGCACTTGGGAAAGGTGTCAAATCTTTTAGGAATATTAGCTCCTCGATTACTGACCAGTTTTGCAGTAGATTCGGGGACAGGACGGACCTACGAGGCGCACTGCAGCGAGCTGCAGGCATACAAGGAGCTGTGATGGGTGACACGGTGCTGCGTCTGCTGTGTCACTGGGGTGTGCATCCTGCGTGCTCCACAGCGGAGCCTACGCCTGCCAGGCCGGTTTCTTTCCAAAGGCATAGCGATGAAATATCTGCCGTGCTCAGAAATCTGTTTAAAAAAGAAAACACATCTATCCAGGCCTTTGCCCTTTGGCAGATGACTTGAGCCCTTCTTCACCTGGTTAACCCGGGAGATTCATTTTGTGAGCAGGGTGTCAGTTCTCATTTACCTAAAAGCTCACGATACTCTTAGTGCTTGCAGATACTGCTGCTGTCATGGCAACAACGTTATTTATGCATAATAGATACCTCCTTTTCCTTTTTTTTCAATATTGCTAAGTGGAGATAGGGTCAGAGGGGCCATAAAATGGAGTGGGAAACTCTCAGCCCCATACACACATTAATAAGCCCTCCAGACCCCCTTCCTCTTCTCTGGCCCCTGTCTGACCTGGTTCAAGTCCCTGTGACTGCCCTCAGTCCAGCCCTTCATCTGGCAGGAACAAGTGGCAGCAGAAGGGTGTCTGGAGATACAACCGAAAGATGCGGACATCCCTTTCGGTGCGGGCTGAGACGCGCTGATCTCCACGCAGAGCAGACCCTGTCACCAATCAAAGTGCCATTTGCCAAGCTGCCTTCCTTTGCCTGACCCTTTACTTAACTCAGTTTGTAAGGTATGCTTTATCAATACCACTATTCAATTATTTAATAGACAGTCCACCAAAGAAACATCAACATCCCTATTGTGAGACCCAGGCTGATGAACAAGGTTCTAGGGCTACGATTTCAATTTAGTTAAGTTCTCCTTTAAATTCTTTCTGGGTTTCATCTGTCCGTTTTCCATGGCAACCATCAAGGACCAGAGGTCAGGGAGGGAAAGAGAGGGAGTCATTTCATTTAAATTAGATGAAGCTCTGTTAGCCATCGGAGCTCTTCGCATGTGACAGATTTTCTATGAAAAGGGCCGCTTGATCGAGGAGAGAGGTAGCATGTGTCCTGGCAAACCTCCCTCTGCAGAGCTTTGTTGTTTTCCTTTGCCGAGGAGCTTCTTCTGAGGATCTAAATCAATTCTATTTACATCTAATATTGAGTCCGAAGAGTGGAAAAACCCTCCATAGAAAGAGGAGAGTAAGTGGCTGCCCAGAATTCATTGTCAGATAACGATCTGATCTCCCGACAAATAAAAAGCTTCTCTTCACATCTCACACGCACTACCTCACTTGGCCTTGCAGATGCTTGCAGCTGCCTGCCTCCAATAATGCCAGGGCTCAAACGTTCCAGATGTTGTAACGCTAAGAGGGACACCGGGCAGTCATGATGGCGGTTGCACCGTCACCCTCCCACCGGTCTCTGTGTGCCCAGCACTGCAGGCGTTTGCTGGCCACGTCTCTGAGGGATCATTGGGATCCCACCAGGGGGTTGGGGTGTGTTTGCTGGTGCAGCTCGGGATGCTGTTTGCAGCCCATCTGCAGTCCTCAGTGCATGGCTGAGCATTGCCGCTCCCAGGGGCTGCACAGCCCCTGTCCCAGCCCGGGACTGGGAGTCCCACACCTTCACAAGGTATTTCAACATATATCATTTCATATCAATATCATTTCATAATCAATACCATTTCAACACCATTTAAAACCATTGCTCAGAGCGGCTCAGCATCTGGCGTGTCGAGGCATCGGAGAAGGGGACCACCGGGAATTTCCCTGTCCTGGTCATCCCGGTGAAAGGGGGCAAAAGCAAGGTATGTGGGGGGAGACCAGCGCTCTGAAATCAAGTGAATCCTCCTTCTCCATCAGCATCAGAGGCTGCTCCCGCAGCACAGATCCCCTCCCCGAGCGTCGCCGAGCAGGAGAAGTTAAAATAGCTGCCTACGCCTGCAGTCGCTGAGCAGGCGGGAGCAAGGAGCACTGTCCCGGGGAAATGGAGGGCACGTGAAGCAATAACAATACTTTCCTCTTATGTAACTCTTGCCTAAAATACTTCAAAGTGGGCTCACAGATAAATAATTGAAGATAATACAGAATTAGCTGTCATTTTGTATGTCAGAAAGTAAAATTCTCCATTGCTTTTGTGCCAGTTAGGTATTGAATTCACCCCGTCTGTGGGCTGAAATGAGGCCACGTGGATTTGGAAGCTGACCAGGAGAGCACAGTGTGCTCACGTGCATTGCAGCTACTCAATGTTTAGGGCAAATATTATGTACTGAGAAAAAAATCACAAGTAATTCAGAATAATGAATAATTGAGAAATTTCTAATTCGCTTACACGCGGTTTGCAAGAGGAGGGAAGGGGGAGAGGGGAGGCAACATTTGTCAGATAAATTATTTGTGAATTAATCACTCTGATACTCTCTGAAGTCGATGGGGTACTTGCATAAATAAGACTATTCATGGAGAAGACCAAGTCTTTAATGGTACTCTGAGAATGGTAAATTCATTAGCTGAAAGCACTGATTATGAATCAAAAGGATAGGGAGGGGAGAAAATCAAGTCATAATTAGTCACTTAAATTGTATCAAGTAGCAAGCAACTGATTTTAAACAAGTCCAAACAAAGGGGAAATGATTCGTTCTGATTAAGTCAGTCTCTCTTGCCCTTTTAAAGATTTATGAAGTAATGTCAATAAATTATGGCTCTTGGGACTCAACCTATAAAAACTGCATAGAAACACAATATAATACAACATCAGACAAGTGAGATAGAGATAGCAGAACAGAAATTAAATGCATATTTATTAAGGAGGTATATAATGAGTCTCACGCCACCCAAATATTGACCAACTGCCTCTAACCTAAACTCTCCTCCTCGCTCCTGTTTTTACTCATTCTGTCTCTGGCTGCTCTTCTAATGCTGAAGTCGGACACAATTTGATCACTGATAAGCTTAATTACACTGATGAAGGACTTCTCGTAAAACTAAGTGATCTGAATTAATTATGGTGCTGGTGAATTATGTAGCATACACATAGAGACCCATTTGGAGTTTCCCCTCTTTCCCAGTGCAACATGGGATCTGGGTTTCCTAGAATACAGTTTTCAGCTGCTGTCAAACCGATGCTGCAGGGACAGGGCAAGTCTGTGGCTCAGGGGTCTCTTTCTCCAAAGCAAGGAGTTGAAAGGACAGGATAGGAGAAGCAAACAGTATATTTGCTACAAAATGGTAAATTCGGGCATGTCAGTTCTGGTGCCAGGGTGGGGTGGCGGCGTTATTGTTACTATCATTATTGTCATTATTGCTGTTAAGAAAGCACCAGTAATGAACTCACTGCTCTCTCTAACAGACACTTTCATCCAAATTATATCATGGTGGACTCCTAGCTGGGACAGAAATAAGACACAGTGGTAGATTCAGGGAAAAACAGACTATATTTAAACTAGAAAGTGCTGAACAACTTCTGGGTTTGATCCAGAGCTAGCAGAGCTAATAACGCCTCCCAGTAAGACCAGCTTTTATCCAGGATTTCCCAGCTTTTTGCTTTAAGGGAGAAATGTTCTCTTGTGTGTCTGGGTACTGGGAGTGGCTAAGCTCAATTCAGCAAAGTACTTGAACGGATGCATCAGCTTGGGTCCGCACGAGTCCCGCTGAAATCTGTGAGACTTAAACACATGAGCTGTGTGTCAGAGACTGATGGGACTGCTCAACAGGCAGCATGTGCGCCGGGGTTTCCTTCGGCTGGCAACCTCACCACTGGAGACTCTACATGAAACTGGGGAAGGTTTAGGAGCAGCCAGCGGTGTCGTGGTGCTGGCAAACCAGGGAGCCGCCCTCCGGCAGAGACCTGGCTGCCGGGTCGGTCGAGCTTGCGACGGCATCTGTTAGGAACCGCGCTGAGATCTGCCAGCTCAGTTTTTTTCTGTACCCATCAGACACCATTGGAGAGGACTGACAGGCTGGATTGGCACCTGCCTTCCGGATTCAGAAGGCTCTGCTTCACCGAAGTTTTCCAGTCGCCCAGTCCTGCCCTGCTCTATTTTTGGTATCAATAAATCTCCTGTAGACATCCCCTTTGTCACAGCCTGTTCCCCAGCCCCTAACTCCATAGGCTCTTCTCTGTTCCAAATGTAATTGCTCAGCCTTTTTTTTTCCTTTTTTCCTGCTGTCTGGAACCATAGCTCATCATCCTACACTTCTCATTATCTTAATTAAACCAGGGCAAATCAAGGGCCTGTTTTATAACCTGATATTACCCTGTACAATTTTTTAGCTTGAAAGATGTGAATTAGTGCTGAGATATCTCCTTGGAGGAAATTGGCATCTCAGTTCCCTCAGTTTTCAGTACCGTGGTTGTCTGAGGAAGGCTGAGTAACAAGCTGAGCGGAGCGCTCCGCTGTGCCTCATCACATCCAGTAAAACCAGTCTTTTCCATAGCAGCCCCATTCTTTCCCACCATCTCTGGTGTTCTTGTAGGGCTGCTTTGGGTTCTTGTATTCCAAACCACTAGGTTTACCTCCTGAGCCACTCCCTGCTCGCTATATACTGGCTGACAGCTGTTTTGTTGGGTTTTGCTGCATTTCAACACGCCAAGCTGTTATCTGCCAAGTAAACTGCAGCACCCAGGAGTTAGGGGAGAAAGCTGAGAGCCATCCCCAGCGAGTGGTGGGAGATGGAGCAGGCTGCTGGGACAGTTTGCCATGGTTTTTACTCCAGCCTTTGCAAGATCAGTGTTTGTGGGAGATGCTCTGGGCACAGCTCATGCCCTACTCCAAGCCATGGGCACAGGGAGGTACCAGCTGCCAAGCTGCAGCGTGGGGAGACTTCTCCGTTCCACTGCAGGTCCCAAGCGATGTCCCTTGAACTGATAATTCCTCTTCTTGGCTCCCCTCTGAGCAAAGTACTATTTTATGATGTGATGTGGCATCTGAGGGACATTACAGGGAACAGAACCAGCATATTCCCAGTCCCATGTTTTCAGTACAAGTTTGCTGCTGACCTGATAATGTTAGTATCTGGATAAAGGTGGTTTAGCCTTTTTGTACTGAAGCTAGATGTTTTCTCACATTAGTCCTTTCCAGAGCCTAGTTTCTGGGAGGATCAGAAGGAAAAAAAGGGGAGAAAATAATTTAAGCTGTTTTTTATCATGTTTAGGGGCCATGGCCCTCTCGTTCTTTTATGCCACCAGGAGTAAGGGCATTTGTGTCCCTTTATGCAGGTGTCTCATCTTGTCATGCTGGAAGTCCTTTGTAATGCTTCCAATTTCAGAATGGGGAAATGAAATGGAGAGGGTGTAGAGGTGCGTGCAACCAGGAGAGAGTGCTGGGAGGCAGGTACCATCCCCACCATCCCCAGGGATGGGCACCCCTGTTGACACACGCAACCCTGTGTAAATATGGGAGAGTCATTACATCTCGGTGCTGCGTGTGTAAATGTTGATGGTAACAGTGCTACTCGGTTCTTTCAGGAGAACTTTCTGCTGTTTAATTAAGCAGTGTTTGAACAATATCTAGGAAAGGCTTTGTTGTAAACATATGGCGTGCAGCTCAGAGTGCATTGGTGGGGAAGCTGCTGTTGGCTTCGTACAGCAGTAACTGATGTTACGCCGTGCTTCGCCTGTGCACGTCTCCAGATGAGCTATGGAAGCACTGTTAGCACGCATGTTTTTCAGAAAATTCATAGGATTTAGCCAGCCCAGAGAGTCCCTGAGAGCCTCCCCCAGGAAGGCGGCTTGTGTCTCCTGCCATGTCAACCCCTGGGTCAGTTGGCTGCGTAATGAGCAGTGGCGTTTTGTGGTATCAGGATGGCCGAGGAAACTACCTGGCCATTGAGATAACAGAGACTCCAGAACAGATTACTCAGAGACCTTAAAGCTTTGCTCTCCTCATGTTGGTGGGTTTTATGGTCCAGTTTCAGATCTTCTTTGGATCTACCTGGCTGACCCACCAGCACAGCTCTAGCTCTGGGTGGCGCAGGGTTTGTAGACCGAAAGCGGGGTCTACCCGGGAACTCCAGCCTAGGAGACACATTGGGAATTGTACCCAAGGGCTTGGAGGAACATTAACGTGGTATTAGACATGATTCACCAAATGACTTCCCTAATGAGCTTCGAAAGTGGAGCACCATCTGGCCTCACCTTCAGCACCTTGATTATACGAACGTCCTGCAAGTGCGTGTCCAGGGTGCAGCGGGGAGGTGGCCTTGTGTGACAGCTTACACGTCCCCCGGTGTGCCCACTGCAGGGTCCTGGGGGGCTGCTGCGTCATGAGAGCATCTGCAAGAGCAGGAGCATCAACACCTGCTGGGAGAAAGCTGGTGGCTCAGCGGCAGCGAGGAAAGCGCTTACCGACAGGCTGCGGTTGAAATGCCTGTGCCTGCATCGCAGCAAAGCCAGTGGGAAGCAGGAGGGGAACAACTGCTGAATAAGGAGGTTTTCTTGCAATTACATTATACCCTTAAACTCTCATGTAAAGGGGGTGTTAGTTCCAGGAGCAAACTACTGACTTCTCTGATTTTACAGGGAAACAAGAGATTCAGATGGTATTAGATACTATTTCTTTTTGAAACACTGCCGGAAATTTTTCCATTTTTATTCTGAAGTGAAACTACATTTTTAAAACATGCCTTCCCCCCTGCTGTCTGGCCACTGCAAGACATTGGACAATATTAGCAAAGCTGATGGCTGTTAAATGGCCTTCTTTCCAACAGTAATGAGCTGCATTTAATAATGAATTAAACATCATTAACCGGGGAAGTTTTTGGTGAATGCTTCTTTAATATCATTGTGCAGCAATTATCACTGGAGTGAATAGCTCAGCTCTGTCCAGCTGCACCATTTGTCATTATTTGGAGGAGCAGTAAAATCACTCTGGTCCAGGAGGGCTAATAACATTAAGTGACACTGAGTAAAGTTTAACAAGTGTTTCTGTTCATCGTGCAGACCAGAAGAACTAAGATGCTCAATCCCGCCCCACCTTGCTTCTGTGTCTGGATGACCCAGCTAGCCTGGCGATGTTTCTGCAATCAGTGAAAGCCCCTCTCAGTATGACTTAATTCACAGGCACATGAAGTTTATTAAAAATTGATTCACACAATTAAACGATGATAAAAGATGATAATGGGAGTAATGAAGCTATTTGGTATTTGTAGTCTTTATTATACAGTGCCAGTCCATAGTAATGAGACCTTCCAGACTTATTTATCATGTCTAGTTATAGGGTCACATTCATGAAAACATGCTTGGTACTTTTCCAGAAATTCTTCCCCTTAAAATAATGGACTCGGGCGAGGGGGGGAAATCAAAATAAATATTTACCAGTATTTCTTTGTCATTTCCTTACTGCCATAGCTGAGCGATATATTTTTTAGCAAACCATGTAGTTGTCAAAATACTCTTTTTCAGGAGGAGAAGGGGCATTGCACAGCTTGCAGCCACAGGGAATAGTTCAGTCTGCAGAAATAAGAAGCAGGATTCAGGGATGGCTAAACATTTTATTTGAGCCATTGGGAAAAGAAGTTGTTTTTTGTAATATTTTCTAAACCAAATGGTTCCCCTCTCTTTTTTGAAATAGCGCTAAGACAACTTTTCAGGTAAAAAAAAAAGTGTCTTCGTTTTGGTAACCCAGAGCAAACAATACTTTTTGTCTTTTGAGCAGAGAAAATTATTTTGGGTCAAGTCAGAATTTTGTTTTTCGGTTTTTCAGCTTGGCCTCTCAGCTGAACGATCCATTATTCAGTGCTGCTCATTGCATCCCCACCTCCCTGCCAGAGCGAGGGCGTCTCTGCTCTCCCAGTGGATTGCTGGCGTGGGACAACATGGGCGGTAGACAAGAGACACAGCCCTTGCTCTGATCTAAAAAAGTAGAAATATCTGGGTTTTTTTAAAAAATAATTGTGGAATGGCAGAAAGCAGGGGCTGGAATGCAGCTGTGCTGCTGGGCTGGGTATGCACCTGTGATTTATGCCTCCCTGCAGCAGGAAAGCTTTCCACCCCTATTTACCCAGCTGCTCAGGAAAACAGAAGTGCACTTGCAATGGTTTGGTTTGCCCCAGACAACGACTTGAGCTGTTTGGAACTGCAGAGTTGTTGCATCAGTTGCAGCCCGGGAGAGGTTACAGCCACAGTGTCAGGACTGGCCGCTGACACTGTTTGACACTGGTAGATCCTACAGCTCCATTTCCCTAATTCCCGAGCTGACAGGTCTTCCTAAACCTTGTGCTGGACGTAGCAGGAGCAGAATGAGCAGCTCACTGCACTTCAGCAGAAGAAGCTGTGGGATATTTCTCACGCCAGCGGCGCCCGGCTTAGCTTCCCCATCCGTCTTTTTGCTTTGGAAGGGTGAAACAGAAGGAGGAAACTCTAATGTGGAGGTCCCTCATAAGGGCCTTCCTTCTCATAAGCTCTGCAGTGTCATTGCTGTGGGACAAGTATAATCACAGAGTGATAACATATATTTTAAACAACAGCAGCTTTTTGGTTTCGTACCTTTTGTGTATGATTTAGCAGGGATCACACTGCAACAAACAGCTCCAATCATAAAGTAGCTATAGCAACAATATTGCATAGTAAACAGAGGTAGGCACCAAAATGTTTCTGGATGTAAATGAATGCACCTGATTTAATTGAGTTTTAGACATCCCAGACAACTGCAGCTCCAGGTTGGACACAGCCATGAGCAAACTGTGTATGTGAAACATCACGAGAGAGTCAAATCATTGCATGAATCACTTGCTAGACTTTGGCTGGTCTCCAGGAGGGAAGGTGACATGTTCCCAATCCCATTCAAGAGACCTGTTGGAAACTGGATGCTGTGGTGGGCTAGGTGGTATTCCCAAAGACACCTGGGCTCCTCCGTTCCCAGGCTGTGCCGAGTGCTCAGTTTAGTGTAAACATTTGCGGGACTGATTGAACTGTTGCTCCAGAGTCTCCCCAGTTGCAGCACAGTTAAAATCCGGGAGGAATGTCTCCATCTCTCCCCGGCGTGCCCGTCGCCACGTTGAGCAGCAGCAGAGCCTGGGCAGAGGGTCACGGGCGCGTTACTCACCACCTTGGCTCCACCAGCCCGAAGATGCTCCTGCCAAGGCTGCAAGTGCTGAGCCACTTGGGGCTCTGTGAAAACACCCATTTACTCCCCGCTGGTATCGGGCGGGAGCACAGGCTGATCAGCTCCTTCTTCTTCCTGTTCGATGATCAAAATATTTACAGCTCAGTGAGTGGGGCTGGCAGCAGCCCCAAAACTTTGCTCTTGATAGTAAATGTCACATTTAATATTGATGATGTGGGCTACTCAAGTCGCACTTGGATGAGTTATTAACCATTAGGAATGACATCTACAATAGGAAACTCCTAAACTGCGAGCTGATGTATAAGTGCACATAGCTTCTTTTTTTATAAAAGATATAGAAATCTAAGCTATTCACTAAAAATATATGGCTGCTGTTCATGGTTATATGGCCAGGAGAACCCATCTTCTGTCCAGGTTGGTTTATTATTCACCTTAGCAGTGCATAAAGCTATGCCCTGCAGGGGAACAGAGCAGTTATTTTATCACCCTCAGCAAACAGAACAGAGAGCAACACCGCGCCGTGTCACTGGAGAGGGGTCTCTTGCTGCTGCCAGACCCCACCAGCTCTGCTCCCTTGGTGCGGTTCCCACCTCTCCATTTGGTGAGACAGGGGACACCAGAGGCTGACGCCTCCCTGCCACACAATTAGAGCTCTTGGGTTTTCTTTTGATTCTGCACTGAAATTAAAGTAAGTGGCTTTGTAGCTATTCAGGTCAGCACTAACATACGATGAATGAGTCGGGCTCTGCATTTTCACACCGCTAAGAAATAGTAGAGTAAGTAGTACAGTGAATTTGTTGTTAGTGTTCTTCTGGGACTTACCATGAAAGAGGCTCTGTACGCTACCAATATTATGGGAGAGAGGAAGTGAATATAAAGTTACATGGAATGTCATAAAAAGGTTTCTTATTATTGGGAGATAAATTCTCTTCTCGGGTGTATTAGTGCAAATGCTGACTATTCATAGAAATGCAGTAATTTGGTCAAACCATACTATCAACTTCATCAACAGTTGTGTTGATCAAGTCAGGGAATTTTATATCAATACTCCACATCCCACTGCGTGATGCTTATGTTACTGAGATGAGCAATTACTCTGGGCTGGAATGCAGAAAAACGGTTACTCACAGATCCCATAAATCCATTTTAGGTATTGGTTTTCCAAGGTCCTCAAAACCAGGCAGGAAGGCACTGTAGGGAGCTGTGTTGCTCGGACTAGGGAGGAATGTTGCACATTGGGAATGGCAGCTTCAGTAGAACAGGGGTTGAAAATGTAGTCAGACCCAAACTGGTGTATTTGATGGGTTTTGCGTCACCCTCAGCCAACTAGCAAATTTCCAAGGCGAATGCATCTACTGTGCATTATAGCTAGGTTGAAAAAAACCTAAAGGAAGTGCAATATTGTCTTATTCTTCCTGTTTGGCTTCCAAAATAGCAGTATGGATTTTCAGGCAGTCAGATCTCACTTTGCTCTGCCTTATGTTGCTCCTCTGGTAAACAAAAATGCAAATCCACAGCAGAGGTGACCAAAGCCAGCCCAAATGCACACCTTGTGGGACCTGGAGACTCCTGGCAGCTCCTTCTGCTTTGCACCATTGATACACTTGTGGCTTACACCTACCTCAGGTAAAGGAATTAGTAATTATTTGCACTTTTTACCTCCATAGTGTCTCTGAGCACGTCACAGGCTTGCTGTGTGCCAAAGCCTGCCTTGACTCATACCTTCACCTAAGCCAAGAAAAGCCAACCTTTTTGAGCCGTAGCTATTATCCTTCTTTTACAGAAGAGGAAACTGTGCACAAAGAGAATTATGTACCCAAGGTCACAGAACAAATCCAGAGTGCTGTAATTAGGCAAAGGACCCAGATTGCCTAATTCCCCTTCCTGTGCTTTAACAGCAAGTGTTATTTTTCCTCCTCACTGTGACTTACTCTCCCTTGGGCACTTCATCATCCATCCCCTTTCCACCCCACCAATCCCTTTCTCATCTGGTACCTACCCTACTTCTTCATTTCTGACTCAGCAGTATCACAGTACACACTGAACTAGTCAGTCTCAATGTAGCATCATGTCTGGCAAAATAAAACTTGCATTTGACTCTTAGCAGTCTATATGCAAATTACACAGTTGTGTTGAGGCACCAATTTATAATAATTTGCACTCCGTTTTGCTTTGGTAAGAGCTACCTGAGAGACTATAGCTTTTTTTAACCTTTAATAATGACAGGGTTTCAAAAGCTTGTTCTGTAAAGTAGTGGAACTGATTGTTTCATCAACCTAAACTGTGGCTGAGATAAGTTCAGTCTATGGACACACTGAAGTCTTTCAATGTCATGCACTTCCAGTCTCCCGGTCGATGTGGGAATGACTCTGATTATCCCGACAGCCTTGCAAAGGGCCCTTTTGCCTGTAATCAAGTTTGAAAGTGTCCAGAGCAGGTACTGCATCAACATGATAATCAGCACTATCTAAGTTAATTTTAACTCCTTGGTGCATTAATTGGATGGGGCTTGACATAGGACAAAACGTATGGTATATTGCCAAAGTTTGCAGGTAAATGTATCCCATTCCCTTGAAATGTTAGCAATCGAGAAAGAAAATACATTAACGAACCACAAAAAACCCTCTAGCATTTTTTTGCAGAAGCAAATCAGAAGTGAATTTAATGTGCAAGAAAGGGAACACCCAAACAACAATGTGGATATCTTGAAGGTCTTATGAGAACCACAGAGGTCCATCCCCTGTCAGATAAAGGAGCAACCAGCAAGCTTAGCAGTTTTTCCTGTAGAGGAGAACAAAGGTAGATAAAAATATCAGAAAAAGGAACTGTAAGGGGCAATCAGCAAGAAACAGGTATGCTGTGAGATCTTCTGGAAAGTCCCTGTGTAGGTTCAGCCTGAGGACAAGGGGCTGTATTTCAGCATCAGAGTTAATACCTTTCAGCAATTCAAAAGCTTCTAGTGAGAAGCTTTGAAATTACTACAATAATATTTTAAGTGTTCTTTCTCCCTGTCTTCGCATCTTACATTCAATGAGAGGAACTTCTTGACCTCTCACACTCCAAGGCACAGCAAAGTGGGGGGATTTTCCTTTAGCAAACACGATGGAGTGTGCAAGGCACACTAAACCTCCCAGGAGGGTGCCAAAGTGCTTGGCTGCCATTCCCTGGGCTTCTGAGAGCCATCTCGAGATATGCTGGGAATGACAATGACATCCTGAGAGCTGCCAAAAAATCACAACGAACAGCTGGTAAAAATGCTCAAACCTCCCAGTGGCCTTAATATACCGTAAACAAATCTGCTTCATTTAAACCACACACAAGGTGGTTAGGAGACTCGGTCCTAGATTTATGGGCTTTAATCGTTGTTATTGCCATTCCCAAACATAAGAAATGTAAAGCACTTTAGGAACAAAAACTGCTGTGAAGGAAATACTTTAAGTCTTCTCAGGTTGCTGCTAATGTTGCTAAGACCTGGAGCTTCTCTGGAATCCTGTAAAGAAAAATATGTCACAAAATGACTTTTTTTTCCTGTTTCTGGCCAGTCAGAGCAGCATGCCGTCAGAGCGCTGTCATACACTGTAGCTGTTGCTCTAGTAGAAGAATGAAATATTCCCACCTTTTGGCAGGGGTTTTTATTAAGGTTTCAGGCGCCTGACTTCTGCCATCCACTCCATTTAAGTAATGATAACCGAAGCCCAGCTCATTTCTCAAAGATTAACAGCTTGCTGGGAATATTTAATTGTCTAGAAACAGAACTGAAGGATCCTGCAGCAAGTCCCTCACTCCCAGGGAAGCCCCGGAAGGCCAGGATTGATGCCGTCATTTACAGGATTAAAATCCCAGTGTGTCCCAGTGCAGAGGTGGCTGAATTCCAGTGGGGAGAAAGCAGTTCAAAGCCAAGGACACATGGCCTTGACAGCAGGATGGAAACTGACTGGCTTAAAGTTGCTGTTAAATCACCGTGAGTTATTATTATGGGATCCTGACATTGCGCAGTGAAGCAGCACTGAATTATTTGACATTGCTGTTTTTGGTAAATTCATAAGCACCTGTAGCAGGAGCGCCAGGGACATGGGGGTCTCGGAGAAGTTCTAGCCCTCGGCTGGTGGCTTTGCTTGGGCATTGCAGCTCAGTCTACAAGCTTGTGTGTGTGCACGCGGGTGTGTTAGGGGAGCGCTTTACTGCAGACAGGGTAACATTTGCTTCTGTACGTGTGAAAGACCCTTATACTCGCTCTCCTGCTCATTATCTTCATGCAAGTTTGAACTTGTGTTCAGGGTATTGAGGTTAGCAGCAGAAACCTCTTGTATCTGCATCCTTGTCCCTCTAACCCTCACATTTCCATTCTCTAGTGCCTTAAGTAGTCACTTAAAAAACGGAGTTACATGGGCTTTTTCTGAAGAACCACCCTGCTCCTCGCAGCCTCTCGTGCCTCAGGACTAAAGCTCAGCAGCACAGTCAGATCATTTCCCTGCAAGGTTTGCTCCGGCCAGCGGAGCACGGATTAGAGCTTGGACTGGCTCCTCTAGTCTCAAATATGTGCTTCAGCCCTCAGGGTACAGCAGCACTTTCTCCATTTTTTCCTATGGGAAAGGACTGCCCTGGTGTAGGTGTCCATCTTCTGAAAGTTCCCATCTGCCTTTTACGGTGATGTTTAGCTCTGCCCCAGCCCAGGATTTCTTTTGCTCCTTTAGGCTGATCTCTAGTCAGGTCTGTGATCCCATTTCTCAGGCATTTAACTCTTTGCCTATATAACGCAGGAGATGTACAGCCCAGTGCTGAGGTTTCTGCGAGGGCAGCCATGTAGGACACTGTAAGACACATGCTCAGGGTCCCTGGGAGGTGTTAGGTCAGATTTGGGAGCTGTTGACTTCAACGGGAGGTAGGGGCCAAGGCAGGCGTTAGAGACCGACTACCTTTGCGGAGCTGGCCCTCCACCGCTTCGCTGCACCTCTTTAATTCAAGTGGTGACTCACAACCTGGAACTATTAGGTAGATGGCATATGCAGTTAGTGAGTGGTATTTTTCAGTGCTCATTTTACTTATTATATTATATTTTGATTTATAATTATATATACAGTGCATTCCTCTCCTGGGCTCCAGGCATCCTTGCCAAAATGAAAAAGTACAGTTAGCAAAACTAGAGCCAGCAGATGCTCAGAGCTCTCAGTCAAAAATAACCAGCCAGAGTGACTCTTTTTTCCACCAGTTCTTTGTATATTTTCTGTTCTCCCTGTGCTTCCCTTCCCATGGACCTCAGGATGAGGAGAGCAGCCCCCAGACCAACCTCTTGGCCCCACAACCGCAATGCAGAAAGCAACAAACCAGCTCCAACTCATTCCTCAAATCAGGAGCAGCATTAGCTGTTATTCCCAAGTCTTCCACATTCATTTACTTAGTACTCCTGGGAGTTTTTAATGCTGGGAGAAGTGTCTGTGCAATCATTAGGTGGGATTTGCAAGTGCCTTTGAGATGGGATGCAGTGAAGCATCACCTCTCGGTCTCTGGAAGCCTTTCATGTTCAGGGAAATTCAGTTTGCTGTGAAGAGGATCGGGGAGCCTAGGCTATGATTTCTGGAAAGATGAGGAAGAGCAAGTCATATACAAGGTGTCTTACACAGATGTATTTGTATAAACAGCACAAGTTATACGAAGTCCAGAGTCGCTGCTCTCTCATTTCCCAGAGCAATGGCTGGGGTCGGTACTGCCATAAGAGATGAAGGCGGTAACTCAAAAGCTGTCTTTATAGTCATCTGCAAAAGAGTCAGCTCAAAGGGCTTTGCTGGCAAGGGGTGTGCAGCCAACACCAACAAATCATCCCCTAAAAAGTCCTCTGTGAGATTTTTAGACAAGGTGAGGTAATATTTACGGATTTGCCTCTACAAAGTATGACTGACGGCTGGCAGGATGACATCCAAAGAGCCAGTTGGAGGGTTGTTAGGTCTGCCAGCAAAAAAAAAAAGCACGATTTCATAATTATTTCAGGCTTCCCTTGGAGATCAAAGAGCAAAGCTGATACAGGCCTGGTAGGGAGTTGTCTAGATTTAGTGCAAGGCAAGAAGAGGCTAACGCTGTGATAACTGCTGGAAAGGCTGATGGGGGAACACCTATGGAGCCAGCAGCTGATTAAGGGGAAAAAAGCCTTGCTTATTCCTATTACTGAAGTAAAAAGGAGACACAGGCTGGCCAGGACAGCAGGCTTTCAGGGGAATGCTACAGCAGGGATGGGTGTGGAGTTCTAGCACGAACCCAGCAGGTCTGTCACAGTGCACTGTCACACGTCTGAGCATCAGGCTGATGAGTTTGATGGGTGAGATGCTCATTTGGGTAAAACTTGAAAATTTCATTGAAATTCCTACATATCCCTGAAGGCAGCTTGTGAAAATGTAACTTTTCATCAGCAAATACAGTAAGAAAAACAAATACACACTGGGTGTCATCCCAGGACCTGCATCTCCAAATACCTCCATGATCGCGTCTTGTGCCTTTGGGAAGGATATCAAACCATCCAAAAGCAGAGGAGGTCCAAGCAGGGAATGGGCCAGATCTCCTTAAGGCACAGGTGGTAGAGTGGGGAGGTGCAGGAAATACTTTTCTTGTCTGAAATAATTTTTAATTCTTTGAAAATATTCCCTCCCCAACTTGTGTAACCATTTTTCCCCCCAAGTCCTACATTTTGCGTCTGAGTGTTAAAGATATTTTGTTTCAGTAATTTCAGAGCAGAATGTTTCAAAAACATCTTTAATTTATTTAAAATCTATTAACCAAACTAGGGAAAGAAGGCATTTTGAGCTCAAAAGAGAGCTTTTCATTAAATGTTGACAGGGAACTTTTTGAACATGCAAAAATATACATATATTATTTTAAACAGACCACAGGAACCCGGTTCTTGTTCCCAGAATGGTTCTGGTTTGATAAATGATTGTATTGCCACAAATGTTGCTGTAATATTTCTGACCTGGCCAAGTTCAGAGCAATCATGCTGATTGATCAGGCAAAAGGAACCGGGATTTGTATGGCCGGGAAAAGTAATAGGAATCAGAGTCTTAAAAATTAGACTGGCACTAAAGGTTGAAAATATACTATTGTGTAACTCAGGGTGAAAAATCACACAGGTTTAAGGGCAGAATGTATTCTCAAGGTTAATCATACTTGATTGTATGCAAATAGCTATTCCCCTCTACTGTGTGTGTTGGTGCTCAGTGCCCCTAGAGACAAATCCCTGCCAATGGACATGCACATCGGGCCCTTCTGGATCTAGTCTTGGGGATTGTCTGAACTGGGGTGAGATGGTGGAGCAGGCACCACCTGGTTGGGGCTGGGTGGTTTCCGAAGTGAAACAGCAGAGCGCACTGTGCTGTCCTTGTACTGCTGGGCAAATGCTGCTCATAAAAACAAAATCACACAAATTGGTACAAGCAGGGGGAAGATTTCACTGCTTCTGCCTCTTCGCTGCTCATCTTCAGCATGAGTAGGCCAGTATAATCCCAAGGACTGGCTGCACCTCGCCATGTTAAATGCATTCAGAAAAAGCCACTCTATTTCGCTGGCTTTTGTAATCTGGGAAGCTGGCTGCTTGAGGAATAAGGTCAGTGCACAGGCCAGACAAGATCCACCAAAGCTGAGTGCAGCAGGACTTGTCCCTCTTATGTTCTTCATCTACAATTTATCTCCTCACCCATATACTACTGGTTACTGGGAATTTAGACTGGCCATGGGTCTAGGGAAGCATTCGTGTGCTCAGTCCTAGGAAGAGTTTTGCTTTCTCTGGGATAGATTTTTACTCTTTAACAAGCACAATTATAGCTGCAGTTTTGGTGTGTTGATGAAGCTTCCACGCAGTTACCTGTGTTTCCTGAAGGCAAAGAGAAATTTAGCAGCCGGTAGTATCAAAATGCAGCAGAGAACAATACATCTGGCTCCGGGACCACCTGATTCCTGGAGATCTGCTTTTACTGGCTCACTTTAAAATATAGATGTTGCCTTTGTTGTGATACAATGGCTTAAGAATTTATCCATATAACAACTGAGGCATGAATATAAGAGGATTATAATACTTTCCCTGGCCCATGTGGGAGCATGTCATTTCAGCTCTGGTTAGTTCACTGATAACTGGCCTTCAGCAGGCAAGTAATTGCATTCCTGGTGCAGGTTGCTGGAACAGGCGGGGATCTATCTGATCCATGTAAAATGATAAGCCACCCAGCTATGACAGCTGAGGGGATCCAGGGAGATATTTGTTGCAGTGTTGCACCGCCCTGGTAGCTTCCAAGCTCTTTCCATCCTTTGCCTGAACCCAAGGCAACAGCAGCTCCGTTGGGCACCAGCAGAGCTTGACTCAAGTTCCTTGGCTGTCTGGAATGTCTATGACCTGCAGACACACTCAGAGCTTGCTCTGCTTATTTATGCTGTTTTAAAACAAGTTTTAGGCACCCAGGGAATTAATAGTATTGTTGCCCAGTAAAGTTGGTTTGTGAAACTGTTTTCTTGTTTTCTTTGTTCAAGGTTGGGGGTTTTTTTGAGTAGACTGGGAAAATAAATTGATACAATTTCTACTGATAAGAAAAGCCATTTCTAAGAATTCTGCTGATAAAAAACACCCTGCTAGCAGTTACTTAAATGCCACCTTGCTGAGATTTCTATTAATCAGAAATTTGCATTACCTCAGTTCCCATAAAATTAAAACCCAGTGTTGGCTTCATTTACACTATGGTTGGCTCTTGGTCATGGAGGAATTTTGGAAAAGGGGCAGAACATGGCAGGGTCACCATCATCAGGGCATCTGCTCAAGAAGGTAGTGGCCACCTACCAGGAATGAAACCACCAGGAGAGGCATTAGCTGACGGTTGCAGTTTCTCACAGCAGTAGGCTCTAAGGTGGAGAGAAAGCCCTGGATCTTAAATCCACTCAGCGCCTGCATGTTGGAGAGCCTCTGGCTGCAGACGTCAGTGGAGAGAGGTGTAATTGACCCTGCACTTCATGGCATCTTCTGGACTTTGGCTAAAAATAATAATAATGTTATTCTCCCCAGATACCAGTCCGACTGCACTCATAGCAGCATCCCTCCAAACACCGACCCCACAGCCCACCTCCCTCCAGGCCACACAGGACCGGCAGGTGCACGGTGACCACTGTGGGAACCGCACGGACCTATGGAAAGAGGCACTACTTCATATGGCTGAAGCTTCCATAATTACTGAGCTGGAAAGTTCATTAATTCCTTAATTATATTGAAACAGTGATCAGAGTTTTTTAAAATTAACCTCTTCTCCCTGATGCCTCAAACCCAGCCCTGGCCCTGGCACAGCCCTACTGAGGCGCAGTGAGATGCTAAGGGAGGTCCCAAGCTCACAGGGCAGGACACGGTGGTGGCAGGTGCCTTGGGGGCTGCAGGGAAGTTTCCCCCTTCCCCGCTACAGGCACACACCACAGCAGGAGCTGGGAATAACAGAGCCTGGGTTGCTTAGCCAGCACCACATGGGGAAGTTTGCAGCAACCAGAGCCATGGACCAGCCATCAAGAAAAGCTTCAGCTTGAACCTTGATGAAGACCTGTGTGGTCCTCAACTTGAAGCAGCACAGATCTCCACCCAGAATGCGTGAAGTTAGCTTAGGAAGCATGATTTTATGTTTTATTTTTTAACAATCAGCATTGACTTCTATCCCTGTTGCTTCACCATGAGGACACATGCATTTCATGTATTTGCATCCAGCAGCAGCCAGAATGGTGCTGATGGGGCTCACCTGGAGCAGGGATCTTTGGAAAATAAGGGTCCTTCCAACCTCTGCTATTTCAACAACACTTAGTCTGGTTTGGGGCAATACAGAAAACTGGTGGACATTGTTAGGCTGTGTTGCTGGCCAAGTCTTTTTCTGGCCTCTGTGAATTGGGATGAGCTGCTCCCCTTGCCCAGCTCTGACCAGACCATTCAACTGGGCATTTACCCACCTTGGACCTGTGCTTGCCACAGGCCCTGCCTGGCCTCTTGGTCCTGAGGAGGCAGCCTTCCTTCATCTAGTTTTTTTGCTGCTAGTGTCAAAATGAATAAACCATATTCCTTTTAAGCTACCTACAACTTTTGACAGCTACAGTGATGTAAATAAAGCAGCTAACGCAGATGCTAATATTAATTCGCATGACCCAGTTGTGCTTCACTAATAGTATCTGGGTTACCAGCCAGGCGAGACAAGAACACAAAATATTTAGCCTGTCTCAGTCTGTTACACAAAAAAGCAAGCATTTGAAGATATTAATTTCTAAAGCTAAACCTCAGAGGTGCTCTCCAT
This sequence comes from Chionis minor, assembly GCA_013398295.1. Lineage (NCBI taxonomy): Eukaryota > Metazoa > Chordata > Aves > Charadriiformes > Chionidae > Chionis > Chionis minor. The sequence continues at coordinate 579,211 of VZSF01003934.1, read as the reverse complement.
TAGGAAAAGGCACGAGGAAGATCTGAAAAGGTTGCAGGAACCTGTGTTTGGTGATGGTTAGCAGTTAAGCCATGCTGGCCACGCACGCGGTGGTACCGGCACCGCTGGCTACGCTGTGAATGTGCTGTGACATCCGCGGGCCAGGTCTTGTCCTGTCCAGGACTGGGCATGTGTTGTACAGGCAGGCTGCCGTGGCAGTCAGGGATGTGCTGTTCGCAGGATTGTGAGTCGTGTTGTGGTTTTGTAAGCAATATTTAAGATATCAGTTAGCAATATTAAGATTTCAGGATACCCATCCATACAGCCCTTTCCAGTTGTAATTTGTATGCTCTTGCTCATCCCTTTGGTTTCTGCCCAGGAGCTTCGTCGTCATTCAGCTTTTTCTGGAGCAATTCAAAGACTGTCAAGCGTGAATAGTGTGAAAAAGTGTTAGGGGAGAAACATGAATGTTGTCATCCAACCTTATGCAGCTAGACAAAATGGCTAGGCCATTCAAATCTGCCTTGACACCCGTGGCACAGCCTGACACAGCTGTTCAGCTCTCCTGTCGGTGTGGGTGCTCTGGAAGTTCATGCTGATGTTCAGCAGAAATGCTTCACAGAGGCACCGGGGCTGCTGCAACCCAGCTGCTCTTCACTAGCTGGAGGTGCAATATTGCTTCTTTGGAGGCTTGCAAAGCGCCCGCAAAAAGGCCAGGCTCAGGGCCTGGCTGATCAGGACCATTTTTATTTATCCTCAGACCTGTGCAATGAAAATATAGAAGTGCCTGAGCAACGGGACTTCAGCCTCAGCACAGCTATTTGCAAGAACAGAGTTACTGCCGCGTGTACAGGGTCATGGATCTGAGCTCTCGCTGATAACGAATTAGTAGGACAACTCTTCCTACAAAGAACTTGCCTTGGATTTACTGAGAACAAGCTGAATGAAGACAGGGAAGCGGTTTCGGTGTGTGTATGGTACAGGTGTGCTGTTTGTGTTGTCTGTGATAACACGACCACGCGGCTGCAGAGAGGCAGAATTGTGCTGCTCGCAGCAGGCTTGGAGGCTTAATTAAGCTTCTAGTGTTCTGTAAAGTTCATTTCACTGTTCGGTGGAGGACAGTTTAAGATAAGCATAATAGGATTACCGCTGCTATATACAGCCACATAAGCCAGGAAGTCCTCATAATGGGCCTTTACCCAGTAGGAAAATCTTTTCAGAGGATGCTTTTTATAACCTGTGCAGCTACGCATGCGATGAGTGTTTGGGGAAAGGTATCCTTCCTTACGCAGGTTTGCCGGAACCAGCCCAACTTCGGGAGAGTACACGTTTCGCCTGGGGTTTGCCTTAGTGGTGCGAGTCACGTATTTGCTGTCCCATGGAACGGTCTTTCCTTATAAGCGCTTCCCCTGACACTAATCCTGGGACTAAAGTCCAGGTGTCTTCAGCCAGGTACGCCCCGGCAAACCTCGCCTGCCCGGGCTCACGCGGCACCGCTGAGCACAGCTGCCCGGCGGCGGCGGGAGGCGGATGTCTGCCTTCCTGTGGGAATCACAAGATTCAGCAAGTCACAGGGCAAGAGCGGGGTTGTGTCCGTGAGTGAATGGCCAATTCATCAGCGTGTCTTATTAGGAGCAGAAACAAGACTCCTGGGCTACTGCCTACGAGAGCCAGAGCCCTGCTGGTCCTTCGGGAGCGGAGCCAGGCTGAGTCTGACGCTTTGTCACTAATTGGGAACAGCTACAAACCCGGGTAGTTACCCGTGGCACAGGGAAGAGAAAGCTGCGCTGAAAACAAGTCGGATTTTTTTAAAAGCACCCAGTCCTGATCTCTCACTCAGGCTGTCCCTATTGCTCTTAAAGGAAGTGACATCTGGGAAACCCCCCACTCGGCCGCGCAGCGCGGCGACCCCGGCAGCTGGCCGAGCCGCGGCACACGTGCACGGTGGGCTCTGCACGCCAAGAGCCTCCCGTGGCTCTGCGGCCCCACGGCATGGTCCAGCCGCCCATCCCGCTCAGGAGCTGCCATGCCCATGGAACTGATGCACACAGAGAGGGCTCTTCCCCTCCACCGAAACGCCTCGGCAGCCCCAAACTGAAGGAGACGTGCCAGCAGCCACCCTTAGCTCCCGCTGTAAGCAAGGCGCCTCTTCCCAATGGCTCTAGTCACTACAGCACTGCAACGCTGTATTTTTTAATGTTTCTTTTTTTTCAATGAGTTTTTAGAGCAGGACGCAGTTGGCAGAAGAGTCAGGGACATTGTGATTACCAGGGGACATTAGCTGTCCAGGTGACCCTCGGTGCGGCAGGGCAGGGAGCGAGGCTCCGGGGTGGCGGTGGTGGCAGCAGGTCTGCGGGATTGGGAGCACCAGGGGAACACAGCCCAGCCCCAGCCACAGACCAGGCATGTCCCGGGAGCACTGACCTGAGGGACACAGTGCTGAGCAGACGGAGAAAGAACAGCCGGGTTAGGGGTGGCTGGTATTCCACAGGCTCCCCTGGCTCTGGAGAGCAGCACCCCCCTGCAAATACATTCATATCACCTGGAGAAGCAGAGGCAGAGCTCAGCTATGAGCAAATAATCCCACTAATGCTGTTCCCAACAAGGCCGATTCAGGCCGGTTTCCTTATCTTTGCCTTTTCTGCACAGCAGCAGGTAATTCATAGATAAAACAATCAGTGCTTATACGCACACACAGACGCTTAGGAGCTATTCTTAATCTTTGCAAATCCCTTAATACACCTTATGTATACAGTTTGGAACTTGTAGATTTAGCATGATAGATTGATTTCATGCACTATCTCAATGGAAAATGACATTAATAACTAAATTCTTATTATTTTTTTTTTAGCCCTGGCTAAGCTACTGCAGAGCACTGAACTGTGGTAAATCTGTCCAGGGCAGAGCAGCAATGCAGTCAGACCAAGTTCCCTGATTGTGTCTTGTGTTAGTGCCTGGATTATATAAAGCCCAAGTTCTGGTACAGCCATAGGTGAATTCAGCCAAATAACTGCAGTTCAAGCATATGTCATAACCAGTCAGCTGGAATGATTGTATTTACTTTTCTCAACTCCCCCAAAATGGAGAAAATGGATAAGAATTGAGTGGGTCATGCAGATTGACAGGGGAAGCTGCTATGTCAGTTTGAAACAGATGACTCAGGTTTTTTGCTTCATGGTTTTCTGCATGTACCACCAGGAATTTCCAAGAGGTTTCTGCGGTAAGAGTAGGCAGGCAAAAATACAGACCTCCCTCATTAGGCATCCCATAGTGAACCTGGGCACACGTGCTCACGTCCCTGAGCTGTCCTCCCCTCCCCAACACTCACGCTCTCACCTTGAGCAGCTGGTGTTTTCAAGCAGCGCGTACAGTGCTCACACGTGGAGCACACCATATGTTTGGCAGCCCCAGGAAGCAGCTGTCTCATCCCAGCCCGGGGACTGGCGTGGTACCACCGTGCCTGTAGGCATCGCCGAGCGCCCGCTTCTTCACACTGCCCAAACTCCACCGTGGTGAGAACTGGGAGCTTGCCTGCACACAGATGTTACCCTATGGCTGCCAGAGGTGCGAATTAGGGGCATCCTCTGCTTTGGATGGATGGCGCAGCCGGGCTTTCAGTTTGCAGAGCGGCTGAGTTGGCTTTCGGAGCTACCTGGCAAGTAGAGGCCAGCACGAGCAGTGCAGACTGGCTCCTGTGCACCAAGCCTGCTGCTTTGGTGGTGGCACCCGCACTCTCCCGCACTGAGATGTCTAACAGACTCTCTGGGCTGCCCTTTCCTTGTGGGGACAGCGATGCTGGCTCGTCTCGCAGAGCCCTGGGAAGCTTGTTGCATGAGTGCTTGTGAGACAGCCTCGCACCGCAGCTGCAGGGGCTGGGTGTGCTTGGGTACGGGTGTTTTGCATCTCCGGTCGCGATGCTGTGAATGTACTACCAAGCATAGAGCCTTCTATGCTGCTTGCCTTTGCCTTCAGAGGAAAAAATGTTTCCACTGCGTAAATCCAACTATGGCCAACCCAGGCTATTGTTTTGTCTATGTTTTTATGTCCCTTTCAATATACATGTCAGCTCTGCCACATCCCGTCTGTTAGAAAATGCCTGGGTTTACACATTACCTCATTAGTCTTACTGTCTATCCAGCATTTTTTCCATCCTACAAGCTCCTCACTCCTTTTACATCATTGTGATTAAATCATTTGCTTAGGCCATTAGCAACGAGGCTTAGTGTTTTTTATACTCCTGACTCCATGGGAGATGATGTGGGAGAGGGCTGAGGAGGGGGAATGTCTTGACTTTTAAGTCACAAGCTGGGGATGTCGGGGTAGAGCAGCACAAGAAACGTATATTTTACGGTGCCGCTGTCGCAAAGCAACACAGCAGAGCGGTGGCTTTGTGTCAAGAAACACTGTGCAGAGCAGTTTCTGTGTTTATTCTTTGGAGCAGCCTGAACCAGGAAAAGAAAAAGCCCAGAAACCTCCCCTAGCAAGCAGATGCACTTGGCTATTCTGAAGCTGTTTCCCTTGAAAATGGGGTTCAGGGCTCATGACCTGCACCGGCAGCACAGCTCCAAAGCAGGATGGGCACAAGGCACGCAGGATTAACCAGTGACCTTAAAGCACAGGTTTTCCAAGGCTCAATTGTACTGCTGCAGTATCGCCCACTGGGGCTGCCATAATTAAGGCTCTGTCAACTTCCAGCAGCCGCCTTTACACGCTGTGATTTTCGTGGGGGTATAATTTAACCCAAAGCTCTTGCTTGGCAGCACGTTATTTTACAGGGTTACTTAAAAATATGTTTCAACTGTTTCAAATTACAGATTGGCCAAAAAAAAATGCTTTCTCAAACTAGGGTCACCCTTTTAAATACAGGCATCAAAATGTGGCTGTTAAATTATCTGGGTACATGTTGGGTGTGGGGCTTTCAGGGGGCAATTAAGGAGCGCTCGGAGGCAAGAGCCTGTAACAGCACCAGTCTTTACTACAACAGCAGGCAACTAATAAACTCTTAAAAGAAAGCGACCGAGAGGGAGGAGATCTGGCTGGCTCCCTGTCAGGCTATTACCAGGTGATCTTAAGAAGGGTTTGTTGCAGCCAGGTGCTCGGGATAGTCACATCTGCTGCTGGGGTCTCTTCGCACCACACACATCCGTGCACGCAGAGCAGCAGCGCCCGGAGCGTGTGGAGGCAGGGGAAAGGCTCAATAACACTGTGCACAGTCACCCTTAGGGAGGGTTTTTAACTTCGGCTGTATAATGAGGGTTGGTGGTTTTTTGGTCCAGGTCTGGTGCCGCAGACCCTCGCGAAGGCAGGGATGGCGCAGACCAGGGCCAGCTGGGATGTGCAGGCAGACACCGCTTGTGTGCACCCTTTTCCCCTGGCCCCAGCGTCACATCCAGGCTGCAAAACACATTTGGCAGGATTTGGCCACAGGACTGGAGCTCAGCTCAGGTGCTTAATGCAGGGATGAGAGCCCTGAGAGCCCACAAAACCCCAGTGCTGCGGGAGGGAAATCCCTGTGACATTGCACCTGACGGTAGCAGGAGGAAGGGACTCCTGCATTGAGCCACTGTGCCACCTGGAGTCCGTCCACTCCGTGCTCACACAGCCATTCCTCTGCCAAAAAAAGAACACTAATAGGCCTATTTTCTTTGGAATAATAAAACAGAGAAACAGCAACAAAGCCAAGAACATTGAGATGGTGACAGCAAGAGTCTGGCTTAAATTCCCCAAAATAACATCAGCGAGAGCCTGATTTCAAAGCAGCAGACACCGCACTGCTAATGCAGAGAGTTGGTGATTTTCTTTTTTCTTCAATAAAATATTCTTTAAACATAATACTTGACATTTTTCCTTGAGTAACTGTAGAGCTCCCTCCAAATTTCCCATTTCTTCTACATTTTCCACCACCTTCACATAGAGGGAGGTTGGCTGGAATTGTTTTCTCCAAGCAGCTGCTTTGGAGGGGGATACCAGGTCCAACCTGGACTGCTCTGAGCATCAAACCTGGAGAGAGAAGTCTTGGGAGAGACGGGTGAGCCCTGCAAAAGGCACTCCAGACTCCTCCTTCCAGCCTGCCAGGACTGAGCACAGTCCCACACTAGTTTCAAGCTCATTTCTTTGGGAATTATTTTTTGGTGCAGAGACAGGTGGTTTTGCAAAAGACGGAACTGAGAAGTGGAGGTCCATTATATCACATATTAGAGCCTTTGAAAATCCTCTGTTTAAGTGAGTTTTGCTCAGACTGCAGCAGTAGCACGCTCCGTGTTCGAGCAAGGCTGATGATCTCCCACCCACAGGAGCACGAGGGCGCAGGGAGCGGGGGGGCTGCATCCTGCTCCCGGGGGTGCACGGGAAAAAACTCTCCCGGCGTGGCTGTCAGACGCTGCTGCCGGCGGCGCGGGGAGACGCGGCCTTTGCTGTCACTTTGACAAAATGACCCTGCTGCTATGTTGCTGTTTGTGTTAATAATATTTTAGCAATTTTCAAGAGTTGTTTTATTTGAGAGATTTGAAAGGTAAACTGTCAGCATTTCAGTGCTCCCCCATGGAGCAGTGAAATAATCCAGGAACTGGATTTGCCAGCTAATTTTCTTCCCTGTATCTTCATTATCCCTCCCTTTGGTAAATGGGGCCTTCGGTAGTTTAGTAGTTGAACTGGATTTTGGAGCAAAATCTAGAGATGTGGAAGGGATTGGATTTGATTAAGACATCTTTAAATCGGAGCCATCCCTTCCCCTCCTGCCTGCTGACAAAGTATTTGCGATTTTTTTGTTTGGATTCCAGTAGCATCATCTCTTACATGCAGCATTAATACAGCCTGAATAACTCTTCACACTTCCAAGAGCAGGTTTTCAGCCAGAATGCCCCATTTTTGTCTGGTTTGGCATCCAACTTGCCCAAAGCCAGTATTTAAATGGGAAGATTTCAAGCCTCCCTTTGCGGAGCTGGTGGCAAGAGCAGGGCAGCGGGGCACAGCTGGGCAGCAGCGACTGCCCCACCAGGGTGGCAAGTGCAGGACACAGAGTTCGCATCCTTTTTGGTAAGCAAAAGACTTTGTCCCTCCACCCTGTATTGTATTTTGGCAAATAGCATGGAAGGAAAGACCCTTGCTGAAACAGTGCCATGCTGAGGTGAGGGATTTCTCCCACTGCCCTCAGCCAGGTCAGGAGCAGGATCCTGTAACTGCGTCTCTCCCCCAGACATGTCTCTGTACGTGGAGATAAAGAGATGATGAGTGGGGACTCACCACATGAGCACTGCAAAATGCACAGAAGCCGCCTGTCTTACAGAAGCATGTGAAACAGAGCTACTTTTTCATTATTTTCATGTTTCCCTTCTATTTTCATTTTAAATTTTAATTATTTTTATCCAGACTTTTCCTTTTGACCTCTTTAACCCTGAGCCATTATTATTCTCTGCCTTAAACTGAATGTTCAGTAAGTGAGGAGTTTCAAAATCTTCACAGAAAAAGTTCATAAATGAGAACGATTCTGAAGAAGTCAGCCCTTCCTCCAAACCCCACCTCCCGCTGGTTGTCCCCGGCTGTGTCCCACGTGTGAACAGCCTCTCTCCTTGCTTTGGTTCCTGGTGGTTTTTTGGTTCCTTCGGTGATTTTTTCCTGAGCTGGCACCTGTAATCTCTGGGCCTAAACTGGGGAGGCTGTTGTTTCAGTCCAGCTGTCCACAGAGCGCACATCTCACCAGCGTGGTCCATGGGGCCACAGACACGGTCAGCACAAGTCTGGGTTGTCTGGGGCTCCTGTTAAGTGCTTCTGGCCGGGAGCCTGCGCTGGCACGCTCGCAGCGGCACAGGATGAGACCATCCAGAACACAGCGTTATTTATTCCTTCTGCAAAGGTACAAAGCCTTAGAGGAAATGAGTTAACTCACCGACAGACCCAAGCCACACGTCTTCAGTCAAGCTCAGCCACAGTCGTAGCAGCGCCGTGTCTGGCTTATTCACCCCAGAAATAAGGAGAGCCCGTGCCCGGCTCCCTGCCTGCCCAGGGAAAGGCTCTGCTCTGTGTCCTGCTGATCCTACACTTTAAGTAACCATTTCCTAAATGAGTCCACTGACTACTCAATAATCTGATAAAGTTTCTGCCCAGAAGATAGTAGAAATCTCACGTCAAAGACTCGAATCTCATAAGATCTTGCTAGCAAAGCTCTGCAGAGAACACACACATTCTCTGGAATATTGCAGGGAGCAATATACAAGGTGCTAAATTGAGAAAATAATTGTTTTCTGTAAGGCATTTTTACCACTGCACCTTCTTCTCCATGGTTACCCAGCTGGGCAGGGTGAAGTTGAGCAGCACAGTACAGAAGCTCAGGATTCACCACTTCATTTTTTTCCCTCGTGCTTTCAGTGGCCACTCACTGAAAGCTACAGTTTGGGAATTTGCAGTCCAGGTGGAAACCCTTCAGGAACAGGCTGTAGTTTTCATGCAAGTTATACAACTGCATCTTGCAACCCATGAATTCACCCACAGCAAAAGTTGTGACCAGAGCACCATTGCTGTTGGTTTACAGAACCGAAGCAAGTTTTTGGGGTGTGCAGGGATGCCGGGGTGCTGCCACAGCCCCCCAGCTCTGCAGTAAGCAGGAATGACCCCAGGTGCTGGGATTCTATAAACCTGGCTGGGAATATTTTTGTTCCAGCTTATTTCTACCTGCCACTGAGATAATCAAACCATCTCATGCCACTGGATTTTTTTTTTTTTTTAAATGTGTGTCTGAAATGATCAAAGGGGCTTTTCATGTGATGGGGTGAGCGAAGGAAGCTCTCAAGGTCAAACCCAAAACAGCCTAATGACTCTGGGATTTGGATCTGACCTCCAGTAGCAGCAATAAGCCAGGAGAAGATGAGCAGTTCAGGAACCAGAAAATGAAGCTTTTGAAGCCAATAATACCCTCTGGCAGTCAACAATCAATTGACGGAGAAATGAGAGAGAGAGAAAAAAACCCCAAGACAGGCCATTCAGCCAGGCTGCAGGAAGGGCAGCACCATAAAGCAGGACTATCTCATAAATAGAGCGGCAACTTTTTTCCTTCCTCTGTCTTTCCCAGGGGAGAGTGGCCATGGGAACAGACATGCTTTATGCCCTCTGAAGGGGATGCAGGAGAGAGCAGTTTGACCTTACCTGCAGCAGGTTAATTGGGACACAGAGCTCCAGAAACCCTTAGGATGCTATTTCCTCTCTAAGAAATAAAGGAAAACAATAAGCCAATATTAGCTCCTCTGATGAGCCTGGCCGTTTGGGACTGCCTTGGGAATTGCCAGCTCATTCCACATAATGCACAGAGAGCGCTCAGCTGCTGGGGACTCTCATTCACATCTGTCTATGCCAGATTTCAACCATTGAAAGGTTATTCCTAGATCCCTTGGTAATTCCTATAAACTGATTTCCCTGGCATGCTGAGGGTTTGGGTTTTTTTTTCCCTCAGTAATTTGCCTTCTTTAAATGACTCCCAGTGTAGACTGGATTTGTTTTTCCCACTCGGCAGTGGGTTTCTCCCTGTGCTGGGCTTCCTCTGTGTCTCTTTTCCAAATGTGCTGAGCAACTTCTCACCAGACAAGGTCCAGCAGCTCAGGCAGCAGATGATTGTCGTAAGTGTTGTCAATGAGAGACGCTGGATATTGCGTGCGTTAAAAAGCCATATTTTAACACGTACAGAGGAGCTGGGATCTTTCACAAATCTTGCTCGGGGCAGGGGGGGATTTGGGGCATTTTGTGCTGCACTCGTGATGAGGCCAAGTGGTAGCACAGAAATAGGCACCCATTCCGGCAGACGTGCAGAGCACCAGCAGACCCCAGGATCATCTCTTCCAGGAGGGAGGTAAATCCCCCCATTCAGCAATTGGCTTTTTGCAGGAGTGTGAGCGATTTGTGTGCCTTCTTCAGCACCCAGTGACTCTCTGGGCTTCCCTGTGGGCAAGCAAGAGTACATGGAAAGGGTTAAGCGCTGCCCTCGGGAAAGTGGGTCTTACCAGTTTGTCTTGATGGAAGAGCAGAGAGCTGAAGGTCTGCCAGAGCTCGTTAGGGATAATGCAAGCTGATCGGAGACAGAGCTTTATCCAGCAGCTAAAGGAACCTGGAGGGTGGCTTTTGTCTGACCTTGCACTGGATTGCACGGTCTCTCCCCAGGCCACGGCCTCTGCACACCCGCTCTCTCTTTCCAAAGAAAGTTCTTGCCGGTGGAAGGGACGGATGGCTCTGCTGCCGGGACCATGGCGCTCGAGAGCGAGATGTGTCACAGCCCGTGTGTGTTTAAAGGGACAGGTTATTTTCTGCTGGCCAAGCAGAACCTTAACTGAAACATCCAAACGCTGCTAGAGCTGCTTCCCTGCAGCGATCAGGAACCACAGCCGGATGAGTCAAGCAGAGCCACGCTCCGAGAGGAAAACAGTGGGCCCAGGCAAGGACTGCTCAGCTGAACAGCAATGAAATTTCAGCACAGAAAGGCAAAAACGAAGTGCCCTGGCCCCAGTCCACATGTGGTATGTGTTTTGCAAACCCCAAAGCTGTCGTGCTCACAGTCTGCCCGATGTGTGAGATAACGGGACCACGTGCCTGACAGAAAATCCCGAGTTTCCCAGGACATCAAACCGCGCATTTCCCTGGAATGACAAGTTCTATCTTTGGCAAACAAAACTCAGGCTCTTTAATATGCTTCTCCCCCAACACGCCATGTTAGCGTGTGTTTGTTTAGCAAACAGTTACTAGGAGGCCTCCGTAGGGTAAAAAAAAAGTGATACTGGGTATTATTATTCATGGATGGAGATGGGGAGGAGAAAGAAAAACAGTGCTAATGTAGCCAACAAGTTCAAGTAAGGTTCAACTTTGCTATTCCAAAATCTGCTGCTATGATAATGAGACAGTCAAATCAGCTCAAATTAAGAGCTCAGGAAGGCTCAGCCTTTCAAAGAAGTATATTCGTGACAAGATTAATTTCTGCCAGCCAGTGTATAGCGTGGTATCATCCTATATTAACATAGAAACCCTAAACAAAAAAAAAAAGGCAACTGAAAAATGCACGGAAACCCAGTGAAGTGTATCATTTCCCTGAATCTTCAATGCTGGTTTTTGCTATTCTGCACATGGATCAAAATACGATGTACCACCTGGCACTGCTCAGCTGCCATTTACAGGAAATCTTGCCTCCTCCCCTCCCCTCTCTTCAATAAACAGTCACTAAAAGGCAGCACGCTTGCATTTTTCAAAGAGTTTCAGGTGACTTTTATTAGGGTAAAGGACAAAAAAATCAGTAAAACAGCCACTAAAAAACCCAAACAACAGAAAACCCCAAGAAACAGTATAAAAACTAGCTCTGCCCCCTATCCGAATGTGCTTTTTTATTTTTAGTCTTTTTTTTTTTTATTTCCTTCCCTCCACCCCCTCCTTTTCTTTTTTCCTCTTTCTGTTCAGCTCTGGTTTTCTGCAGTCCCCTGAGCATTGCAAAATGTGTGATAAAGAAAAAGTAAGTTCTTGTTGTAAATGTACTTCTCAGGTACCAGAGAAGCATAAACGATTCTGTGCTGCTTGCAACCACCCTGGGAGGGTGACAGTAGCGGGGTGATCTGAGAGGTCTGTGCTGAGGAGGAGCTGAGGGAAGGAAGGGACTGCACCATGTGATGTGCATCCCACTGCTGGCCTGCCTCTGCAGTGTCTGTTGGAAGCGTGCTGGGATGCAGTACCATAGGAAAGGCTAGCAAAGGAGATTTCAAAGCTATCAGAAAGCCAAGGGCTATCCAGAGTAGGTGTTTATTTCTTGTGGTTTGGAAAGGCTGGCTGTTGTGTCAATGTCCAGAAGTCAGCGTGCATGGGAATGAGCATTCCCAGATTGCCAGACAGCACTTCAAAGAATTTGAGCTTTTTTTGAGCTCAATAGAGACTTAAAAAAAAAAAAAACTGCCAAAAAAAAAAACCAACAAAGAACCAAGTATACATCTCCTCCCTTCAGTTTCATCCTTTATATTTATAGCTAGAATGCATCACAATTGTCTTACTGAGCTGAGATCAAACTCTCTGGTTGAAATGCTGATGTATAGCTGCCTTTTCTTTTGTGTTCTAACACATTCTGTATCTACTGTCTCTGCTTACCGCTCGTTAAGGCCTCATGCTAATATGAATGATTAATTGCCAAGGATTAGCTTTTAGCTGCTTTTTGTACACAGTTTGTATACAGTTGTTGCTATTTATTAAATATGTGATTAGATATCCCATGTTTAGTGCTTACAAAGGGAAGAACCATCTGTGTTTGAGATTAAAACACTTCATTCACTGTGTGCCAAAGCCCTCACCCAGGGCTCCATGCTCTGCTGTCATTAGAGAAAACCCTTGGGGACCCAGGCTTGGGAGGGTGGACCTATGCGTGGACATGTCCCTGCATTAAAGCCCTCCTCTCGGATACAAGATGTGCCTGCTGAACACAAGACAAGTGTGGGCATGATGGAGAGCAGAGAAGCTGATCAGGAAAACCAGAGGTTTTAGCGGAATAAAGGGCTAAGAACTAGGAAGGTGCTGAGAGCTTGGAGGGATCCTGCAGAGACGTTTCCCACCACCTGTGGGCTTCATATGTCTCTTTTGCAAAAAGAGGGGTGCTGATATTCAATTTCTTTGCAGGATACTTGCAAGGAATAAACGATTAATAGCTGTAAACCCTTGTGTGAGCACAAGGCTTTCTCATCAGTGCAAAACATGCCGCCAAACTCCTCTTATGTCAGGCTGTAAGGGTATGGATGAACTCTGGGACTGTGCAGCCTGGGCAAAGACAGCACCCACGGTACAGGAGGACTTGTCGCCCTGAAGGAGTACATCTCCCCCAGCTTGTGAGGCAGAAAAGTGCCTCAGCATAAATTTTGAGCCCTTTCTCCAAGAGTGAATAGAAAAAAACCAACCCTCTGAAACCCGCTGGAGAAACCTCCCATGACCTGCAGAAGGAGCCCAGGTGCAGTGGTCCCAAAAAGTCAGCCCTTAGGAACAGCCTCCTGGACTGCTCAGACACTCAGGCAACAGGGCCATGCTGGTGCCAAACGTCTGCAACAGGTAGAGGATGTTGCCACTGCCTTTCTCTCCATAGGGATTTACTCTTCCTGCAGGCTTCCCTGTCTCTTCATAAGGCCGTTAGTGTAGCCAGTGCTGGTAACCGGATTTGCCACTTGTCCGTAACACATTTCTGGAAAAAATGTTAAACAGGTCACCATTTTTGCAGGCAAAACATCACTTAAGCGCTGTTCTAATTTCCTTGCTATGTGGCAACCCAGTATGGTATCAATGACTAGGTAAATCTCCCCGCAGCAAAACTGATTATACCTTTTAGTGAGAAAGAGGCAGTGGAACTGACTTTGTCTTCCAAAAAATTCCCCACTATAGTATGCAGGACTAATGTGCCTCAGATTTGAAAAGAATTAATAACAATTATTCTCATGCATATTCATGAGAGGAAGACTGGTTTAGCAATCAAGCTAATAGTTTTTGCTTAATTACATTTCGTTGATTTCATGCTATCTTGGCACATTCCTGATTGAATTTAACCGTTTAAAAAAACCCCTCCCACAACTCCCTCGGCAAACACCAACACTTCAAGCTCAGCATCCCCTGTAAACAGTGTCAGCGGCAGCAGACTGCTTGGGACAGGGGGAGCTGATCACGAGCGCTTCCTCTCCCTGGTGCAGAGTAAAATCACAAAAGCATCTTGAAGAGCAGTTCCCAGGCGTTCGGCAGTGATGAGGGTTAAGGCACTGGTTTTTTATTATTATTTTTTATTTTCCTGAATCCAAGACGTTGTCTACGTGAACACAAGATAGATAGCAGGAATGGGAGATGTACCTGAAAGGGGTCCACCACGCTAAAGGGAAGGTTTTGTGTGGATAGGAAGTCTGGAGCCTGACCCTGATAAAAGCAGAAGACTTGCTGTGGTGCAGAGGGTTGAAGAGCAGGTGGGATGATCGGTGCGTTGTGGGTAGGGGTTTCACCATTAGGATCTGTCTCTTTAGTTGTCTTCGAGGAAAAGACCAGGCTGTGCAATACCGCACTGCCATTCCACGTTCTGTGCTCCAAGATGAGCACTTTGCACGGCACAACGGGTGGGAAGACACGAGCAAGATGAAGATGTAGCGGGTCAGGCAAGAGGGCAGGGAAGGGTGATGGTAGGAGCGCTTGTGAGAGAGACCCCCGGGTCAGGCTGGGGAGAGCAGGCGCTGGTGTGGCTGGAGCCCTCCATGGGAGCGCAGCGACCTTCTGAGGCCTGAGCAGAACACGCCGCCATGGCTTGAGGGTGCCAGTAAGGTTTGTCTGCATGGACCTGCAGGGACATCAAGAAAAGGATTTGGGTCTGGTGCTCTCAGGGCTGGATATCTTGCAGTAGTGCCACTTGCTGGGGTACTTCTGTCTTCCCGGGCAGAAGACAAGGCCGGGAGAAAAAAATGGGAAACTTGAGATTCCATGTGCCATGCATTTGTTTTCTTTTTTTTTTTTTATTTTCCCCATGCTAGTAGCAGCAGAAACAGGACAGATGCTCCCCTCTCATCCTCTCCTGAGCACTATCACCACACTGATATCTAAAGGCAGTGTACGCCTTTGAAGTTTCCCTTTTTCAGTATTTTCACTCATTTATCATTTTCTTCTCCAGCGCACCATTTGCATCTGGGCTTTGCTCAGAAGGAAGACTGACACCATTTATCATTTAATGGGCCTTGATAGCTCTCTGACAACTAAACATGTTCTTAACAGCATTAAGGAATTTACAGGCAGCCATGCCTGAAGGCTACTTTTCTGCCCACGGTCGCTTAGTCAGCAGCAGTTGTAGCTGCAGCTCTCTGGGTGCCTGTAGGCGAATGAGGCATCGACATATAATCATCAGAAGTATTCTATCCCCTTTTAAACCAAATAGACTTACTCTCTCAACAGATAAAATTATTACAGCTATAACTGAAATCAAACAGTTAACCGTTATTCAATCTGGGTTTTTCCGGGCAATGTCAAAATTAAGATCTCATGTATTTCCAAAATAAAATATAAATGGCTCTATCTTGATTATTTTTTTTAATGAATTTTATACTATACAGTAATGCTTACAGAAGAGCACAGGAGCTTACGTTCTCACAGACTATGAACACAGCCACTGGGGGACTGCAGGGATATGAGTGAGCTGGTGTGTGCAGCGTGCTGCTCCTCTGGAGCTCAGATCTCCTGGTGCCAACAGGTCTTAAGGACCCCCTTGGGGCAGGATGTGGAAGTGGCATGTAAAGTGCCAGACCAGGAAAAACACCTAATAAGCACGGGTTTATACTCCACGGGAATAAGTGGGACTTAAGCATTTTGGAGATTCAGGGTCTTACGTTGCATCTTAACATCCTTCCACGTGAAAAAGCAGATTAAAGGTTCTCTTTGTTGTGAGGGTATTGCCCTCACAACCCTATGCCCAAGTTTGGCCTCAACTTCTTGTCCTGATCTGAGAAGCAGGTGTTATCTTTCTTTATGGCTTCAGTGTTTTCTAGGAAAAATACATCCTGCAAGCCCAGTGGTCAGAATCAGGACATCACAAGCGACCATTTTCTGTGAACTCTTTCAGTTAACAAATAAATAGGCATTTTCTAGTGAAGAGATGTTTCCTAAAACAAGTCCCTGTCAATAAATACCATAGACATGTATAGCTGCCATGAGCAGGAGATGTTATTCCCATGCAGAACTGCGGGGAGGAGATTAAGGAACTCTCCATCTGTTTCTGCACTGTGCAGCACGTGGGATATCACTCAAAATACACTGTGCTCTCTGTTTCTCAGAGACCGAGGAGACAGAGGCATAGGCATGGCAGGATGGAGCTGGACAGTCTGACTCAAAGTATTTTGTTTGCTTGGGGAAGTAGGGGGGGGCTGCAGGAAAAATCCCTTGGTAAATGGAGCATATGAATGAAATCTGGTCCTGATGCCAAGTTTATTTTGAAGACCTTGATGGAGCTAAAAAAGCGCATTAGACAAAACCATTATTGAACTTCTTGATTACATAACAATTTCCTCATCGTATTTCCAAGAATATTGAGTCTATATTCAAACACCCTCCTACTCTCTCCCACACACCACCCCTTCTCCTTGCTATATCAGCTTCATTACAGAGTATGAAGACAGAAAAAGTATAGGGCATGTTGCCATGAGCAGATAGATCTCAGATGCTTACACTGAGATTTTAGAGCCATCTATGGGATTTGGACAGACAACTCTCATCAATTTTAATGGCCTTGAACGTCTCCGGTTAGTTAGGGTCTTTAGCAGTGCAAAGAACAGAAAAGCAAGCAATAAATGTCACCAAGCCTAAGTGTTGGCTGCCTAAATCTTACCTGGCTCTGCGCTGTCTGGGGGATGGCATGCACAACTTTGCTGCCCACAAACTTCTGCTGCCACAAGCTCAAGAGAGAGACAGGAGACTTCTGAACAGACTGCCTTCTTTGCAGGAGCCCTTATCCCCCCAGGGATGAACACAGACCTTGCCAACACAAAGGAAGAATCCCTGGGGCCACTCTCATTCAGCAAGCAGGATCAGGCAGGTGGATATCTCCCGAAAGGTCTGCCTGCCTAGTTTTGGGGGGAATTTTGGAGAAAGTGGGGATTAAGGGCTTTGCAAGCACAGCACATCCATCCTGCCTCAGGAAGCAGCAGTTGCACACAAACTGGCTACATTTACTCACATAATCAGGTTGCTTGTCTCATTTGCATGTGTAATAACCAGCATGTATGTACAATCATGCTAATCACTTCAAGGCAACTGCTTTAAATTCATTCGAAACCTTGCCCTGCCTGTCCTAGGGCTATTTAGCTTTCACAAAGGAACTATAGCAGCAATCCAGAGATTCACTCAATAAAAATCTTTCTGAAACAGTCAATTCAGTGGAGAAGTTTTTTCTGGAATCCTGCCCGTACATACTGAGACTTGCACTACAAGCCAGTGCTGTCATTAGGAGGCCGTCCAATACCCTCTTCTGCAAGACATCTAGAAAAGTACCTGATGGGGAATTTCACAATTTATGGTGTGTTTCTACAGGTGAGATGTAAGAGAAACAAAGAGGAAGGGAACTACACAGCTTCTCTCATGCAAGCTATTGGAGGAAACGATCTGAAAGTTCTCTGCATGGAGAAACTATTCTTAAACCCTATCAGCTGTATTTGTCAGGTTTAAGGAGTGTCTGTGATGGTCTGCTGTGGATACTTGACCCGTAAGACTTGGCCTGTCAAGGTTCCTGTCATTAGGTCTGGCAGACCCTGTGTGAAGACGGGGGAGAACAGCTGTCATGGACGTGTCACCAGAAGCACGCAGTGACATGCATTCCCGCACCTGCCTCTGCCACCAATGTGGCTTGTCCGCAGGCCAGTCATTTCACCCTTTTGTGCCTCCAAATCTTTTTCCTATGCCACCTGCTGCAAGCTTTCCATTGTTTTATCTATGTGTTTTATGGGACCTACTGCAGACATGGGGCATCTAACTCAGAAGCTCTGGATATGCCTGCAGTGATATTGGATGTGCCTTCCACAGCCCCCATAACAAGTCAACATACGCCAGATAAGCCAGGAGGAAGACCTAGGAGGGGGCATGGCTATCTCCATGTCTAGGAATTTGCACATTTCAGCAATACTCACAAAATCTAACAAGCCCCCGACGCTTAACTTTTCCTATCCCAGTTCCTTCGGCAAGTCCAAGCCTGTGCTCTAAGGGTCTTTCTGTGCTTGAGCCTGTTCAACCTCAGCTCTTTGATTGCCAGCCCAAAACTTTTCACTAGCACAAGGCCACGTTGCATGTTTTTTAATGAGTCATGAAAATTAGTGCCACAGCAGGAGGCTCTCTCCCCATGCTCGCTTCCATTTCAAGCAGCAGTTAGCAGCTGACTCGACAGCGAGGTTTTGGGACAGTGCTCTTGAGCAGGGACAATGGGCACTTTTTTCCAGTGACCACTTGCCTAAGCAGCTGGAACCTCATTCCCTGCAGAGGGATCGTTCCTGCTCAAGTCCAGACTTGTCCCGTTGGCTTTTCTTATCCAAGAGAAGTGAACCTGGAAGAGTAAAGGAAGGAGGGAAGGCCGGGAGTCAAATGAAAAGGCTGCCTGCCCCACAGAGCATCTCTAGAGATATTCTTGCTGGTATAAATGTCTTTCCTTCAGCTTTCTGTCTCTCATTTCTGACACTGGAAAATACAATAGCTGCCAAGGTAGAGTTTCAGTATGGCCAAGGCAGGAAACCTTTCTAGACAGACAGATGGTGATTTCTATAGTCTGAAATCCGGGACTGTAAATAGGTTGAGATAGAGCCCTGTGCCACTAAATGAAGTGACAGTGCCTGACAGCAGCAGCTGGATCTGGTTTTCTGTGGACAACTGCTCCTTGGTCAGGTTTTGGTGGCTGCTACCAGGATAAGGTATGCTATAGGGGAGAAGAATTCTCTAAACCCCTCTGGAGACATTTCATCTCACAGTTTTTTGTACTTTCCAACTGAAAAGTTATTTGAATACCTAAGGACAGTCAACTCGCATTTAGAAGTTTTTCTTAGCCTGTCAAGATTCACAAAGATGTATGATTGCAGTAGATCAATAAGGGGGAAAATCTGTATCTTAGGAGCAGAGGTGACATCTTGCTGCAACTTGCAGGAGAAATGATAAATGTCTCTCTCTGTTTATTGCTTACCTCCGTGGTTAAATCTGCTAAACCCAAAACAAATTTTACCCTCAGATCTCCTAGTTTTCAGATTTATGTTTGTCTGGCATTGCCTTGATCTTCAAAGCAGTAAGGTATATCAAAGGAAACAGAAAGTTTGACACCAATTACTGCTGCTGGATGCCATCCACTGAATAAAGATGGAGTGTTAATATTTACACTGAAAGTGAAGGAGATAAAACACACTAGGTGCATCGAAGTCTACGAATAAGCCCTTCTGTGTATAGTGGGCAGAGATAAAACCAAGCAAAAATTTGAAATTACCATTGAAAACATCCCAAACACCTTCAGAAGTGTTATTTCAGAAAAAAAATAACAGCAAAAAACACTAAAAGAGCCTTCTAGGAAAGCAGACCCGTCTCGCTGCTTCTCGGGAGTATTACCTGGCCTTCAGAAGATGGTCTTTTGAAACAAACAGCCACACAGAAGTAGTTAACATCTAAATTTCTCCCCACTTCACTATGAGACACTTGACACACTTTATTCTCTTGAGTTTGAAGCCATCAGTTCAAGTACATTTCCCTGCGTCCCTCTCTGCTTCTCTTCACCCATGGTTCTTCCTACTTTTTGTACCCCACAAGTCTTTCCCACAGCTTCTTTAGCTCATTGACCTGAGAACTCTCTCAACAAGGCAACCCCCCTCCCCACTGCACAAGGTGTTGTGGGGTTGTTCATATTTCAGCAGCAACTTTATGGAAGAGGAAGGTGGGGAGGAGGAGGCAAAAGTTTCGCTAGCACTATGAGGGTGCACAGCACAGCACAAACAACAAACATTCTTTCAGGAAACCTGTTTAAAAAGGAAAAGGAATCTTCCCAGCATTTTTCCTGGCAACAATTGAGTAACCGAAAGTGAGGCTATTCTAAAATTCCCGGTACTAGAGCATTGCACAGGAGGCTATTTACACCATTTGCTTCTTCCATTTAATCCAATTTAGACAATGACACCAGAGTGTTTAATGGAGCTAATTTTTGTTTCTAGTCAAATCTCATTCTTCAGATTAAATTACTAGGTCTGCAGTGTCATGTACAAATCAAAGTTATGTAGTACATTTTAGAGAGTTAAAAGGTAAATTATTTTATTACATTGATTTGGAAGGGATTTTCTTTACACCGAGTGGATTTTAAAACAGTTGTTGAAATCAAGATTTCAAAATTGAAACTCTTGCCATAAATTTGGATTTTTTGATGTTATATGGGCTTTTCTCCTAAAGCCATAGCTTAAGCTTGCTAAATGAATTTCATTCAAGTGAAGCTTCCAGCCTTTGAAGACCATTTCTGCCTTTCGGCTTTGGAGAAGAGGTGAGGCTCTTCTTGAGAAGAACACAGCGTTTCTGAATCATATTGGATCTGCATGTTTCTCCAACAGTGACAAGGCTCGTTCCACTGTAGCAATTGTCTGTTTAGGAAAAATGTTCAGAAGTCTGATATTTCCTGACTGTTAGGACATCTGTGCTGGGCTTGGCTGAAGAGAAATCCTGCAAGAATTTCTTTCTCCAGTGCCCTAGGTGGTAACTGTGGATATTCTGGTATTTCTGGCAGAGAAAGGTCACTGTGAGGAAACCTAAAATCTAGTTATATGGGCAAGGAAAGAGTGTGTCAGATTTGCAATTCATGATGCAGAACTCTTGTCATACATTTTATAATTCATGGCTTAATATTGTGCATCTAGTCATCATGCACAGACATTGCAATTGATTTCATGCTGCTTTTCTATCAAGCAGGAGAAAAACGAGCATAAGGGACCAGCTTACACTGAAATGAATACATAAAACATTAGTCACATATACGTGTGGTTTGAAATCATTACTGCATTTTGGCAGTAACCTAAGAGACCAGATATAATCCCACCCAATTAACAAACTAGAGAAAGAATTCACTAGTAGAAAAAAAACATTCCTCAAATTGTGTCTCAGGTCTAAAACCTCCCTAAAAAGACTTTAAAAGAAGATGTAATTAGGGAAAACTTGAAAGTATAGCATTAATATCTATATAAACAGGTATGGAAGGACAGCCTGCCTACACCATCTGAAAGCTTCAAATACACTAATCTAGCACTTCACACTTTCCAGCTCTGCGTAGAGTCAGTGGCCCAGGATCCGATCAGATTTATGTGGTTTTTTAGAGAGGCTACTCCCTGCAGACCCTTCTCCTCTCATTGCTGTCTTTAGCCCAACAGCTGGTTGCTGATAATGGATGAGGTCTCCGGTGGCTGGACCTGCCCTGCCGTGGCTGTCTCAGTGTCGTGCAGTTTGGTTTGCCTGGATGAGTTTGCTCTTTCCCCTGGTCGTGATGAGGAGCTAAAACAGCCTGTCGGTCACATGCAGAGTAACTTTTAGAAAGCTTGGTAAAGTTTTCATGCATTTCACAACCGCCAAGTTTAAAATTAGAGATGCATGATTAAAAAAGTGTATTACTCGTATGCTTATATGTAGTAGAACTGTACACACGTCTCTGTAATTAGCCATAGGCACGAAAAATTACAGATGCAACCGTGCATTAAATGGAGGACATCACTCTGATTGAATCTTGTGTTCACAATTGCATTCCTTCTTGCTTAGATTTCAGAGCCTGTTGTCCAGATGGGCTTTGTTGGGCACCTAATTAGTTGTTAATCAGAAGCTCCTGCTGTGAACTGCTTCACAGCCCTCCTGGCATCCTAGCTGCTTGGTGCAGGTTCCTTGACTGCACACAGATGAAGGCAGAGGAGTTGAAGTAGATGCTTTGTCTCCTTTATGTATCTGACATAAGCAAAGCAGCCTGCAAAATAAAATCACCTCAGGATGCATTGGTTATCTGACTTCTGTGTACCAAAAGCAAAATTAGTCTTGAAATGTGTAAGTGGAAATACAGCCATGCGTTAATGGCAATGATAGCGTAATATATTCTGAGATGAACTCATTGTTTTCTCTTTCCTTTCCAGATTTTGGCAATCATTTCCATCATGTTTATTGTACTATCTACAATTGCCTTGTCCCTTAACACACTTCCTGAACTACAAGGCGTGGATGAATTTGGGCAGACCACAGATAATCCCCAACTTGCCCACGTGGAAGCAGTGTGCATTGCATGGTTTACAATGGAATACCTCTTGCGGTTCTTATCCTCGCCTAAGAAATGGAAGTTTTTCAAAGGCCCGCTGAATGCTATTGATTTGCTTGCTATCTTACCGTACTATGTCAC
Source organism: Chionis minor (assembly GCA_013398295.1). Lineage (NCBI taxonomy): Eukaryota > Metazoa > Chordata > Aves > Charadriiformes > Chionidae > Chionis > Chionis minor. The sequence goes on along the minus strand of VZSF01003934.1, from coordinate 557,358 downwards.
TATCTTCCTCACAGAATCCAATAAAAGTGTACTTCAGTTCCAAAATGTACGACGAGTGGTCCAAATATTTCGGATTATGAGGATACTCCGGATTCTAAAGCTTGCCCGGCACTCAACGGGTTTACAGTCCTTGGGGTTTACACTGAGGAGGAGTTACAATGAGCTTGGATTACTCATCTTGTTTTTGGCCATGGGCATTATGATCTTTTCCAGTTTAGTGTTTTTTGCAGAAAAAGATGAGGATGATACAAAATTCAAGAGCATCCCAGCTTCTTTCTGGTGGGCAACAATCACCATGACAACAGTAGGCTACGGAGACATCTACCCCAAAACACTTTTAGGTAAAATAGTAGGAGGACTGTGCTGCATTGCTGGAGTGCTGGTGATTGCTCTTCCCATCCCAATTATTGTCAATAACTTCTCTGAGTTCTACAAAGAGCAGAAGAGGCAGGAGAAAGCCATTAAGCGCAGGGAAGCTCTTGAAAGAGCAAAAAGGAATGGCAGCATTGTCTCCATGAACATGAAGGATGCGTTTGCCCGTAGTATAGAACTCATGGACATTGTGGTTGAAAAGAATGGAGAAAGCATAGCCAAAAAGGATAAAGTTCAGGACAATCATTTATCTCCCAGCAAATGGAAATGGACCAAGAGAACACTCTCTGAAACTAGCTCTAGTAAATCTTTTGAAACTAAAGAGCAAGGATCGCCAGAAAAAGCCAGGTCATCTTCAAGTCCCCAGCACCTGAATGTCCAACAGCTAGAAGACATGTATAACAAAATGGCAAAGACTCAGTCCCAGCCAAACCTTAATACTAAAGAGTCGAGTCAACCTGGAAAGCAAAAAGAAGAGCTAGAAATGGAAACCCTTCCCGGCCCTATGGTGCCCTTGCTGACGACTCGCGCTGATGGGATCATTGACATGAGGAGTATGTCCAGCATCGACAGCTTCATAAGTTGTGCGGCGGAGTTCCCTGACTCGGGGAGGTTTTCCCACAGCCCACTTGCTACCCTTCCCTGCAAAGGTGGCATTAACGTGATTCAGGAGCAGAGCAGGCCAGAAGGGAGCGGTGCCAGATTTGTGGAAACGAACCCAAGCTCTGAAGGCAGTCACCGTTCTGCTTTTTTCATAGAAAGTCCCAAAAGCTCCATAAAGGCCAGTAACCCTTTAAAACTAAGATCTCTGAAAGTCAACTTCATGGAGGAGGACACCAGCACACTAGTACCAGCATCAAATGTACTGAGAATATATCCAGATCCTCTCAAGAGCCGGGGAGCTGCTGCTGCTGCCACCACAGATACTTCCTTACTCTCTGACAGATCTCTCATGAGCCCAGAAACCTCGATCTACACAACCGCGAGTGCGAGAACACCCCCAAAGTCACCAGAGACGCAGACAGCCATAGCTTTCAACTTCCATGATGCTGGTATACATAAATATATAGATGCTGACACGGATGATGAAGGTCAGCTGCTTTACGATTCAAGTCCGCCCGGAAATGTGAGTCCCAAGTACAATGTTACAAACAGTGGCTATCTAAAGCAAAAGGACAATGTTTATAGAACAGAGAAGAACCATCTAGAAGCTGCTGCTTTACCCACCTCCCCTAAGCTGATAGGGCAAAACTGCATTTACTCTATGGAAGGTATCACTGGAAGAACCCAGGGCAATCAGGAGACTGTCAGACTAGAAAACCACATTTCCCCAGAAGTCCATGTATTACCAGGCAGCGGAGGACATGCTAACACACATGATCAAAGCATCTGAGATGGGCTCCACAAGAACTTACTGAAAGTTTAAAGGAATGTCTTTACAGTCAACTCAAAAAAAAAGAGCTTCTGCATGGCATGAACTTGGCTGAAACAAGCCACCTGTTTCTAAAAGTCTGGGGGAGGTCCAGTGTGGGTTTGTGAAAATGTCCTTTTCTGAAACAACTCTAAAGACGTTGCCCACATAAGTCAAAAATAAGGATTGCAAATCATGATCACACATTGATCTCCTTTCATGTTGTCCAGTGAAGCCAATGTGACCAAATATCCATCCATTCCCCTTGAACGCTAGAGCTCCTTTTGGAAATATTAACATCTGATTTGCATTAGTTCCATAAAGGATGCCAAGGCAGCCAGATTTGAACTCTGGAATAAATTGCTGGGGTTGGTATAAAGCTATCAAAAACACAATGCTCACTGCTTCAGGGCAGCTGTTCCCCATCTACAGCTTTCTCTGATGGATATTATGTCTAAAGGTAACAGGGAACACTTGCATTATTGGAAAAGCCAAGTGAAAACCATTTAAAACAAATAACGGTCTAGAGAAACCAATCATTAAAATGCTCTGTGTGTGTTTAACAATACGATATCCTGTAGGACCTGACATTTTCTTTTGAAATATCAGCAGGGTGAGTTGCACCACTTGTATCTAACTCCAAACATCCCCTAGGACATAGTGAAACTTGCACTTGCCCTCTGCTAAAAATCGATACCTGCCCCGGGGCCAGCGCGCGTGGCCCTCAGGGGACCCACAGCCCACGTTGGGAAGGTGCGAAGGAGCCATGCAGAAGCAGGAATCTCCGGAGGCATCGCAGCCAGACCCCCTTCCCGGTGCCGGGGAGCCTAGGGCTGGAAGGAGAGCTCGGCTCTCGCCCTACCCCTCTGCGGAAGGGAGGCGCTCGCTGCCCTGCCCCGCGGGGACGGCCGAGCGCGGTGGTGGTGGCGGCGCTGACGCTGTGGCTGGCCCCCCACGGCACGTGCCGGGGCTACCGGGACGGCTCCCTGGGCCTCCCCTTCCCGCCCGCATGCCGACTCCAGGCGTCAGCCAAAGTCTCGCCCTTGGCATAGGAGAGGAACCGGTCGGTCTGAAGCTTTTTGCGCCCGAGCGGCGCGGTGAAAGATATGCAAGCGTTACATAAATATGCAAAAAGAGGGATTCGTTAGCGACCCGCCCCGGGCCTGGCTGTGCTCTCTCTCGCGAGGAGGTCGGGCAGGAGCGGCTCCCGCAGAGCTGCGGCGCGAAGCAGCTGCGAGAGACAGGAGAATCAGGCCCGATGTTTTAATAACATCCAGTCATTTTTAAAGGAAACAAGAAAAAAAAAAAGAGAAAAAAAAAAAAAAAGGAAAAAAAAAAGATCTGACCATTTTAAATGAACAGAACTAGCAGCCACCAGCCTAGGTTTTTAAAATATTATTGTTTCAATAAAGTTATGTCAAATTGTGTAGGAAATAATTTGTCTTTGGTTTTTAATCTCGGGGGGGGAAAAGCACTTTACGTTGACTTTTTGTTGTTGTTGTTGCGATGCTGGAGTAGGATAGCAGAGTGTAACAATCAAGCACTTTAACCAAGCACTATTTTAATTTGTGCCTCCTGTCGTGACCGTGATTTGTTACACACCCGTAGCAAGTCACAACCTGTCCTGTGAAAACTGTGATGGTAATCTTTTATGTTGTTCTCTGTTTCTACTGTAAAACTCAATTGTAAATAACTCTGTCGAGGGGCGTTTCCTGACCTGTTTCAGAGTACCTGCCGGGGCGTGTAAGGAGCTGCATGCAGCAGGTCCAGGAATGTGCTGGGAGACGGGACGCGGAGGCGCGCAGGTGGGAGGAGGACCCCGAGCCGCTCGAGTCCACTGCGTTGTGTTCCTTCCTAATGTAAAAAAAAAAAAAAAAAAAAAAGCAAAAAAAAAAAAGCCGTTGGTTAGTCCTGAATGTAAATGTCTGTCCGTCCGAGCTGTACAGTACTTCTGTCTGTAATCTGTAATAGTGAATGCAGCATGTACGGACAAAAGCAATAAGCACATATATGTTTTAGGAACTATTATGGGTTACGGTGATAGCTTTGTTAGGTCTCTCCTTGGCACAAAACTGTACGCACGTTGGAGTTAACTCTGCTCTGCTCAGCCCAGCCCGTCCCCGGGCGGTGGGACGCAGCCCCAGGTACCCGCGCGGAGGTCGCCCTTGCATCCCAGCGAGGCGAGACCCTGGGGAAGGTGCGAGTAAGCCCTGAGCCACCACCTCACGAATTAGCCCGCCGGCCGCGAGAGAGACCTCGCGCCACGCAAAGAGTGACGCGGGAGGCGCTCAACAGACGTTTGGAGTATGTCCAGCATCGAGTATGTCCTGTCCATACTCCATCGCAGGCGTTTGGAGGCGCCTGCGGGTGCAAACGATGCTCCCCAGAGTATTTACGCAGGGCCAATTCCTGAGGTTCGTCAGCTTTTACTCGGCCTTCGCTCAGCCGAAACCACCATTCCTCTGAGCGGGCTCTTTGCCTGGTGAAGGACTTTAGGATTTGGCCATAGTAAATACAAGTGTACTTAGAGGAACCGATGTATGGCTGAGATACTGGTTAAGATTGAGTCGTCATGAAAAAGTAAAGTGACTTTCCAGAAAATAAGCTTTAAATACTGATTTATTCTGTGGCTTTCCGAGGCCACAGAGCGGCAATGAGAAATCTTAAAGAGAACAGTCTTAACATAATCTCTATGTTTCAGTGATCATTCATGTCTGCCATCAGCACAAATGTAAAAAGAAGAAAAATCAGGGAAAATTTTTTTGATAAAGTAAGTAATAGTGATTTCCAAGTTAAATATTTTTAGAGCTGATGCTTTCATGTGGAAAAAAAAGTCATATTTTACATATCACGAAAGTGAACGTATTTAAATATAGCCATATAGTGTAGTATTTACCACACTCTCATCCAAATTGATGTATTTGGTTTATAGATGGCACTGACAAAAATGTATAGATCAACAATTCTATCATTTTTTAACTGATAATCAACTGGTGCAACTCTCCTTGTAACCAAAGGCCCTCTGTCTGCCTTGTGTGATCACTCACGACACACACCTTATATCATCTATTTAGTCCTACCTTTAAAGTAGCATTTTATTGAGTCACTTTTGAAAGCCAAATTCAAAAGTATCATGAAAAATCTACCTTTTAAGTCTGAATAGCCAAAGTCCTATAGATTTCTTATAGAAAGCAAATAATTTAAAATTGAGCATATAATATGCTTGAAGAGCATTTCTTTCTTATTTGTGTATGAAGATGTAGCTCTCATTTTGTGCCCAGTTAAAAAGGAAGTATGTTTAATTTATTTTAATGAAATAAAGTCTGAATATGAAGTATGTATCTATATATGTGTGTGTGTGCATAATACACATATATATAATGTAAGCACTGGGAAATCTACTCTAACATAAAGCTATGGTAGACTAAATCTGTACTCATTACAAAAGGAAAGGCAGTGCTTTGAAAATATAATGCTCACCAAATCCTATAGACACTAGCAAAACAATTTCATTTTAGAGTTTGTTTGCTACCTTTTTCCCAAAGCTCATAGCAGTGGATGAAAATATGCAATATCTCTTGCATCGAGCTCAAGCGTGCAGTTTAATCACTGGTATTTGGCATTCAGGTCTGTGAGTTTACTGTGCATCACGCATCAAGCAAGCTGACAGAGTTTCACCTGCTGCTGCAGAAGACATCATATCTGAAAGGATATGGACGTGTGATGTCTGCGCTTGCTTGTATCTTATGCCACCGACATCATTTTTAATACATATATAAATATATATATATAGAATATATATATATGCGGAAGGAATGGGTGCAGTTTTCTTAACCGGGAGGCAAAGATCCTTTGAGTTTTAGCCTTGAACAGAGGCAAACAGCAGTCACATTGCAGTAGATTTCTCAGTGCCTTTTCTTAGAAACTTCACCTAAGCACACTTATGGGAAAAAAAAAAAAAAAGAAACAAAACAGTCTCCTGTGAAATCCACATTTTTCTGAAAGGTTCGAGAGTCAATAAAAGGAAGAAAAAGGAGGAAAAAAAAAAAAAAAAAAAAAGAGGAAAAGAAAACCCGCGGAACGCACATTCCCTTCCCGAACATGCCGTGTGTCAAGTGCCGGGGAATATCTGTCTGTGCAAGTCACGCAGAAACACATCCGAGGCGGTCGGTTTCTTTGGCAACTATGGCTGTGATAAACTGTAGCCTTTTCTTCCCTTGCAGCTAATAAGATACACATTTCTAAAGAAAACGGTATTCTCTTCTGTAAAATTGTAATGTATTGTTAATATTTGTACTTATTGTATATTTATGTCTTGACAGAATTATGACTGGTACAGTTTATAGTAAATAACAAGGGTATTTAAAACTCATCGCAAAGACAAGGTTTCTAAAGCCAAGTTCTCTTTCTGTCGGTAAGCTCCACGTAACATGATCTCCAACAGTTTTTAACGCCTCATTTTAAAGCGAACATTAGAATTACTGAATAAAGTAGTCAAGCGACGGAGACTGTGTGGCACCGATGCCCTCCTGTGCAGCTCGGGCGGGAGCGAGATGGGAAGGTGGGCTTCCCCAGTGACTCCAAATCAGCTCCAACTTCACGATGTTTGGTCGGTCACTTCTGCTTACGGTAATCAGACTGAACAAGTGTTACCATAGGTTGCTCTAGGATCATCCGCTTGGGGAGAATATGGCTTTAAATAGTTCTTGAATAAAGTACAGATGTTCTAGTTACCTCTGTACCTCCTGTTTGCCATTGTGTTGGCTTTATAAGTATCTGATGTATGGAAAAGTCATGTGACTTTCATGCATTCCAGAGTAGTCTATTTTTCTGTTCAGATTTAAAAAAAATATATATATATAAAAATATAAATATATATCTGTATTTTTAGCAAATTTATAATAGGGCAATCGAGTCAGATTTCTTCTTTTTGTATTACAGAATAATATATTAGATGCTTTCTTGGTGTTCATTTACATAGCCAATCCCCCAGCCTTTTTGTTGTCATTATTTTCTTTTGTTCTGAAAAACACCTACAACATCCCTCCTGGAAGTGCGTTTGCAAAAGGTCACCGAGTTTGTCTGATGTTGTCATGTTTTTGTATTTTCCTGTTTGTGATACTTAAAAATAACCAGGGGCTGGCTATGGAAACAGAGATGTTCCTTCACAGAAGCACAGAGTGGGCCAGACTCTGCCCTCGGTTACGGCAGTGTAAATGTCAGCGAACGCCACTGGCTTCAGTGTTAGCCACAGCCTGAACCTCGGTGTTTTTCCAGATTTACATCGAGTACGCTGAAAGCATAAAGAAGAGATGGGATTTGAATCTGACTGTCCTAATAATTATGTTGGAGTTGGGATACGCACCAAAATTCAGGCTCTTATTTTAAGGCAGGGACCTGACGATGCTCAGGCAAAGCTCCCACCTTTGGGAGAGGTTTTAACCCTCCTGAGTTAAAACAGAAGGGTCAAGACCTTCATTTCCCCCTGGGTTTTGGAATTTCTGTCTTCAGTCCCAGGCAAAATCAGGAAATGAGAAAAAATTATGGGGGAATGAAAAACCTGAATGTACGAGTTCAGAAAGGGACCAGATTTGGCTTTGGTTATGGTAAAGTCCGTCCATGTACTTGCTTACTTAATGATCTTCCTTACTCCTTTATAGCTGTACCATCACATAAATTGAATAAAAAGTCCATGAGACAGATGTGCATCCTGAAGCGATCTCATGGCATGTTGAAGTTTAGCACGACAAAGACCTTCAGGCCAGCTCTGCACAAACATTTCCTTCTGAATCCCCCCGCAGTCTGGTCAGTGACAGTGTGTTTTTCCAAAGATGGAGTTTTGGTCCCATTTCCTTTTGTTTGCTTGTGTGATTTTCCTATATGCCTACCACACTAGCCAACAACCCCCTAACTGAATTAACTTGGGAAAACATGTGTTTCCGAAAGCGCAGATACCACCCGAATGAACAGAATAATCAGCCGAAACAGTTTTGTGTGTGATTATGGATCAGCAAGACCCAGTTACATATGAAGGTATTAAAACTGGGTGGGATTTTTTTTTTTTGAAAGTAATTAATGCAATAACCTGCCATATCTATCATCAACAATCACATAAATCCCTTCAAAAGGTACCTTCCATATCAGTAAATTTGTCTGAGCATAGTCAACAAAACCAGAGAAAGCTTCTAGTCAGACCCGTCTTAAATTCACCCCTGCAAGTAGCCCTCCCACACCACGACAGAAACAACCCAAATACCAGCCAGCCCTTCAAAGAAAAGATGTTGACTTTCCAGCATGAGTTTCGCACCCTATGTTGATGAGATTTAGGCTCTTGCACTGAAATTTTGTCTTGGCCAGACAAAGGAAATCTTAGGAAAATGGAAAGTCTGCTTTCAGGGTGTGTATCCCCTTTGTTGCTGGTGTTACCTAAGCCACAAATAAGTGTCCTTTGACACCAATGGTAGGGTGCCACAAGTGTTCCTATCTGTAAATACTACTCAGAATTTTGCTTTGCTTGATTCTGGCTTCATCGCACAAGAAGTTTTCAGTCTAGAGGCTTAGAAGAGAAAGCTTCATTTTTTTTCTTTTTAACTAGAAATAATGCTATTGCTATTCTGTAGGACTGACCAAGGATTAACCTTTGACATTTTTAAAGGGGTCTTTTCAAGACTGTAGCAACGCTACTTTCAAAAAATAATAATCAAGCTGGGCTCGGCACAAAGACCCACCGAAACTAGAGCCTTGTGGAAGCCAGGGAGCCAAATTTGCATGAAATGCCAAATTCTTTGCTACTGTAAAAGCCCATTGAGGACAATGGAGCTGTGCCCCATAAAGCCCAGTAAAGAATTTGGACCTATATGTCTAAAAGCTAATGGAAAACTAAAAGCTCTGTGTGACATCAGGGATGGAAGTGTCTGTCCACAGCACCTATGAGGAAGCCAGTGAGGTGAGGGAATGGGACACAGAGACAGGTCAGTGAAATCCTGGGAAAGGAGGGAATCCTTCAGGCAAGAGGATGATAATCGCAGTCTTGACAGAGAATCCCTCCATGCCAGCTCACTCTTTGTGGGCTTGATGCCACAGGTGGCATCCCAAACTCGCAGATGACTGTCCCTACAGTCAGACCACAAATTCAGCCACACGGTTCAACACTCTCAGCCCTCGGCCCAGGGACTTACTGATGCTGGGAGGACACTACCGGCAGATGGGCCATCGGATACCTTTGATTGCGTCACAACCTCTGGTCCTATTGGTAATCTACATTTAAGACCATTTTAGGATTCATCAATTCTTCACTACTCTACATATTTCGTTTAGGAGCTCTGCCCTTTACGCTTCTTCTTCCTGTTATGTTTCACTGCCTCTAAGTACCATGAGCCACACGTTGGCTCATGTGACCACTGGGGTTTATTTTGTTTATATCAGTTTTGTTGGCTTGTGGCAAAGACAGAGAAAATTATTTCCCTCCCTCTCTCCCCACCCACCCCCTCAATTCTTTCTGGCTTTTTGGTGGTGAGTGCAGAAATTTGCTTTTGCATTGCAACGTTCCCCACCGGTGTGTCTTGGGGGGGGGGAGGAGGAGCAGCAGCACCTCCATGTTACTTTGAACTTTGAAGCCATGATACTGCAATGAGAAAGGCCAGCCACAGCTACCAACCAAACTCGCTTTCCAACTAGATTAGCATTAAAAACACAGACCCCAACTTACTGCAGCAGACTCCTGCCTTCTAACCAGGCCAGTGAAGCAGTTCCTGAACGGGGAGAAAACACTTGATGAGGTGCTGCTGCAAGTGCTGTTGAGTAACGACTCCAGGCTCACGGAAGGGCGCTGGGGTGGTCTGTCGCTGTGCTGCACATCGCGTTGCACAGGGCTGGGGAACAGCCTCAGGTCTTCCTTCTCCAAAAGCACAGGATGGCTGCTGGACCTGCACGGTGGCCCGCGAGCCCCAGGCAGAGGTGAGCATCCATAGTCATTGAAGGGTAAGAAAGCCGTGGGGTTCCCTTTAAAAGAAAAATGTGATATTTAACAGCAAATAAAAACTGGAAAAAAATTTAAGTTTCCCGTGTCTCTGCTAGTACACGTAGATTGAATTGCTTTTGCATCTGGAAATTGAATCCGACTGTGACCCAGCTTGAGGAAGGGCAGAATGTGACAGGTTTCTCCATTGCCTTGCACTCCAGCTATTTTTTAACCTGGGGAAGCAAGGGGGAATCCAGTTCAGCGCGTCTGTAATGAAGGGCAGCGCTTCATGCCTCTGCCCGACAGCCCAGCAGATCCTGCACAATCTCTTCATTGGGTTATATTGGATTGACCCAAGGGGCAATGTGTCAGCAGATGTTTTCTCCCCTTTTAAGCAATGTTTCAAAACCCTGGCACTTTGGGGTGATTACAGCAACATTAGCCATATACTAGCGTACTTAGAGTCTTACTTTTTTTGTAACTTTGATTTAGTCATACTTTGTTGAAGTTTATTGACCTCTCCAATTGTTTCCGTAAACAAATTATTAAAAAAAAAAAAACAAAAACAAAACAACAGTGTCTTTATATGCATGTAGTAGTATGAAACTGTGATCAATGTGTGACATTCAGAAACTGTACTGTCTTGTAAAATATGTCCAAATGTCTAAGGATTTTAAAGCAATGGTCCCTTACTACAGACTACAGAAATAAATAAAAAGGTATGGATAAAACCAAAGCCTTTATTTGCTCTGTTTCATGGTCATGTATTCTGGCCAAAAATATAACTACAATCAGCTGGCACTGAGATTCTGCTTCAGCTCATTGCAGTTGACAGCAGGTTTAGACATATGTTATTTGCTCACGGATGAGGCCGTGATTCAGGAAAGCGGTGCCGAGCTTGACACCTCCTGTTTTAAGTCTGACGGATTCAGTGCATAAACCTGTGGGCATCAGTCCTCACCCTCCGTGGACAAAATCTACCTGTGCCTCCCGTAGCCACGGCCGGGCTCGGGGACCAGGGCATCTCCCAGCTTCCCTGTGCATGGCCCGGGGATGTGTGGCACACGGGGAGATCCCTGTCGCGCTCACGGCACCTAGAAATCAGCGCCTTGATCCTGCGATTATGCAGATGCAGAACCAGACGCAGGTGGGAGAACAGCCGAGGTTTGGAGACAAAGAGCTTTGCGTGTGAAAACTAGACAAACAGGCTGCTTTTGCTGTGACTTGAGGTGAAAACCTGGGCTTCCTGCTAGAGCCTCTGTGGTTTTATTCTCCATTAGATTGGTTAAATTGTGCAAGTCATCAGAGCAAAGGTAATTCAAACCGCTCAGGAACATTTTCTTTTAGTTGATTACATCAAAATTGTTTTATCCTGGAATGCAGTTTCTGTAAGCTCTTGTCTGAACCCCCTGATTTATGGAGATGTTGATTTTTGGCCATTTAAAAATGTAAAAAGAACAAATAAGCATATGTTTCCACCCAGAGCTACTGCTTGTTTGTGCAGTTCTGTGCTCCACACACCCTTCCAGGCTCCTGCACGTACAAATCTAAAAGAAAAAGACTAAGTGCAGAATTCTACATTTTATTTTATACAGCCACCACATTTGCAAATGGAAACCAGAAAGTTAAATGCACAAGTGGACAAATCTCGCAGAAGTCCGTGCGTAGCATTTTAATGGCATGTTTCTGCATTTACTTGTGTTCATTTTCAGTTTAGTAAAATCTTTTTAAGAAAAATCTAAATGATCAGCTGAGTGTTTCATAACAAGCAGTGACAATGACATCTTATAAGATTAAGGCACTGAACTTGAAGGGAAGTTTACAAATGAAGAACTAGAAAGTGGAGAAATTCCTATAACATATGTCTTCCTTTTCCACTTTCTGCTAATGACTTTTCTTATTTGCCTGCCAGCCTGAGCATGCAAGCTCCTGAGTTATAATCCAGTATCTGTAATTACACTGTCCTAGGAGGTTTTCTCTATGAATTGATTTACTTTATCAAGTCAATTAAAATAAAGCCTATCTCCTGAGGTGTTGTGGTTCATTATTGAGTGCCAAATCTATAGATATGGAACATTTTTGCCTTAGTTAATGTATATCACAGAAACTTCTCTCCTCTTTGCCTAGACCCTCCACCCCACATCCCCTCAGCCCTGTTACTGGCACATGCTTCATGCTGAGCCAATGCAGTAACAAGCAGGTTAAACTGAACCACAAGGTAGAAGCACCGTGCGGAAAGTAGGATCCCTCCCTATGGAAAGTAGGATCGCTGGTGGCAGCTCAGTGGCAACAGAGTGGTCACTGTCTGCTCAGCACCAGCCTCAGCATCACTTCAGGCACCAGCTGCCAAACGTTACCGGAGCCAACACCAGTAGATTTACTTTTCTACCAACAACATAAAGCGTCTTCCAGACTTTACACAGATTAATGAAACACAGTGACTTTTTCACTTTTCTAGTCTCCTCTCCTTCATCTCCTCCAGCTCACATCCTCAGGCAATCTCTCCTCTGGCTCCATCAGCAATGCCCTCACTATCCCTTCCTTCCCATCTGGATAGATTTTCCTGTGATTCTTCTTATTTAGGCTAAACTAAGCACCTTTTTGTTTCTTTCTTTGTTACACACCATCCTCTAAACCACCTACAAAACCACCGTACCTGTTTCCCAAACACCCAGAGCAAACCAATGGCCAGCTCGCACCGAGCCAGGCAGCAGCCAATAATCTCAAAGGTTAATCAAAGAAAAGCATCTGGTGAGGGAGTGTGCACCCCGAGTCAGAGCACAAGAGCCCCAGCAACGCCCCTTGAGCACTGGTGGGGCTCGTCCAGCTCTTCCCCATCAGCCCATAGGGCAGAGGGACCCCAGAAGAGCCACACGGCTGCAGGGGCACCTCGCTGGTGCCTGGGAGCTCCTTGCTGTGTCTGCACCAGCGGCCTCCTTGATATCATGGCGCTGTGCGGCGCTTTATATCATACAATTAAACACAAATATCAAATAAATATGACGGAACGATCTGTCAAGTGAGGGCTGTGCTTTGTTTGGCCATGGGCACTTTGTTGTGTCACTTTTAATTCTCTCTTTTATAGACCCAGTGGAGTTTTCCCAGCGTTTAACTTGGTGTGCAGTGCTGGAAGTTGGGCTGCTGAAAGTACAGAGGGTGCCGCATGGCCCTCGCTCCTAGAGATGTCGCTGCCTTCTCCAGGGACGTTTCTGCTCCCATGTAACATCATATATATTGTGGCACCAAAACCAAGGAGGATGTTCAGGCATTTCAGCACAGATAGACATAAGGAAAGGTTCAGCTTTTCAATATATTTCGATCATTTCAGAAAAGTCTGTAACAATTTAAATAACTTACAAGGGGCTTTTTTGGAGGAAAATCTCTGCTTATAAAATATGGATTAGACTCTTCCATTCCATCTCTTTCCACTTACTTACCTTCCTTCCTACTTTCCGTAGGAAATTGAGCTACTAAGAGATGCGACATCATTACTATTCAGAAGCAAGAGCATTTAGAGGTAACTTTGCCCCAGAGTATCGTCTGCAACCATCCAGGCAAAAGCTGAGACTAATGTGTCACAGCGATGAAGGTTTGTGGTTTCTGGTTAGAAACAAAAGCACTGAGCATTAACCTTAGCTTTGGAAAATACGAGCAAATTTGTGCAATATTGTATCACGCCATTCAATCCCTATATAATTAAACAATGAACCCTCATCTCTAATCTAAAGGTAGGGTTATGTTTTGCTATACCCAGTGCCATTTTTTATAATGTTGGCAGACTTGTGGTTAACAATAATTGAAGCTAAAATGAATCGGCCTGTGTGCTGAACAGAAGTAGTACGTAATGTAAAATGCTTTTTTCATGTCATGACGATAATTAGCCTTAAAATGAACTGCACAGTGATGCACCTTCTAGCACTTTCCCAAATGGTGGAGAGGTGACCACTAGGGGACAGCGAGATAAAGATTGATCCAGGCATGAGAAAGTGTAAATTTGAATTATTTAACAAAAATGAATTCCCATAGATGTTCATGGTCTAGTTTTACTCCTCTTTACAGGTGGCTTTAGTAGCCAGGTGATACAATAAATTGAAGACATTATTTTCTGAATCATGAGAGACTGGCAAAGCCAAAAAAGCCTTAAAAAATTAAGTCCCCAAAGTGCAGGAGTCTGAGACGGCACTTGTCAAATACCTGTAAGGTTACACACCTTGCGCTTACTTTCTGAGCCTCTGGTACCTCTTAGTGCTTATGTGGCTGTACAGAAACTTCCGCCTTTCCTTGCTGTGACCCCGTCAAAGCCAACAGAGTGTGGTGACACCAGGCGTCTGGCTGAGCCAAAGAGGAAGGTCATTGCAACCATGCCAAGGAGGAGAGTGAACCACAGTGTTTACCACCCCACCTGGGAGCTGGGGGTCCCCACACCTCCAGCACGGCGCCTCAGGTGACATTATGAGGGAAACAAATCCTGAGTGTCTCTCTTGGCTTCATTAAAGCATGTGAAGATGATCTCTTCTCTAACCTCCATGGCTAATGTCCAATCTTGTACGATGGTAATGAGGGCTTGGGAAAGACACGCCACTCCTGCTGTGGTCAGGTCACTCATTTGCATAATTATGCAAATGTGCAATCTGCTTGTCGTTAAGACTCAAGCACTAACCTCAGCCATCCACAGGGCCCTGTTCCGCCTTCAAGATGAGAGTGGGTCTCCAGCTTCAGACCAGCTGTGCGCTGCCCATCCCATTAACGGGAAAGTCTGGATGTCCCAGGAGCTCCAAAGAGTTTAAACATTCTAAATGGCAACTAAATGGAAAAGAAAATCACAGTACAAGACAAAGAATCAATAGATGAGAAAGCTAGTGGTATAAAGCAAAAATGATTCATTCTCTCCACAAGTAGAGTAGCCCACAAGTTGTCCCATGTAGCTTTTCTTAAACATCTTCCCCAAACAGCCAGTGCCAATCAGCTGGGCTAGGTCAGGGGAAGAAATCTTAGTGTGAGATGTTGCAACAACTACATCCTAACTCCTAAATACAAGCTCCTGGGAAATAATGTGACCATAGCTCTACCTCTGTTTTGTTCTGCTTGGCTTCTTTTTTTTTTAATGGTTATTCATTAAAAGCCATTAAGCAGGTTGGAAAACAGCTATTAAGTGCTATCTAACAGTATAGAAAAAATTTTACCACTTTCTGAATGTCTAATTGATCAGAATAATCTCTGGTTTTCTCTATTTATTTGTTTTTCACATCCGCAATATTGGTTTCCACTAATGTTTTTCTAGCAAACAGATATTTTTGAGGCATTTCAGTATGGAGTAGGATGGCTGCATGGAAAAAAGCAGACCACCAGCTGCTCCGCTGGGAATCCAGCAAAAAGGAACAGTTGATTTCCTATTAATATAAATGAGCTTGTTAGCTGGGTTGACTTCAGACAGAGTTCAGCAGTTCAAAGCCTCTATTCCAGGAAATATAGAATTCACATAACAAAAATTAAGAGAAAGTGAAGGAAGGATTTTGCAAGTGCTTGTTTCCTGATTAAATGCTTTTTGGTATTCTGGTGTCAGGGTGGATGAATGGAAGCTGAGATGGGATACTCTGCTGACTGGACCATACCCAGAGCTGTAGGAAGACTTTATAGACATACTGGGGTACATAAAGAGGATTTCCAGGGCACCAAGCATCCCATACCGTGTTGCAGTTTTCTTAATATATACCTACATCATGAATAGTTTCTGCAATTAATAGTCTCATAGAGTTCCAGAATAAACTTGCCAAACAGCATTTCTTGGATTTTTTATGTAAAGCAAAAAGCCTTATGCTTTTTTATGTAAAGCAAAAATGGGCAGTCATTTCCACTGGTGTTGCTGTTATGAGCTTCTAGGTGGACTTGATGGCTTTAGCATAATGGTGAGGCCTGAGAATGCCTGCGCTCTGGTCTTCTATTTCACTCCGACCCGTTGTTCCTGAGCACCTTCAATGAGCAGAAAACATATATCTGTTTCATAAGGGTAATTTACCAACATTAGTTAGTGATCTGAGAACTGCATGGTGGAGAACAGCAAGATAACTAAGAGTGCCGTGTCAGGTAGGAATATACTTTCATGGGAAAAAATACTCAGAGAGAAAGAATAAATCCAAATATGTTAATTTTGTCATATCTCGTGTTATTCAGGAATTATTTTTCTGATTTGATTCCCTAGCCTTTTTGTCAGGGAATAAAATCAGAAATTTCTCGCTCTTTCTTGCTCAGCCACTCTTTCTCATCCTGCTCCCAGAACATGTACCCGCTCCTTAAACAGACACCTTGCCCTCCTATAAATAGTGTGCTTCAGTACACACTGTGCAGTTCACCTGCGAAGCAACACCACTACTGGCGGCAGAGCTGTATGGGAGGAAAAGATTGCTTTGACAGCAAATCGAGCATGTGGAAGTTAAGAAAGCCCCAGCACAGCAGTCGCGGCTTCGCCTGCTCTTCCGGCGTTTGGGCATGGCCGGGGGCAGGCTGCAGCAGTCGTGCTCCAGCATAATGCACGAGCAAAGCGATGATGCTGCGAGAATTGCCCAGGAAAACATAGATCGGATATCTTCTGAAATTCAAGGTTTGTGTTTCACACGTTAAATAACACCCAGATGCACATATAGGTAGGGCTGGGGTGGGGTTTCCCCCCCCAACTCTGGGCAGATAAAGCTGCCCATGAGCCCCCTGTTCAGAACAGTTTCCCTTCCACAGTCACTGCCCCAGATGGTTTTGAGTCCAGCATCCCCCAAGCACTTACTGAGAGCACGAAATGTGATTTCTTTAGCCTTTTTACAGTCTCTGGACTCTGAGAGACTGTGCATTTGCTCTGCCACCTTGCCGGGAGGAGTGGTACCCTGCGTGCCAGCAACACCATGTGGTCTTCCCCGCGTGGGGAGCGAGCAGAGCCCTGCCATGCCAGGCACACTGGTCACCCCATGTGTGGTTGTCCTCACCCCAACCCACATCAGAAGCTGTGAATCACAGTGCTACAACCTCCTGGCATACCCACCCCTCCGAGCTGGTGCCCGTTCCCTGTGCACAGTGAAAAGTTACAAACTCTGTTTCACAGATGAGGAATTTTACAGCAACTGAGGACGAGAGGTGCCGGCTGCCCCACTTCAGTTCACGCTAGTGCTCATCGCTTCTGAAAATGAACCACTGAATGGTCAAAACAGGGGTGTGAGTGACCCCAAGGACACCAGGTGTTTATGCCAGGAGGGGCTGGGGTATTCCCAGGGGTGGGATTACAGACTCCCAACTCCCAGGCTGCTGTCTTAAATATCAAGCATTCTACCAGGAGGGGGAACCTAAAAAAATGTATATAGGAATAATGAGCCCACACGCTGGATGTATTAAGTCCATCTCCCCTATTGTATGCCTCTTATTTGCTCTCCCTTCAGAGAATAACCTCTCAAAAACTTTACAAAAGCTGTTTTTCAGCATCATTCTCTGCCTGAAACAAGAATTTTCTCCACCATGGGTGAAAAAGCTGGGTGCGTCTCTTTTCCTGGCTGTTACTCAAGGTATAAGATCCATATCCCTACCACAAACCATGCTGGGACTTCTAATTGGGTTTTCCTCCCACTGTAACTCCCTCTACCATCTGTTTCTCTTTTTCTCTCGGATGACACATCCCTCAGTCACTGAGCAGTGCCACTGGGATGCCAACCCAACCCTGGAGACTCAGCCAGAGCAGCGCCTTCCCTCTTCCCCATGCCCCTGATGGCCACCAGCCTCAGCTCCAGGTATGAGGTGGGACTTCAGATCACTGCCTTCCTGTCTGGGGACAGGGAGGGGATCAGACACCGATGGATTCCAGCCCACATTCCTGGCTGGGGTTTAACTCCAGCTTGGCTGTGGGGTTTCTTTGAAAAGGAGTCAGAAACTCGAGTGTCTACGAAGTCCAGAGCAAAACTTGCACCGTTCTCCGTAGGGCTGGATTCCCACCCTGCGTTTTTAAACAGCAGCAGAGCTGTTTAACCTATGACACAACTGATTTTTCTGCTTAGCTTGAAATCACCGCTGTGCTTGCAGCAACCAGAAACCCACCACGTCCCCAGCGCTAACGAAGGGCTCTGGAGCCTCTCTGCTGAGATAATTGGTTGCCCCAGGCTTCAATAGGATCCGGCCACTGTTTTCCACTGCTGCATCTAAGGAGATTGCTAAACTGTCGGAAACATGGCTACTTCTTCTGGCCTCTTTCCAGACCCCCAGTCATGTTAGAGTTGAGCTACTGCAAATGCAAATAGATTAGAATTTTAAATCAGTACATAAGTGATGCTTGCTCATTGGGAAACTTGAAGTTAATGTTGCCTGCAGCTATTACTAGTGTTTTCAGAAATAATTCATTAGCTGCAAAAATCTTCTTCCATGTCTCAGGAGACGAAACAAAAAATTAGCTATTTTACTTTTCTTGTTAATTCCTTCCTTTCTGTCTCCTTCAGCACCCTTCCCCCTCCAGGCTGCAAAGCTGAGACATGAAGTCTTAAAGATACAGACCATGGAGACACATTTCAGATGAGCTTCTGGCCAGGTACCATAAGATGGTACCTGCCACTAGTTCCCCTAGTAACACTTTACTCATGCATAGGCTTTTCTGAACAGGGTTTCTTGAACTGTCAGTCCTCATCTAACAGAGGAGCAGTGGGTAATTTTCAGTGGCGGCCCCTGGCTGCCAGAAGTGTGCTCACCATATCTCAGCACCTGACCACAAAAAGGCTGAGTGCATCAGCCAGTCTATTCTGCTAAAGCCTAAGTAGAGTCCTCTGGACACATAGGCTGGCACTAAGCCCCAGGGGACCGAGGTAGAGGGACTTCTTTTACCTAGTAACTCTAGGTAACTCTAGTAACTCTAGAGTTACTGCAGTAACTCTAACTCCATTTTTCATGGGGTGATGAAGACCCAGGAAGATTATTTTCTCTCTTCACTTCACCTCCTCTGCCTTGGATCCCAGGAGAAAAGCAGCACGTGTAAATGAGCGATAGAGGGAGAGAGGAGAGTTTTGCAGATTTTCTTTCAAAGAAAACACACCAAGGGTTGAAGTCAAGTCCTATTGGTTACTCCACCAAAAATGTTTTGTTCAACCTCATAATGCCTGAGGAAAGCAAAGCTGTATTTCCTGCAGTTTCAGGGCTCTGAAGAATTGAAGGTCTTTCCAAAAGTCTTGAAGAGCACCAAAGAGCTCTGTGTTGAGCTACCTCTGCACTTACCCAGGCTGCTCGCTGAAAGCCCGGATGAATGTCCCTCTTTGTGCAGAGAAGGAACACAGCTGTCTGAAGCCATCCCTGTCAGAGCAAGAGAGGGAAAGAGCCACACTGAGTCCAACAGAGGGTTGTTTTCACACTGCTGTCTCTCTCATACATATCTCAGCTTTGCTGACAAATTCAAGGACCATCCTTTCTCCCAGGACAGGGAGTTGCTTTAACATCTACGCAAAACAAGACAAAGATGTGAGTGATTTGCTTATTGTCCTGGAGAACATTTGGCTGAACTGCTCATCTTCAGCAAACATAATACATTCGATGCCATCTGCAGACGGCATCGTGTGCTGCTTTGTGTAGCCATCATACCTCCATCGCAGGGCAGGGCAGCACTGGGGGAGCAGATCTGGCAAAGACCACAGCCTCTGCTCTTCTTTGGTGGGTGCCACCTGCATCCTCAAGTGCTCCCGCATTCGGGCTGCCTGTGCACCCCATCCCGTCCGAGCTCTGCGCGCTGCTTCCCACTCCCATTTCTCCCTCCAGACACAGCGGCTGCATCAGGTGGCATCTGGAAGGGAACTCATTTTTCTCCTTAGTGGTTTGACACCAAAATTAGATTGGGTTCAATTGCTGGGACATTACCACCTGTGCTAATAGCCAAAATTGCTTTCAAAGACAGGCTGCAGTGTTTTGAATTTGGAGAAAGATTACTGTCCCTTTTAATTACATTTTCTGTCCATAATGAGACAATTATAAGCATTTCAATAGCTCCCAGTCATCAGCCTTCCACCGTATGAGAGTGCAGGAGAAAAAGGCAGCCCCACCTCCCCCCTTCTCTTTCCCCTCCCACCCACTAATTTCTTTGAGCAATTCACAAGCGTGTCATGTATACTCATCTCCATCCTGGCAGAGATCCTAGCAGCCCAAAGCATCCTCATGTAGCCATTGTACTACTCCAGCTGTTGCACTTGAGGACCGAACTCCCATTTTAGTGACCTTCAGAGGGCAGCACAGGTGTAAAGAACAGCCGCACCCCATCTACTCACTCCTCTTTTTCACTTGAAATATCTATATTGACCAACCAGGAGTGCTGAAATCAAAGATTTCATTCATATGCGGAGACAGAGGGAAAATACTGTCTCAGAAGTAAAATACTGCAGGAACACAGAAGATGTCACGTTGGGCCAATGCCAGGCTATCCGCTCCGGTGGTCTTCCCACAAAGATCAGTAGCTTCAGCGCTAGAGGTGTTATTGGAAAATGATCTGTTAGCTCAGGTTCGTGCTACATGGTACCTGAGCACTGGAGGCCTGATTCCTTCCAGCTAGGAATCCTTTCGGCTCTTGAAACCTGAGCCTCATAATCGTATGCAGCATCAAATGTTATGATTGCAATAATGCATAGCACTGAGAATAAATACTGCATTTAACATACCAGTGTAATGAAGTACAAAGTTCTAATCAAGAACGAAAATTTATCTAAGGCAATATAAAAATATTGCCATTAATCCAGGGGTCTTGTACCCTACAAACCAGGATGCTGGAGAGCAGCCATTGTAAGCAGGATGAATTTAAAGACCTCCCCACATGCAGTCTGCCATGATACCTCTTTTCAGAGTCACAGGGCATCTTAAGTGACCAATGAAGATACTCCCAATTCCCACAGGTCTGCAACAAAGATCCCAGTTAATCAGGCCCAGCTGAAGGGGTTGTGTGTTTTTCATACATATTCATGAAGCCTTTGGAGAAAGTTAGAGAAATTCAGAGAAGGAGGATAGTTTCAGGCGCAAATCAGTAATAAGAAGCGTTATTAAACTAGAGAGACATAATAATATCAAAGAGCAAGAGCTGATCAGGTTCTCCCTGTGTCAGCCCAAAGGCTGACGCCTTTTTGTCAGCCCCAGGGTTTCCAAAGACCAAATAAGCTCTTGAGACATCTTTGCATAAGCCTGATGTGTCACCAGCTGCCCCCGAACCTTACAGCACCTCCCTAACGGTGGGGACAGCAGCCTAAGCGTGTAAAAGCAGAAAGAAGTACTTGTTAGCTGGATGCTACCAGCTGTTTTGGAGCTGGAATATATTGAAATATTAAGGTCTGAGCTGTCTGGTTACAGCAGATTTGAATGCCCCTGTGTCGGGTGCACAGAAAAAGAAACCCTTCTAGAAAAGCAGCTACAGCAAGCAGTGGGACCTTCAAAGGAACACAGACTGGTTTATAGGTGGCACACAGAAATACACAAATACATATACCATGGTATCTACAGCCACATTGGCTGATACAAGGGGAGCACAGAGCAGGGAAAACAGGAGAAAAAGCAAGAACTAGACCAAGCCCTAAGCTTGGGAGTGGGAGCAATGAGCAAGTCAGAAGCTCCCGGGATGCTTGCACATCCCTGGGCTGCTCTGCCCTCAGAGCCCCTCTCGCCCCACACACCACAGGGAAGATGCATAGTTCGTGTAGCCACAAACATTACCTGCACTTGGGATTTCTCCACCGAGATCCCCTTGGG
Source organism: Chionis minor (assembly GCA_013398295.1). Taxonomy (NCBI): domain Eukaryota; kingdom Metazoa; phylum Chordata; class Aves; order Charadriiformes; family Chionidae; genus Chionis; species Chionis minor. Next base: position 535,888 of record VZSF01003934.1, on the reverse strand, counting down.
ATTAGCGTACCTGGCTTTGTGATGCTGAGAGACTAGGAAACAAAGAGCTGGGACTCCTGGAAACAACAAATTTCCAACCAAGCTGGAGGGCTCAACTAATCTTCAAACCAAAATCACGTCCTTTTAGTTTTTTTGTACAGCTTCTAGAAAATAAGTCTGAAAAGATTTGCTAGGGTTCAGAGCTCCCCAGCTACAGCTCTGACATGATGACAGAAACTGCATATTAAACAGTTTCCATCAAAAATCCCAAGCGGTGGGGCCTAGACAGTTGTGCAAAACTCTTAACGACACCCTGTCCTTGGGGAAACTTCACTGTGAGCCAGCTAGATCTAGGACTTACCATCTACCCAGTTAAACATGAATCATTGTTGTCTGATTAAAGATGATCTTCCCAGTACTTTTCTGCCTCAACTGTGCTGTTTTGACATACTAGTTCAAGAGCTGTCACTTTAATTATAAGAATGAGTGGTGATGCAGAAAACCATCAGTAGCAGCAACAACAACAAAAAAATTACAAATTCCCCAACTCATAAAAATGGAGCTTTAATGAGATTAGTGGAGACGGCTGGAGGAGATTGCAGACTGTATCTATCCACAGAAGAAATGAGCATGCTGCCTGCGTCCAGACCATCTCGCTGAGGGACTCCTTGCAAAAATGGTAAAGTTTACAGCCCCCCCTTTAACAGCTGAGAAGATGAAATGGAGAAAAGAGCTGCAGCCTCGGGGGCGTGCAGGAGGCCAGGAGCTGAACTGGGAATCGGGGTCCAGGTCTCTCCACTGTGCTGCAGCTGGCAGCACTTGTGAGACATCAAAGTCCTGAGTCTGATATCAAATTATTGACATTTCCAGCAAAGGCAGCAGGTAGTACTAATCAATATTTGCTACTCAAACTTTTGGTGGGAGGAGTTGTTCTTTTCAAAGGAAATGGCTTCCTGCTAGAAATAAACTCTCAATCTCCATTTATCCTTCAAATCTACTTCAAGATGTTCATGCTTTTATTCAAGAAAGTCTTCACAGATACCAAAGCTACCCAGTTTGTAACACCTTCCAAGCTGACCCAAGACTGTGCATTCAGGTTGGGCAAAAAAGAGAAAGAAAAAGAAAAAGCGCCTTTGTTTTGAGACTTGAATTTAGCAGGAAATGAAAACATTCATTCTCACCAAACCTTCTCACTTAGAAAAATGTCCTCAACAGCTTCTACCCAATTCTACTTCCTAAAAAAAGAAGAAGTGAGAAGCAGAAACGCTCTGTCCCCACCAGCAAAGCTCTGGGTTTTCACAGCTCACCTCTCGTTAGCCACCGTAACCCACCGCTTCTTTTACCACGGCGTGATTCCTGTGACTCAAGGCAGAGAGCAGCCAGCCCGATCCAGGACCCTGGGACCCTGCAGCTAAACCTGTTACCCAAGTCAATGAGCTGGGAGTGATGGGGGGGAATAACAAGGGCCCTCACAGCGATGAGTTTGTGACGTGAGGGCTCAGTGATAGGTGTTTGAAACTCTCTGCAACTTTGGGATAAATTCTGAGACAATTTATAATCCAGAGCTCATATTCTCCCAGTCCTATTTACTAAAGCAATAAGAAATTGCACTTCCTGTGGCACCCTGGGCATATTATTATACTATGTAATTTCCTTCTGCAAAAACCCAATTAACTGTACAAGTCTGTACCCATTCTGCCAACTATATCGTTTTATAATTTCAGAACAGCAGCACAAACTGCCGGGGAATTATCAGTAAGAACTGTTCTGCAATAATTAATAGATGCAAAGATTAAAAAAAGGAGCAAAATAGGCACACAAATTAACACAGTTAATTATAACGTGCCTATCTACAGGCCGGGGATCTTGTGTGAAATGAATTTCCTTATTAAGCTTTACCGTCTCCCCCCTATGACAGAGGTCAAGGAGGAGACTGAACATGAGCTGATTTGAGAACTGGTTTTGATTTCCCTCTGTTTGTGCTTGAAGGACAGGGATCTGAGAGTGAGCAAGCGTGATTGTAGTTTGGGATCTTAAATCATCCCTGACCTCCCTTCCCTCTCACCTTTGATCAATAGCCAATGGAGTCGTACTGCTGCCATAATTGCCATTTATCTCTTACCCTAGAGAATTTTGCGAATCTGGCCATTTTACACCCTTCCAGACCCCTTGTGAGTCCAGGGTGGATGCTACTGGCCCCACCATGTAGCCACCTGCAGCCCCCTTGGAGACTGCTGACCTCCATGGGGTTCCTGCCTGCACAAGGCTGGTCACTCAAAGCATGGAAGGCAGTCAGATGTTCACCTCTACCTGACTTGCCCCAGAGCCTTTGGAAAATCCACTCCCAGTTGGTTTTGTGGAAAGCCTCTGGTCTAAGCAATTGAGATTCTTCTGAGAATGGTGGGGTTTGGTGTGAGATGGGAACACGAAGCAGAATACAGACTGTTAAAGAAGAAATTCTGCCCCACTCTAGAAACCTCTGCAACTAATAAGGAGTTTGAACATGTACTTGTCAGACTGATTCCACACAAGACTTTTCCCCTCCCTGGATTCCAGGTAAAGGGCTGCTTCTCCTAATCATCTCAAGCTCCTCTCTGAAACCCCAAACACACTGAAGGGACAGACTTTTTAATCAAATCCTGCACACAGCAAGTGAGAAGACAGCCCCAGAGACAGAGGAAGGAGCGACCGCTTCCCGTGCGTTGTCTTTCAGTTTGGCCCAAGGCTGTGCATTTCTGGACAGGGTTAAAGGATTTACTTGGTTTTAAAGACATCTCAACCTGCCACGCACTCTTCCATGAAAGTGAGATTGCTTTCCAGACCTGAGAGAGAGAAAACTTTTGCATATCCATGAGCTAGAAGGAAAACTCTTTATGCTACATCTGCCCACTTCTTACCAAAGGTGCAGAGGAAAGAATAAATCCATCACAGGCATACAGCATATATAGAAAGCTGGATGACCATAATCCTGGAAAATGCATTTGCTTAATTGCACGGCTTCCACATTTCCCAATAAATTACTTCAGCACAGTCATTAAGGCATTTTTACTGAAAGGTATGACTATAAAGCAAACACATTTGCTATTGCATTTGCACAATTACAGCTGTTTAATAAACTACTCCCAGTAAGTAAATGTAGCAACCACTCCTGTGTTGTTGCTTTGGAAGCCGTTTCTGGGTGCTTGAAATGCCAGATAGAAGCACATTTGGAGATACGTAACATCATAGAGCACTTCTCATGCAGGTCCTCCAGCTGCTCCTGCCCTTCCTTGCCTACCTGTTCCAGCCTGGCATCCTTCCTCCCTGTCTCCCAGCAGATGGAGGGCACTGCCCAGCACACCCAGTGACACTATGGATTTACGGAATTAATTTAGACCCATGACTACTTATGACTCAGGGCTGCTCAGCAAGGCCCAGGGCTCATGTGGCAGTTGTGTGGTGAGGAACCCTTAAACATACTTCTTGTTTCAAGTTGTCCCGGGCAGTCAGCAGATGCGCTGCCCCGTTTCCCCCCGCGCCGTACTCCCTTCTCCTTCATGGCTGCAGGTGACACACAGGTCTCCTGAGACTATGCTGCTTTTCTTCAAACTCCAACTCAGGGTGGCTGTAATGCATCGTGACATGTCAACATGCAATCACCTTCACATTAGTAACATCAATTACTGATTTCAGTCATGGTAAACACTCCCCCCTCTCTCCGACATCCACAACAACATCAATTTTATTGTACTTTGGTTTTTAATTGTCATCTCTGTTTCCAGGAAACTTCTGTTAACCACCATTAATATTGCAATTCTAAATGTAAAAAAAAAAACAAACTCTTAATGGAGCTGAATGACTTCTCAAACCCAAAGCTCCCATCTGCCATCAGTCTGTTTGTGTTTTAACACAGAAATTAAGTCACGCAGCTGGTATGCTAGAGAAATCTCCACACGTGCCCTGTGAGCCTGTGCCCAGGGTTTGATGGTTGGGTGTTTGTGATTTTACCCAGGTAGGACCACCATTCACGGCGAACAGTATCAATACGGGGGATTATTTGCATTTGAAGGGAAAAAAGAAAGAAAAGCCCATCCATGTTATAAACAAACCCAAATCACAGTTATCACCTGAAATGCTGATAGCACGACAGGAGCCAAAAGAGACACCAGTGCAACTGCCCAGCCAGTCAGGGACAGACTGGGGAGATGCCCATGCCACCGGCCCATCGCCCAGACTCGCTGTGCGGCCGGTTCCTCTCTCCCATTCAGCATCTCAAACAGCGCGGTCTGTCTGCTGGATCCTTCTTCGGTCAAGTTCACTACTGACTTGCAGGCCAGCTGCTCCATGCGGGATGCGAGAAGTAAATTCTGCCCCGCACTTTATGGATTAGGGTAACATAAATATTGAACTACCGCTGGCGGGTAGAGACCGCTTAAATGCAAAAATCAAACTCGCTCAGAGTTAACTACGTCTGGCCCCTGGGGAAGGGGGTGCTCTGTGCACAGACACAGAGGAGCAGGCGTCTGCCTCGTCCTCTGAGCTGTCACACACAGCACATGTGCAACTGTCACAGGAGGAGCCGTGCTCCTGTTGATACCTTGATATTTGGTGAGCTTTACCGATGTAGGCAGCCCCGTTAAAGTCACAGGAAATGCTCTTCAGATTACCTTGAGATTCCCACTAGGTTCAAGGCCTTACTCATTAAAAATGAGACCTTCAAAAATTAAGAAGGGGAGAAGACCTATCAGCTTATTAAAACAACGAGACTGGAGGAACAAAGCAAGCGTGAACGTTGCTTTATAGGACCTGCCTCTATATTCTCCAAGTATATATTATTTTCAAAGGAAATGCTCACATAAGGAAGCAGCGTAAGTGGGTAATGAAGATGCAGTGACATGCACAGGGGCACTGCTAGGGCTGGCTGGGGTAGCATATATACTTACTTCTCTGCTTTGACATTTGCTGTTTGACAGCAAAAACTTAACCAGTTTTTGGAAGCCGAGATGTTGATGTTCACCAGGTCCTGCAGTTCACACTCCACGCTTCTGTGGCAGAAGGTGGAAATTTTGCAGATTCTTTTCCATGACTTTCCCCCCACCCCCAGCCTTTTTCTTATCAAACCGCGTCTCTCAGGGTGGTGGCTGCCAGGGAGGTTTTCTCTGGCCTGCCAATGACACCCTGCCCCTGGCAGGGCAGAGGCGGGTTCATGTGTCTCTCCCAGCAGCCAGGCAGCTCTGAAGGCAAGAAGAAGAAAAAATTGTGTCTTACATCACAAGTGTTAATATTTCATAGACTTGTGCTAGTAGCAGGCTTAGGGGTATAAAGGGTCATTTTGTGCAGAGAAGACTGCAACTCATTTTGGCAACCTCCCAGCTGATGATAATTTCATTTTTAAGGGAAACTATTCCTGCATAAAGCCATGATATCCCCCACCCCAATGCCCGGAGTGCTCTCCCTTTCTCACAACACAGTTCCTTTCCTGCTTGTTTAGTTGTTAGAGGCAAAAGGAGGTGGCTTTACACTGCATTTGTCCCCCCTGCATACAAGCGTGCTGCCCTGGGTGGTGGCCGTGCGCCGGGGGCTCGTGTGCTTTTGCCTTTTGGGGTTGGCTGTCAGTCCTCGGTACATGCTGTGATTAAGACTTTCCAGCCTAGACAGCATAATAAACAGTGGTGCTTTTCTTAGAAATACTTAAGCTTTTTTCCTGCCTTAGAAAAATGAGTGACTTATGACTTTGTTCCTAAATTGGGCAGATGACATCAATATTGAGAGTGCAGCACGCAGAGGAGCGCAGCACATGTACCTGTCAGGATTCACCCTAAACAAACAAACCCAGGGGGAAAAGCCAGGCAGAACAGAAGCTCCACAGCTGTGGGATTTCATAACTTCATGTGACGGGCCCTTTCCAGCGGTGATGGCAGGCTGTTTTCACACTGCTGTGCCCAAACAGGGAGCTGAGGGGGAGGGGTGGGTACTCACATGAGCCTGGGCTTCCTCAGTGAAACTCCTCATATCCCCTTGAATTGAAATGGAGCTTTAAGCCTCCCTCACTGTTAAAGTACTTCAGGGATCTGCTTCCATGTTGCATCCAGCTGCTAAACAGAGTTAAAACAGAGAGACGAAAAATAACAGCATCCTGTTGTCACATCAGAGAAACCCCGTTTCTCCAGCTACTATCCTGCTAACACAATCGATGACTGTTTCCTGGAGATGCTCTCCTACAGCCCACCATTCATCCCAGCAGCCAGGATGCAGAACTGGGTCACGGGAGCCCACCATGGATGCCGACATGCTCACGCTTGGAGGGGGAAGATGTCCAGCTGCACTTTGTGCTCTCAAACAGGAGCTCCGTGGGTTCGCTTGTGGGTGAGCAGAACGGCGCAGGATTAGGCGAGCCAGAGCAGCACCGGCTTTCACCGCCAGCAGAATGGGCCAAGCAACTCCCATTTTTTCAGGCAGCCTCTGCTCCACCTGTTAGTGGCTGAAATATGGTGCAAGGTATAAATCAAGAATTGGTTAATTGGTCTGAGGATTGTTATGAAAGTAGAGGAAGGTGAAAGCCCATTAGTGCTGGCATCACCCTACAACACCCTTCCAGTAATTCAAAAGCACACAATTAGTATGCAAAGGCCACAATAGAGCTCAAGCAAAACAAGCACTGAGCACAGCAAGTAACAGCAAAAAAACGATGCACAGAAGCAGAGAGATGCTGAACTCTGCACAGGGATCAGCTTTTTGGCCCTGAGGATTAGGGAATGTGACAAAAAGAAACCTTGCACCTTGTTTCCAGCATGGACCAGGGTGTGGAACTCGTGGTTTTGGGGGAGTGTAGGCTCACACGCTGTGCCCGAACTCATGAAAAAAAGGTAATATTGTGATATAAACTGCACCACGGTTCCACCTTTCTTCCTTTCCAATATCAATCTAAAATGTTTACAAGATGCAGCCAAGCACATCCTGTCTGAACGCGTGTCTAGGTCCCACATGTCACAGCGAGTTGTGTACATGTGGCATGGGACAAGAGCAACTGGGGGTACCACAGACCAGCAGCCTGGAGACCCTGTGTAGCCCCAGGGATTTAAAAAGGTGGCAATTCGCAGAATACATAGAATAGCCTTTACAAGTGAATGTATTTCACCCAGTCTGAGAAGGGGAGAAACAGTGTTTAAAAAAAATAAAATAAAATTTAAAAGTCCCTTGCTAATATTTTGTGTTGTGGTTTTAAGCTGCAAGAGACATATTTAGAGAACAGAATAATCTCTGCTGGTTCAGACTCTCCTCTCCTTTCTCACCTCTACTCCTCCACTTGCAGTATCACAACTATCACCAAGCAACTAATTTTATAACTGGAAAGGACTTCAGAAAAAAAAAATCAATGATCTTAATAATATTTAAATACTCAAAACACCCAAAATGAAGGATTAAAAAAAAAAAATGTTTGAAAAGCTAAAGATAACAGAATAGTCTTATTTACGGAGAAGTATTGCTAGCTCCTACCGTTCAAGCAGAATGTGCTCAACTCCTCCAACCACTGAGCAAAAGAAAAAAAGAAGTTTGTCTTTAGAACAACAAGGGTATTTAAGGAAAAGATCTTTTTTGTTGTTCTTTTTCTTTCCCTTTGGCTCCTGATCTTTCTGTGCACATTTTAAGTCTTCTTCCCAAATGCACAAGGGCTTTTTCCTTAAAAAAGGAAGCAGATCTTCATATACTCAGATGACTGCAGAAGCTGAAACCCACATATCATGACACTCAGGGCGCTGATAGGCCTAATGAAGATCCCATGATGAAAAATGGTCTTTTATCACCTTCTGTTTCAAATGCGGAAGAAAACTGTTGAATCACAGGCTGGATACTATAGGCTTAGGGTGAAGAAAATTCTCCTAGGGCCTCCATCTCTCTCCATCCCACAATGATGGAAGTTTTCTCTGCAACAGAGAAAATCACATGGCTTCTTCAGCAGTTTGTAAAATGGCATGGATTTTTGTTTGGCTTTTCATCTTTAAGAATTAGGACCCTCAGCTGGAGAGCAGAGGGAAGTGTAGGGGCATCATTTGAGCTTAATTTTCCTTCTACATAAACGCAACTCGCTGGCACTTTAGCTTTATTTGCTCTTCCTCTCATCACGAGCCAGGCTGGTGCCTAGAAGGTGGAGCTGCACGTGTACAACTGGTGGTTCCTCATTATCAGTGCCCAACAGGATGATTTATGGAAGATCAGGACTAAACTCCTGGCTTCATATACTTGCTGTGGGAGATGTTCTCCTGTTGATACCCGATGGTGAAAAGGTTTTTAGCGTTGTCATGGGAACGGCTATCATCTTCGGTGAACAGCCACTCCTCAACGTGAAGCTGCCTTGCTTGTTTACTGTAGAAAGCCATTTTTCAGGAGTATTTTGCCTTGGATTTCCAATAGTCCCATCTTTCCCAAAACCCAGGCTGTAGAAATTATGGAGATTATTATGATGGATGAGGATGAAGCCTGCTGAGGGAAACAGGCAGGACCCAGTATGAGTCTACATCATGAGCTAATCCTCATTTGCAGGGGAAGTGATCTGACAGCTTCATTATCTTCTACTTAAAAGGCTGACTCTTGCTCGCTCTCTCACATGCACACTTGCATCTTTCCTTCCTTCCCCCAGGAATTTACCAACAGGATTTGTTTGTACAGTTACCCAAGGTGTGGAGGTGAAGCCAGCACACTGCTCAGCCCTTTTTAGGATGTGCAGATGCACCGAGACATTTGCAAGGTCTCGCTTCATCAAGTGCCACAGCAGCTATATTTCTACACGGGCTATGAAGGTCCCTTGTGGGCTAATTCTTTCATGCTCCTGCATCCCTAGGCTATGGTGACAGGAGCAAAAGACTTTAAGTCCTACCATGCCACCATCAGCAGCTCTTGTTAGGACCTCATATTATCACCTCTCAGGGATGAGGCAGCGGCCAAGAGAAACCTGACCAACAAGCAATTTGCCATAGGCACAGACGATTTTGTGCTTACTGATTTAGTATCACAGCTTTCGTCACAAGCAGGACCCAAAAGAAAACAGTATCAATAAATAAATCATTTCGGTCAATTAAAAAATGAGAGGGTTTTTCCTCCAATGTCTTCCTCAAAACAGAAACTTGAAAACAACTAGGGGGTTGAACAAAATATTTTGTTTGACTTAGGTTATTTCAATCTTGCAGCAAAATTCCAAAATGAGAACCAAAAACATTTCACCACTTCTAAGTCACTGTCTTTCCTCTGTCTCCATCTATGAGGACTAATCATCAAATGTGGCATGAATTCACAAGTGGTTACAGTCAACCTAAAATGCATTTCAGCAAACGTACTGTGAGCCTCCCAAAAAAAATAATCAAGCTCAGATTCTGTAGCAATCTGACCCAGAATTTTATTTCTGAGCAGCCTATCCTCAAACTTCTCAACTCTCCACAGCTACCTTCGCTCACTTAAGAGACTGATTCTGCAAACTTCCTACACATCAAATTTATATCGAAACTGCCTAGAGTTTCCTACAGTTTCTGCCAGAACAGGATGAAGTATTATCCAAAGAACCTCTCTTAAGGCTCACTTATTCTTAAGACACTGAAGCAGAAGGGTAGTCTTCTACTTTCAACAAGGGCTGGGGTCAGGGAGGGTGTTTCACACTATTTACTCATGGCAGTTGCTGATCACCATTTCCTGAAAGGTTCACAACAAAACAGATTAATGCCAGGACAAAATATTTGACAGCAAGTACTATGACAATTTAATAAAAGTCTTACACACAAATATAGTACAGCTAATGCTTAAGTACTCAGTAAATTAAAGGGATTGCCATTAAGGTGCTTTAAGGTGTTATATTGTTTCATTGATTAGAATAAAAGCTTTTCCCACTTGACACTATCATTTATAACTTTGCAATACAGTCTTCTACTCAGCTGGCTCTGATGCTGCAGGAGAGGGGCATTGGGGTGAATGCACCTTTTGGAAGACCAAGGTTTTTTTCAGCATTATTAAGCAAAAATTGCACCCTTTATAGCTTCAGTACTCAATTCTGAAAGCATCTGATAAGAGCAGGATTTCATGTTGTCAAAAATTTGGGTAGACTTTGAAAATGAAAAAAATGATTCCAGTAGCTGGCTCCATTCTGCTCCTGAAAGGGCCAGCTGCTGCTTTATGGTCCTGTGGCCCAGTATGGGGCTCCTGCAGGACAAAGAAAACCTTCCAATGACTAAATGCTACTATGCTTACAGATGTCCAACTAGAAAGTGAAACTAGCCTCCAGCTTGGTAGAGATTCCTCACTGCAAAACCGAAATGATGTACTCCAGTTATTTATTTCCAAGCCATCCCTCAGAGGATCACGTCCCTCTGCTCACAAACCAGCAAGTACTCCTGAGCATGCCACAACTTAGTTACAGATTTTGTCGGACAGTGAAGTTGTTCTTCTGCCTTTTTCTTTTTCTTCAAATATTGCTACTCTGGGATGAGATCACCCCACTGTGAGTCATTAATCCACAGACAGCTTGTGACATACAATAAAAAGCAGAGCCTTGCTCTCAAATCCCTACTGTACTGGCCAAGAGGCACCACGGGCTTTCAGGCCTCTCAGTGCCACACTACACATACTCCTCCAAGCATCTCAAGCACGTATCTTCAGTGCCCTTCAATATTTCCAAGAAAGACCCTTAACACAGTCACTAGACAGATTTCATGATCCAAACCTAGACTGAAGTCAAACTTGAGCACTACCAACTCTCTTCTGGAGCGACCCCCAGCCATTCACCTGGGTTTTGACAAATTTAATTACCTAGACACTCATCACTTCAGCGCTCTACCACAAAGAGCAAGTCCTTTCCATGATTTTGTTTAAGCAGATTCAGAAGTATGTGTATATTAGAAGAAATATCCCATCTGTTTCTGCACAGCGGTAGGTCATGGTGCTGGACTTCCACCTGTAAATCCTGAGTAGAACTGGACAGCAGCGACTTTTCCTCCAGTCTTACGTGCTGGAGCAGATGAGTCGGCAGCAAGATCGGCTGGAATAAATTAGGCAGGTTCAGGCACTAAAGAGATGGCAGTACACAGATTAATCAATACACATTGGGAGAATGTCTCCCGTCTCCTTTATTTTCATTTATAGAAAAGTATGACTATAAATCAGCAGAATATAAAAAAATATTTCAAATATTTTCCAGTCAAAAAGACACAGCTGTATCTAGGCCTCCTGGTACAGTTGGGATGACTTCTTATTTAGAGCCCCGGGACTCCACTGCATTTTTGGGCAACCTGGAGATGCTCCTTGAAACTTGAAGTCCAAGGGCCTGTTTATCCCTGGTACCTTCTACTCTCACAGATTTGAACAGGTTCATTTCTAAGCTTTGCCATTAACTCAGCAGTGCAAGATCAACCTTCTGTAAGACTGAGGACAAATATGAAATTATGAGACCAGGGAAGGTGAAAACAAAATGAAAAGATATATAAGCACAAGCAGAAAGCATCCACAAAGAAGTGTCATTGCCATGAAAAGAAGGCACTTGAGTCAATTTATTTTGCCTTGTTGATTCTCCATTGAGACTTTGGAAAAATAATAATTAAACCTAGGTTCATATGGCCTTTTTTGTCCAATTTCTTGTTTGGTGAATTCTCATTCCACTCAAGAAAGGGGGAATTGGCAAGAAGTCATCAGGGTCAAAATGGCCTCTCTCAGGGATGGATGGGCAGAAAGAGACTGGCACTTCACAGCTGGCTTGATTTCTTTGGAAACACACAGACAGAGAGGATTCAGGATGCCCCAGTACAGACAGCAACCTCTTGAAATTAAGTGGCATAGCCTCTGACATGGAGAAGTCATCGTTTTGGTTGTGGTTCCGACTGCTGCCAGACGTTGGTGCCGGACAAGCTATCACAGCACTCGCTTGCTGGGAGTGTCAGGAGAAGTTAGATGAACAAGAAGCTGTGAACAGAAGGACAGGAGCAAGTGTCCAGCCGGCGAATTCTCTTCCAGGTTCCCTTGCATCGAGGGTTCCCTACCGCCTGCCAGTGCAACAGCTGATTCCTGAAACACAGTTGTAAGAGGGAGAAAGTTAATACGCTGCACCTCTGCTGCAGGGCAGTCACTTGTAGAATGAGGGCTTAAATCACCCAGTACATCCCATTTAGTTTGCCAACATCCATTTTCACTCCTTGGACCCAATTCTGCCTTTCTACCGCTGTAAAGAAGAAGCAACCACAGTGACCCCCATAGGATTACAACAGCGCAAAGTAAAGCCACAATCAGGCAGGAACAGTGGACTGGAAGAACCCAGAGCAGCACATACGGTAGGTATTAGGTCCAAAAGGATTCACAGAAATACTCCCTCAAGGTGCCCAGCATTGTGTGCAACTACTCGCAAAGCACTTCGAAATCCCCGTAACTCCTGTATTAAAAACACCTGACAGGTTGCAAAGTGGGCAAAACACCTCTTTCTTCATTTTTATTTATAACACCAAGCTCCCTTTCAGCAGGCAGAGCTCTATGGCCACCCATAGCCATTGAGATGCTGAGTAAGCACCTAGCATGTATCTGTGTGAGCAGGTGCAGGGACATGAGCGTCTCTGGATAACCACGTTAGTGCGGCACTTGCCTAAGCTTTTCCGCCTTGCTACACACTGACATGGCTTCTGGGTGACCAGACCCACAAGTGTTGGAACAAGGTTACTCACAGACCTCTTAAGTAAAGGACAAAAACCCAACCAACCAACCCACTCACCCCTTTTGTCCCAGGCAGTCCATCCATACAACTGACCAGAACTGATCTGAGATATATCCTGTGACAACAACCAAGCAGATCCACAGGCCATTTTCCACCGTGGCTGCACAAGCAATGTTGGCCTAACGGCCACAGAAACTGAAATTTTGCTATAGCGCTGTGCCCCTTCCCAGATGTTAGCATTTTGCAGTTTAAGGGAATTCCCCCCATCAGTGTCCCAGCCCTGACCTTTGGAGAGGGACAAATACCACAGTTGGATCCACTCTTGCCCTGTGCAGAGAGCCGTCCACAGAGCAGCCCAACAGACCTCTAACTTCTGATTGTTTTATAGCTCTGTGGATATTGGAATTACTACTCTAGCTCCACAAAGATAACCCTGCCCTTGGTTTAATGAGATGTCATGCTCCAGAGCAGGGTTTTATGTATCACACATGGTTGGAAAAGGCACTCTGTATTTTTCTTTTGGCTTGGGGTCATTTCAAAATACCAGGATCTGCACAGGGAGGATTAAGATCCCAGATAAAGCACGCTGCGCACAGAGCAGTCCCATATCCTTCAGAACGCTGGGCTGCAGCTTTACCTTTAAAAGGCTTTACTCCTTAAATACATAAGCTAAACTTGCTTACTGCCATCTCGCTGGTGGGGAAGGCAAATACCAACTTTGCTATAAATCAAGTCCATCCATCCTCTCTCTCCCTCCACCGCACGAGCATGGGCATAAACTGCTGCAGTCTGGACGTTTATGTGCTGCGACCACCACATCTTGCTCCAGATGATGAAGAGCAGCTGATCCTCCTAGACACAGGCTGAGTAACAATTTCACAGATGTCAAGCCTGGGCTTTATTTGTAGGTCTTTCAGAAGACGATCCAAAATAAACAGATCAGTTTCCCAGCTCAATGCTCTGCCTTGTTTGTCTCATAACCTTCCAAAAAAAAGAAGCCAATGCAAGCTAGATTATCCCAGCTACCCTCACCTTATGACCACAGATCTGGCCATAAATCAAGGACTTTGGGAAACCTCCTGAGCCTGTATAACAGGGGTTAAAATGAGCTAGCATTTTCTACAGAGCAGGAGACAGGTGGAAGGCACAGATAACAAGCATCTCTCTCTAACTTGAAGCATTTATAAGCCAGACTCCACTTAGACACAAGAAGATAATTAGGAAATATTCATCAAAATATACCAGCATTGCTGAGTTTATTTTAAACTCTGTCAGATGTTTTCCTTCCTGAGAGTCACTCTTGGAACAATATCTGGGGGGAACTAAATGCTGGCACAAGCTGCCACACCGACAGGGCGAGAAGCAAAGCGCAGGCACGGCGTGGGTGAGCCAGCAGCAGCTTTGCACGCTTCCCCGCATGGCCCCGGGCCAGCGCGCGATGGCACGGGGCAGCCGACATAACCACCGCCCTGAGGTTACCACAAACTGCCCACATCCCCCGGCAGAGTTACACCAGCGAAATCCCAAAATGAGGGTGAACTGAGTACACGAGCCAGAGACTCACGAGCAGATCTAGGCAAACTCAACACACGCTGCATCCTACGCTCTGGCATCAGCTTTGGCCTCCCACCATCCTCTTTCTCAGGGCAGCAGCTGGTTTCCCATCTTCTTCCACCTTTATTTACAAGCATCGCACTTATGCCCTTCACCTCTGGCCAGCAAGTGCCAACCTGAGGAGCTCACCATGTGACGCCCTCGCAGCACTGCTCCCTTGCAGCACTGCATGCTCACATACGGCCACTTACTCTAACAGAAGGCAGAAGCCTTTTCACAGACATTTCCCTCATCCCACTCAATGGCTGTCCCCACCAACAGTCCAACTTCTTCTCACAGATCACAAAAGTCAGTTTTTTCCTCCATGCAGTGTGGTAAAAAAAGTATATTATTTCTGGAAACAAATTAGGGGACAGGTCTGGTCCTATAAAGAATACCTATAGTGAATGCTTGCACTTGAGATGTTGATATCAAGAAAATCAAGCAAGATACCCAGCCCTGGACAACAATCTCCTTGACCCACCACTGTAAGGTCAAATAGTGATAGAAAACACCAGACCATGCCCTGGAGGTCACCTATCTAGGGGATACGTGGGAGTTATCTAAAAGATCCCTGTGAAATGTAAGGAAGGCTTCACACACACCCAGGAGGAGCAAGCTGGAGACCAGAGACATCATTCCTGTTCCACTGCTGAGACATGGGGTGAGTTCTGACTTCAGTGAACCACTCACCATTCAGGCCAACTCCATTATTGCTACCCCTCTCCAGCCCTCAGCCTGCCAACCCCTGATGATCAGATCATCACTCCTAAAGGACACAGTCCCATTTTCCTTGTGCTTCCATTCCATGTACCGTGCTGTTCAGATGAATGAAAATGCCCACCTCTTTTTGCAGCCCTATGAGGAAATTAATTCCTGAATTTACTTTTTATTTTACTTAATCTGATACTCCTGTCTGGCTCTAAAGTTTTACTAAAATAACATTATTGTATGCTTTTATAATCATTTACATGTTGAATGCAGGTAAGAGCTACTTCTGACCACACCAGTTAAGATTTTTTCTTCTTTATCTAAAAGCTTTTGGAACATTGGTGCACAACAAGCTGAGGCGGGAAAGAAAAAGACTCTAAGGTGACTTCCTCTTACTAAAAAGTCTGAGAGAAACCTGCCTAAAAAGGCCGTTATTGGCAGTCTTGGTAGTGCAATACATTGTGTGCTTGAGGCCTGACAATCCTAGTTTAGAATTTTTAATTCAAACAAATGTGCTTTTTTCAACATTTATGTAAGTTTTAAAAATACCTCTGCTCAGCACTGATGGGCAATGATTTTCACAGGCAGGGCTGCTAACCAGTTTCAGAGGATGCCTTTAATAAAGTAACCATGGGGTTAAGAGTATCAGGATAAAAGCAATGCAGAAGCTGTGCCTTCAGTGACCACAGCAGAGGCTGGGGAGCCAGAAGTCCTGTGCTGCTGGCTCTGCCACAGATGTGTTTCACAGCTTCAAGCCATTCCCTTCATCTTTGTTTTGTACAACCTGGGTGGTCCCCGTCAATCCCCACAAAGCTTCTTCAGCTTTCCAGGGAAAGGATGCTGGAAGTGCAAAGGTTTAACAGTACTTCCATCCAACCTCAGGTGCTAGCACATATCCCAAGTCCGTAAGCCAGTTCCCACTCGCCAGAAATACTCATAGAGAGTCACTTGTAGAAGTAAAATCCCCCAGTGCTTAAAAAAATCAGGAACAGATTTGGTTTTATTTGACATCTGACAAGACTGTTAACCTTAGAAGAATGGATGGAGCGTCTTTAAAACAAAAAAAACACCACAACTGTGCCACTTAAAAGTCAGTGAGATTTAGCAGACTAAGTGCAGGTACTCCCACACTTCAGTCCTGGCTCTGCCACTGGTTTAATCCGTGAGCTTCACCAGGTCATTTCATCTCTGCAAGAAACTCATGGTATTCAACGGAGACCAGTTAATAGACGTAGAGTGCTCCAGAGAGCTGTGCACAGCACATTATGAAACTGGGACAAGCAGATCAAGGGAGAAGAATGATAAATTCAACATAAAAACAAAAGCTAAAACTTACTTTTTGCTTCCACTGCCATCCCCATAACAATGTAGACTTTGAGAGTCTAAAGCCGGGTGCTGACACTCCACGCAGACGGTGTGGCCCTCCCTGAGATACTGCATCCAGTGGGTATACGGGTGGTGGCTCTGCAAGCAGCCCGGCGTGATGGCCACAAGCTGGAATTCCACACAGTACCTGCAAACAAAATAACCAAGAAGAGTAGCTTAATAACCAGATTAGAGCCCTCCACAAGACTGGAAGAGCCAGACTGAACTGGGTGACCACAGATCACCAATTAAGAAAAAACAAAAAAAAAGCCATCCACACCCAAGGTCATAAAAACCAGAACGTGTGGTGTACCTGCATTTTGACAAGGTTAAACAGGTACTAAAACTACACTGCTGATGTTTTCAACTGACATATAAAAAAAAAAAATCAGGTATTACTGACATCTGTTTTTACAAACAGAGATACAGATTGGTCGAACATTTGACTAAAGAAAAAAACCCAACAGACAGGTCTTCTGATTCCAAGACTGGTATTCATTTGCTGAACCACACTTTCTTATCATCTGCTCTCAGTTACTTATAAAGGGTTTTGTAGAGAAGCTTGTGGCAGCAGCTAAGACTCCATCTGTACAGGTTTTCCTTGTGATGATCTCCCTCCTAAGAGACAGAGCGAGGTTGTCATCCTCACTTCCATCTCAGTGGAAGGACTACCAGATTGACACAGCATTTCTGCCTGGCTCAGACTTTTCTGTGCTTCTGATTTTAACCAAACCTGAGAGGAAAGCCCAAAAGAGCTGGCCTTGTTTGGAAGGGAAAACCAAGGAAGCTCAGTAACCATCTATAAACACAGCAGAAAATCGGGTTCTAGTCTAGACTGGTTCTGTATCAGTCATCGTAGGGAATTCCAAACACCCTCAAGCAGCACACTGAACCACGTAAGCGGTTTGCTTCCTTGTCTTGTCTGAGGGAAAGAGAGCAAGGACAAACACACGTGCAATAGACCTGTGCTCACATTTTTGAATTTCACGGGGAGAAGGCTCAACTAATGAGGAGTCCAAGGGAGGCTGAGGGTGAACAGACGCTCTTCCCTTCAGACACTTAAGCGAGGGGGATGGATGTACCCGTGCTCTATGGAAATACTTACATGTACAACAGCATGTGGGGAAATAAACCAACAAGTGCACGGCTGCCTCACGCTGCAAGAGCAGCTCTGGGAATCTCCACACAGTTTACAGAAATGGCAGCTCTCAACAAGAAACGGGCAAACCAGCAGAGACTGCAATAACAACCCCTGGGGAATAATGAGCTTGCAAAGCTGTGTACAAGGAGTTACAGGGTGGAAGACAACCTTTCCCATCAGCACCGTGTCACTGCTAGTGATGACCCCAACTGGGAAAGAAGAGGACTAGGAAGGCTGATGCCAGCTCCCCCGTGTTTGAGGCATCAGCCTGGAGGCAGAGCAGCACACACTGAGAAAATAGAATCACCTAGGGTGGGAGGGACCTTTAAGATCAGTGAGTCCAAACATCAACCCAACCCTGCCAAAACCACCAGTAAACCACGCCTCTAAGCACCACATCTACCCATCTTTTAAATACCATAAGGGATGGTGATTCCACCACTTCCCTAGGCAGCCTGTTCCAATGTTTGATAACCCTTTTGGTGAAGAAATATTTCCTAATATCCATCCTAAACCTCCCCTGGTACAACTTGAGGCCATTTCCTCTTGTCCTATTGCTTGTTACTTGGGAGAAGAGACCGACCCCCACCTCGCTACAACCTCCTTTCAGGTAGTTGTAGGGAGAATTCAGACACTAGAGTCTTTTAAATGTGCAGTTTTCCCAGGTATTAGAAGAGAAGTCAGTCCTGTGTCACTCAAACCAGAGCATCTCCCCGCAGTGACAGCAGTGTCTGAATTCGTGAAAATATGTGCTTTATAGCCAGCTATGGTATGCAGGTTTCAAGGTCTCAGTGTTTCCGAGCTCACCAGGTGCAGAGACAAGAAGGAGCGAGACCCAAGCTGCCAACAGGATTATTTCATACCACGAATGTCACATTCGATATAAATTAGAAACTTTGCTAAGGACTTCTGTCTCCTCTATGACAGCTGTGATCCTGAGAATTTCTTGCCCTGGTGACGGACCCCTTCCCTTCCTCCTGAAGCCGCAGCGCTCACAGTGCCCAACATTTGATGTCCCCTGCTGGGATTGCACGACTTCCTATGGATAGACTAGTCTGAGTATAATCCTTGTATATTTTATGTTGATATTAGGATCAATATTAGTTCTTTACTGTCATGAATGTTAATTATTTAGTCTTATTCTATTAAATGTGTTTATATTTCAACCCTCTGGTTTCCTTGGTTTTTTCCCTGATTCCCCTTCCTAGGTGAGGAGAGGTCGTCAGGTGATAGAATAATTGTCTAAATGACAGTAAATTGTTGTGGGTTTCTCAAACCATAACAGGAGAGCAGCACCCCGCTCTAGCGAAGCGCCACCCTTCTCCTGGGAAACACAACTTCTGATCAGCAAAAAGCTGGGCCCAAAACTGCAACCAGAGGCATTGAAGGTGGAGTATGACTGAGCCCCTGTGCTGAGCCTCCAACTTACCCTGCTCTTTCATTGCCATCAGCCACAGCTCTTTTCTTCCTCGCTTTTCCAAATCCTCCTGTTGTAATTAATGCTGGGACTGTGTATATCAAAGAAAAGAGGACATAGCGTAAGTGGGAATACTGCGCTAAGGCTGTTTACGTCTGCAAAACAGTAAAGATAGGCCTGTAATCACGTCATACAGTTTTATCTTCAGCAGGAGACAAACACAATTCCAACTTTGTATTTTCATAGTATCCAAGACCATCAACCATTTCACTGGAAAGAGAATCTGTGTTGTTGCCAGATTTTTGCCTGAGCGGAACAAGCCTACTTATCAGGCACACGCAAAAGACAGAGTGGGCAGGCAATATTCACTTAGTACCAATTCTCAACGGGTTTGAAGAAGTCAGTTGCAGCCAACATTCAGAGCAGAGAGATTTTGACCCCAAAATAGCAGAAAAAACGACAAGCAATTCTTTAAAAAAAAAAAAAAACAAACAAAAAACAGTAAAGATATGTCATGTAAAGTCGGTTTGAACAAAGTGAAACCAGGCTTTTTCCTCCAGAAACTAGCTGGAGGTCTCCTCTGCCTGCACTCTGCTCCAGTGCAGGGAATTCATACCTTGCCCATGATGGGTATTGCTCCTTCATGACTTTTCGCAGATGACTCATAAAATAAAAATATATATACATAAAAATAATTAAAAAAAAAAAATGCTCAACACCCACTTACAGAAGTTTTAAACAGGCATAAATCTACCAACTCTATCAAAATTGCCAGAGATTTACACTTGTATAAGTGAGATCACAACAGGCCTGTAATATTTCACTTTTGAAACACAGCAGATCACAGCAAACGGCAGGCACTAATTTCAAATCCTGTCCCGGGAAGGATATCTCCAGGCCCTGTGGGAAGAGCTCTGTTCTCAGTTACACCAGACAGGCGCAGAGCAAGCATGCCGGTGTCTGAAAACAACTCTTTACAAATACAGTAAAGAAAGATCATCCCTGCTGACCCAAACAAGAGTCCTCCCCCCGACTATCCAGACACTTACATTTTCAGTGGACTTACTCAGGGACTGTTTGCACTCTGTTCCTTGCTGAGTCCAGTACTCCACGCAGCCAGCCCTCTCCTCCAGAGGAGGGCATGCCTCTCCCCCGTTCCTGGGCTCCTGGATGATGTGCCTCCTCCGAACACGATACGTTGTCTTGCAAGGCTCTGCACAGCCGCTCCAGACACTCCACTGGGATACGACACAGGGGATAACTGGAGGAAGAGCAACAAACCGGGATGTGGAAGGTTACAGAAAGGATGGCAGTGGCATGCCTTCTCCAGAAAAGACGTTTTTTGACAATGCTTAGTACAGTCTTCCTTATTTCACAGCTGTCCTACAGCTGCGTTGGGCAGTTCCCAGTAGCTCTGCTCCAAGGAAATTATCTGCCCAGATGGTCCAGCCATCCAGGCTAGTCTACATGGGGCCAGTCACCCCCCTCTCCTACACCATTCGCAAGCCTCCCCCACAAACTGGGACCGGCACTGGATGAACTGAGAAAAGTTTTAACATTAGACAAGATCAAATCAAGGGGTAGGGGAAGAGCAGGAGGAAGGGGAGGGTGTTGTAGACCCTTCACGCAGATAATGCCTGAAATCTTACTGACTTCTCTTGTAGGATGTCACACAGCAAATGATGACCAGCCATGGAGTTTGGACCATCGCGTGGCAGGCTGCAGTTGAGTTTAAGAACCAAAGTGAAATACTACGGCTTCCACTTTGTATGCATTGGAACCAATCCCAAAATATTCTCAGGATGTGACTCATGACTTTAAATTTTGGGAACCTACACTAAGTAATGCTTCAAAAATCTTCACATCATTGACCATCCCTACTTCCTCTCGCATAGTATCCACGGTGCCAAACTCCTAAGCTTTGTTTTCGGCACTTCAGCATTCAACATCCCATCCATTTGGTCTGACACACACTGGTAGCATTCCCTGTGTCACATTATACCGTTACGATCTCTTCCCCATGAGCATGCCCATACTTGAGCTTCATAGGATTGAATCTTTGGAGAGAACTATCAAGAATAACACAGGAATCACTGGAGCACAAGAGATTTCAACTGCTGGTCTCTCTCAAAGGCAACCTGGAACCATAGTCCATGATATGCTTTATTAGTTGTACTTAACCAACACAACCTAACCATCAAGAACAATACCTTTGGACAAAAATACTTGCAGGTCAGCCTAGACACATGTATTATTTTTTTCCCCACATATTCTCAGTTGGCTGCAATCCCTCTTGTTGTTTTTCTCTGTCTTGTGACTGAGCCAAGCCAGTGTATACACCACACCACCACTTCTAAGGGTATCAAACTTCAGTCATACCTGTGAATATGTGTCTTACCAGGTTTCTTACCTTGCTGGTTCAGCCACAGGGTGTCTCACATACACAGTGACCAGCTGAAGGCCAGCACGCACCACCCTACATACACCGAGAGAAGGGCTCCACCTGCAAGCTACCTTCTACCAAAGTCCCTATGAGTACTCTAGAGACAAACTACCCAAGGACAGAAACATTCGAACCGTGACACTGAGCTCAGGCATAAGGAATTCCTCAGTTCTGAGTCCAGCTCCACTACTGATCTATCCCTCAATTTAAAGATGCAGATGAGCCCACTCAAGTCCATTAAGAGCCACTATGCTCAGCACCTTGCAGTAACAGACACTCATACTCTGATTCACAAAGGCATTCAAAAGCCTGAGTCCCACTGATTTTATTGGGACATAAGCTGCTAAATGCTATTGTGAATCCCAGCCTTCCTGAGCAGCTCAAGCTGATACTTCCATTTATTCTCCCACAGAACACAGATAACTTCTAATTACTGCATTAACCTCATTTGAAACTGTCCTTGTCTTCAGAAATTTTAGGAAGATCTTTGAAACGCTATTGCTTTTCCTCTTTGCCTAAGATCACCATAAACAGCTTTTTAAACCTATTCAAAGATTAGGAATTAAATCAATTACCTAAGTAATTGAGACATTTCATATATGCAGCAATGCACCACCAAAAAAAATGTCTTAGGTGCATCTGATTTATTTGGAATATTCTGCTCTCTTCAGTTTTGTTTGGTGTCAGATATTAATGCCTTTGCCTTAATATCTTGCTTTACAAGTCAGTTTGATAAAGTAGCTCTTTAGTGGTGGGAGAAAGAAAACTACTGAAAAAAGGCCAGGCTATGAAGGCAATCTGAGTCCAAGTAGAACTGGGTCTCTTACATCCAGCACAAATGAATCACAAGAAATAATGCTGAAATATGGGCAAACCCCAGCTCTCTGGGCAGATCTCCGTAAGCAGGATGCCGTTATTCCTCCAGCAGCCACAGGATGGCCCCGGGCAGGGAGAGCGCTGGCAGCAAGGACCAAGGTGCCCAGCACCGACAGGGAGCAGCCACAGTCCCCGGCTACCCCTCAGGACGGGCAGCAAGGGCCCGCAAACACGGATTTCTTATTATTCTTCTGAAATACGAAGAGCAGGCACGAAAGGTTCCTGCCTATCCCAGTTATCCCGGATAACGGACACAGGATTCGGAGGCAGCAGTGCTGAAGGAGCACCCAACAGCCCAGCCGTGTGCAGACACCAAGGGCACTGGGGCACCCAGCACACCCCTCCCCTGGCATCCCCAGGATCTGCATCCCCCCCCGGACGCGCGGTGCCCTCCCTCAGGGCAGAGGTGAGGCCGGTTTTTGGGGTCGCGCGTGCAGCATGTCAGCGCTCACCCCTCTCTGCCACATGTGGGACTTGTTGGTCCACAGAGCCGTCAGCCTGTCCTCATTCACGGACACAGCTTGCTTAAATCCCTTTGGAATTAACTTATTTCCCACCCACCTGCCAGCTCTCTCTTGAAAGGAAAAAGGCAGTTAAATCACAGGAATATCTGCCCATCCTAGAGCAAAACTCTGCTAAGGCACACCTATGCAGGTTCAAAAAAAAAAACCAAAAAAACCACCATTATGTGAGCAGGTAAGACTCCTTGAGCATGCTGCTTGTGGGAAGCAAATAGGAGACGACACCACTCGCGAAAATAACTTATCTCCTTAATTCGCACCTGCCCTTTGGCAGAAGGCAGTTATGGAGGGAGTGCTGCCGTGCTCCCTGGGAAGGCAGCGCTGCCCAGAGACCCCGGCACTGCGGTCGAGGGACTCACCGGATCCACTGCCGGAGCTGCAACCACACACTGGAGCTGGTGATGCCTTCCACAGGGAAGCACGGGCTAACAGGAGCAGCGGATTTGATCCCATCCATAATAATTCAACCCACAGGAAGGGGAAAGGGATCGGGGGATTCTGTCTCCATTGGGAAACGTCCCATTTCACATTTCTGCACACACACGTGGGACCCTGCCAGCTCCCTGCTCCAGGGAGACCCCGGCACCCCCAAGAACCCCCGCCTAGGTGGGGAGCCGAGCGCCTGCAGCATCCCTCCTGCGGCCACCCGCATCCCGCCGTCGCTCTNCAGCACCAGCAGCGCCAGCAGCGCGGCCCGGCCCGCCATGGCGCCTCCGCCGACCTTCACTCCCCGCCGCCCGGCCCGTTCGCCCGCTTAAAGGCGGCGGGAGCCGGGAGCCGGGGCGGGGGGGAAGGAGCCGGCCCGCCTCCGCCGCACGGGGGAAGGCGGCCGGGCGGAGCCGCCAGCCGGGACAGCTCCTCCCGGGGCCGCTCGGTGTCACCGTCCCGGACGGACGGACGGACAGACGGACACCCCCCGGGCTGTGGGAGCGGCGCGGCGCCAGGCGACACCCGGGACGCAACGAGCGGCTCAGGGNCCCCCTCCCCCCCCCGGCAGCCCCCCCCCCCCCGCCTCGGGCGGCACTTTTAAGCCCCAACCGGGCTTGTCGGCCACTCACCCGGGCAGACCTCGGCGTAGTCGTGACAGCAGTCGAGGGTGCGGGCACACGCCTGGTCGCAGTAGCAGGGCCCGTGGGAGCCGTCGGGCCGCCAGCCGGTGCTCAGGCAGGCCGGGCGGCGGCCGGGGCAGCACAGCNGGTGGCAGCGGCGCGGCGGGGCAGGGCCGGCAGCACCAGCAGCGCCAGCAGCGCGGCCCGGCCCGCCATGGCGCCTCCGCCGACCTTCACTCCCCGCCGCCCGGCCCGTTCGCCCGCTTAAAGGCGGCGGGAGCCGGGAGCCGGGGCGGGGGGGAAGGAGCCGGCCCGCCTCCGCCGCACGGGGGAAGGCGGCCGGGCGGAGCCGCCAGCCGGGACAGCTCCTCCCGGGGCCGCTCGGTGTCACCGTCCCGGACGGACGGACGGACAGACGGACACCCCCCGGGCTGTGGGAGCGGCGCGGCGCCAGGCGACACCCGGGACGCAACGAGCGGCTCAGGGCAGCGGTCGGTCTGTAGCCAAACGCCCGGGGTTTTCCCGGCGCCAGCGCGGCGTTTCCGTGCCGGTAAGGCATCTCCCGGTGCCCCGGCATCCGATGGCGCCGTTTCTGCGGGCTTTTGAAACTACCGGGTATCGTTTCTGCGCTGGCTGCTAGCGCTTCCCACCCGGCTCACCATCAAAAACATCATCAAAAACAAATTATAAAAGAGAGCAGGTTTTTTGCCAGGCTGGACTCCGGCATACCGCAGGAGCCACTAAAAACCTGAAACTACTCCATTCCCAGTACAGCGGCTTGTTAAGAAACACAATCCAGCTGCCTAGACTGCCTCTCTACAGGATTACTCCGAATTTTCTGCTTACTTTCAAATGCAAAAAGCTTAAAGCGATTAGAGCCACTCCTGTGAGTTATTTAGCTGTTCAGCAGGAAGCTAAAGGCTTCGCTGTAACTTTTTATCAAACAGACTTGCTCTAAAATATTGATCGCAGGGGATGTTATTATACCTTGCTGAATACTCAGCTGGGATTTATAAAACCCACCCACTGATTTTTTGCGACTGACGATGCTTCTGTACTAACAGTGAGTATGGGCAGAGTGTTCCCACTTCGGGGAGACTGCAGCAAAGATACTCCTAGAAAAACAGAAAATAACATTATAGAGCAGGCTAACACCTTCCTAACATGCAATGCCGGAGGCATGGGAGCAGAGGAGACCAGGCACCACACCAGCTCAGGCATAACGTTGTAAAATGTTCCAAAAAGATAAGAAATAAAAGGACCTTCAGCTTCTTTGTATGTCCATAGGTGTCTGTAGCAAAGGACAGAGGTCTCATTTTCTTGGCAGTGGTCACACATTGTCCCCTTGGAAATGTCACGTGTAACAAATCCTGCGGTGGGCAAGAGGCAAAAAGGCCACGAGAGTAAAGGGAAGAGCACTAGAAATAAGAGGCCATGGGGTCTAGGAAGCAGGAATTTAATGATACCAAGTGTCGATTCCTGCCTCTGACAATGAGTCACTCACTATGTGACCACGAGTAAGTAATTTAATCAATGTATGTCTCATTCTTGATCTAGAACAGGAAGAACATTCAAAAGGAGATTGCATTACTCAGCTAATTAGTCAACACAAACCAGAGGCCTGTGCAGCTCTTGCGCAATTAACTGATGGGCAGCAACAGAGAATGCTTCCCAGGTGTTTCTGCTTCCAGCACCGAGACTGCCATGATCCAAGTCCCCCTGCCAACAATTGTTGGGGTAGGAGGAACACATTCATGTTATTCTGAGACACAGAAAACTAACTGAATGAAGATTAGCTTTAGAAAGCAACGTGTCAACATAAAGACTGAAATTTTGACTGACCCTGTGCTGTCAGGAAGATTGGATCCGGGTCCAGACATCCCAGTAGGGTTTACACTCAGTCTCCCCCTCCGCCTAAAAGTTCTTGGGAGCAAACTTTGTTGCTCGTCTCCCATCCCCTGTTTGAAAGCAGAAGTTCCCCCTTGTTCTGGTTTGACATAGCCCTAGAGGATTTTTTAGGGTTTGGGGTTTTTTTTCCCCTGACACGCTCCAAAGATGGTAATGTTAAAGAAACCAAGGAAAACACAGCCTAAGCCCAGAAACAGTTTTCTTCCAAGTCAGTTGCCGAGTCCAAAACTGGGACTGTTGGCCCTATGAGGAATATTGGAGCCAAGCAAGTGCGCTTTTCAGAAAGGAAATGTGGCTAGTGCACCTTACAAGGAGGGGTTCAGGAGCAGAACAGCTTGCAGGGCTGCCCGTGGCAGGGGACATTGTGCCTTCCAGCCTACAGGGGACATCAAGAGGCAGCTCAGTGGGGCAGGTGGAAATGCAGCTTTATCTGCTTGTTCCCAGCCAGCTGCTTTCCTGGCTGGCAATGCGGGGTTCCTGCCCTCTCGCTCATTTTCCTTCACTTAATTAAGTTGCACTGTTCTGGAGCTGCCACTGACCCAGTTCCCAGAGGCCCTCCCGCTCCCTTCATTAACTCTGAGGGGCGGGAGGAAGTTGCAAATGGAATGTCCCTTCCAAGTGACAAAGGGAAGCTTACTCTCACTTTCATTCCAGATAGTTAATCAGTGTCCTTGCCTGCACCACACGCTGATCCACCCATCTGTGGAATGGGGAACGCTGTCCAATAGCAGCCCCTACTTAAACATTATTTTGCCATAACTTTCACACACAAAAAAGAAAAAAAAAATTATTATGTAGCCTGGGTAGGATTTACCAGGTTTTTGAACAGCATTTACCCTATTCCCAAGTGTTTGGCCTCTTGCCTCTATGCCCCTATCACCTGATAATTTATATGTACATTACAAATGCATTAGGATAGCAGTATTTTCTTTGTTCTGTGTTTGTGCAGCCCCTTGCACTTTATGTCCCTTGTGCTGGACTTGGATTCTTGTGCATTCCAGCAATAAGGAAACTAGCAGAGCTATCAAGTATGGAGAATTTAAAAAAAAAAAAATGTTTCTGGTTTAAAGCATCTGATTTTACTTTCCATTGTCACAGCCAAGTCTGTAAAAGCATAGAAGGAAAGCAGCCAACCAAGTGATCTGATTTCTTGGAGCTGATTTCTACAGATATGCGAAGGCCACAGGAGAGCTGGCTGCCAGCTCATTCAAACCCTTCTCCAGGGCTATCACAAGGGATGCTCTGTTTCTTCATTATATTTCAGCAAGAAGCACCACCAGTTCACACAGGCTTTCCAGAACATGACGCAAATCAACAGCAATGGCAACAATGCTTGTCCAAAAGAAGGCAAAGGCCAGTGTTTCCACCTACACATTTGCTGCTGTGAACAGGTACTAACTTGAAAAGCAATTTCTGCAGCAGAGTCTATTCTGTGGTCTGCTGCCTTTCCTATCTCATACCCAGAGCAGGCAAGGCCACACTTTTCCAGGCTTTGCTGGTGAGAGTTTTAGCACCCATGGTCTTAAACAGACCATGTCCTG
This sequence comes from Chionis minor, assembly GCA_013398295.1. Taxonomy (NCBI): domain Eukaryota; kingdom Metazoa; phylum Chordata; class Aves; order Charadriiformes; family Chionidae; genus Chionis; species Chionis minor. Next base: position 508,689 of record VZSF01003934.1, on the reverse strand, counting down.
CTGGGCATAGAGGGGCACAGGAGGAATTCCAGTTGCACATAGCAACTTTGTTCTCAGCTTTTAAATAACAGCGGGGAAGCAGAGAAACCCTCAGAAACTTTAATGTTTTCAAAGAAAAGCAGAGGCAAATGATCAAGCTTCCTACAACTAACTAATCGGACAGAAGCAGCAAAACTCCCAAACCAGGAAACCCAGCAAGAGGCTGAGACCTTTTGGGATAGTTGGTAATCAAGGACTTTGCTCTAACCACAGGTAACACTTGTACAGCTCAAAACTGGAAGCCAACTCTTGTCACCTCTCCACCCTTTGGAAGCTGAGTTCCTAACTCATAATTATGTAAAAACCTTTCATCTTTTTATTCCTGTCCCATCATCCTGTTTCTGAGGATATGCCCCTTCGTGAAATGATGCTTCAGCATCCGCTCAAGGGGGCTGTTTCATTTTCAACAGTATTTATAACTCGGACACAAGCCCTACATTTCCTCTTACTCCAGTCAGGCTGCTGCTTTGGCAGCGTTTGCTCTTACACCCTGGCTGCCTGCACTGGAGACAAAGTGCGGCAGAGGAGAGGACCACCAACATGAATCCAAGGAGAGACTGAACTGCCCCACGCTATTCTTAACCGCCTCTCCCTTTCATGCTGCCCGTGACGCTTGTGCCTGACTGATCAGGCAGAACAGGGGCAAGCTGGCCTCACGCCAAGGCCAAAACAACTGCTGTGGTTTTGTGCTCACAGCACTTCTCTGAGATTCTGTAGTTTGCTGAATGTTTTCCCATCCCAGATCCTTCCCTCTGTGCAGCAGATAAGAAAAAAACCAGCCTTCAGCTCAGGAAAAGCAGGGAACACATGCGAGAAAGGCTGTCTCTGAGGATTCACCCTGCCTGGCTAGTGCATTGAAGCCATTCACCTGAGGTTTTACAGTTCGTTTCATTCAACGGTTTAACTCCCTTCCCCATGCCCTGGCAGTAGAAAATCTCTGAAGCGTTTCAGCCCTCATCCCATCCTAGGCCCTGAGGATTCTCCTGTCCGAGTCCTGCCAGCCCCAGCTCCCAGCAAACGAGCCCAGTGCACACAACGCTTTCCGCAGGCAGGTCAAAGATGTCCTTTGCACAAGGTAGTGCAGTGCCCTCTCACTCCTTCTGAGAGCTGACCTAACCATACCGGAGCAGAAGCTGGGATTTGAGCTCAGACTGCTGCTGATAAAAAGCTGAGTGTTTATTCATTCACTAGAAAAGCTGCACTGGATCAAAATAAAGAGCTGTATCCCTCAGTACCCATCTTCAACAGTGGTTAATAGCAGATGCCTAGGAGGGAACATAAGATAAGTTGAACATATAGTGGCATTTCCTCAGAATGCGCTCTCACTTTCTGGTAGTTTCACCTCCAGGATTTCCCAATAGGTGGTGCCTATGCCTCAGTCTGTGTCTTATACAAATTCTTTCCCATTTCATTCTGGGCCCATGTAAACTTTAAGCACCCACAGTCTCTCATAGCAGTATGCCACACTAGACAGGGCACGAGGTTGTTTTGAACCTACCATCAGCTAATTTAATTTGAATCCCTAGTTCTTGTATTGGAAGAGACAGGAAACAATCCATTCTCATTTACTTTCTCAAAGCCACTCAGGATTTTATAGATCTCCATTGAATCATCCCTTAATCATCTCTCCTGCAGGCTGAAGAACCACCCTGCCAGGGGGTCTGTCTGGCCGGCGGTGAGAGCTGGGGAGAGGTGCCACTGTCCCAGACTGCCATAGTTGCATTTCTAATATCTAACTCCTCACTTCCTCACCTCACAGGTCCTGCCTCTCTCTCGTCCTTCTTTAGGCCAGCTAACCCTTGACAACAACAGAAATCACTGCTGTGGAAGTGGCCTTGCTTTCCCACTCACCCCACTCACAGTGTGAATTCACACACTTAAGGCCAAGTCAGAAACAAATTCACACAGAGAGATAACAAGGCCTTAGCGCTAAGAAAAAGAGAAGAGTCTCATGTGTGAAAATATCACAATGCAAGAATTAGCTTTTTCCCTTTCATTCACAAACTCAAAATACTAATAGTAAGAACTAGAGCAGCCGGCTGATTTACTTTCACTCCTGCTCTCTTAAAATGCCTGTCTCCCTGCTTACCCCAGGCACCCTGTGCAGAAAGCCGTAATTAAAAAAGTGTTGGGGGGTCAGGAAAGGGAGGAGGACCGAGCATTGAGTCTTAAAAGAGGCTTATTTGAGAAAAGATTCAGGTGGTATTTTCTTTTATCAAGACCAGTAAGCAAAGAATACATCTGCAGGGATCCTAATGCTGCTTTACTTGGAGGAGTTTCAAACTCTGCACCACGATTCTCTCCTTTGTGGTGTCCTTTGAGATCTTAATAGAAGTGTAAAGACCTTTAAACAGCATTGCCCTTCTGTGCACACCTGCTTGTTTTCAGCACACAGAGACATGGGAGAAGAGTTTATACCAAGCAATATTTTCCTGAAGACAATCTGAAGAAAAATCAGATTACAAGCCCATGCGTTTGAGATTCTTCCGTCTTTTGACAAAGCAGAGAAGAACATTGAACCAAAGAGTTCTAAACTCCAACTGCAAACAAAGCCCACCCAGATAACAGTCCTATACTCTGCAAAAGGGATGGGATCTCATTAGCAATGAAGGGAGTTTTGGCCAGCACACCTGAACAGGGCTATTGACCGAGGGACCAAAAAGCATCTCATCCAGAAAAAAAAACCAACACAAGCCCTTCTTGTTAGACCTGGACTTTTCTGCATGTGCTCAGCAAGCCAGCAACTGCTGCACACCTCTCCAGACTTGCTTTTGCCACTCTTGCAAAACGCACCCTCAGCTGGCTGCAAAGAGGAGAACCGCATCTGCTTCCCATACGGAGTGCCTAGAGGGCACTATCAGAGAGCAGCAGTCTTCTCCAGAGCCCTACGGTAGGACCAGCTAGGTCCAAAGCATCTGCTGTTTTTCGGCTCAGCAGTTTTGTCCCCAAAACATAGACTCCCACTGTACTACCGAGAGAATCCACAGTACAGCAGAGCAGTTATGGCTGAGCAAACACCTTCTTGGATTTAAACCCCAAAACCATTCACCCTTGATAAAGTCTTCACCTCGACACAGCAAAGCTGGTGCCTCCAGCAAACTCCAGACACTTGGGAAATGTGATCAGCTTATTGTGCCTTCTCTGTCAGATATAATGCTGCATTATAAGACCATGGGGGGGAAGTCAGGCAGAAAAGAAGCAGGGAAATCCCACTCCTCTCAGAGAACACTGGTGTCAGCCTTCTCCTGCCAAAAGCCACTGCACAACCCCATCACATATTGCCTCTCCATAGCAAGCAGGGCTATGACTCACCCCAGGGCATAAAGGAAACAAATCCGTTGTCATTAAAAAGCTATTATCTTTAATGAAAGCTGGAGAAGGTTCAAAGTGGCCAGAAGTCTTATTTAGAAAACAGGAAAGATAAATACTTTAATAAAAAGCTTTTAGTGGTTTTCTCTCTGGGCTTTTTGCTTTCCCAAAGAAAATGGAAGGAAACCAGCCAACTTTTCTGAACCTGGTACTTTCGGTGCTTGGACTAGTTTTCTTTTTCTTTTCCTAAGAGAAAATAAAGGAGCAATTTGTGAGAGTGTGATCCATGAGAGGGGACCCTATAAACAAGGTAACCCCTATTCCCTAAGATAACCCTAAGCAGAAGAAAAGCCTTGAACAGGTTTGCATCCAAGTCAAACCTGGAATTTTCCCCTAGTCTGTGAAGGGCCGAAGTGACACCTGACTCACCTAAACATTACTGGGAATCTTTTAAATACAGCATAACCCCTGGACAAGCCACACTCACTAGCAGAAGGAACACAATGCTTTAAATCCTCTCTCAACACTGCAAGCTACAAAATTGACCCTCTCCCACATTAAATCAAAAGTGGTGCTTCACTTTTCACATTCGTCCTGAGCTAGCTCCGATCTCATGCTTCCACCAGCTGCCTCCACAGCCGGCTGCCTCCTCCTCCTCCAGCCCTTGTACCTTTGGATCCTCCTCCAGCAGTGCTTCCCCCGCAGCCCGCGGCACACTGTGAGACCGCTCTGGGAGCGGCAGGCAGCACCAGCCTTCCCTCCCTTCACTGACCAGGCTGCGGCTCAGTGCTTCCCACCTCCATAGCCCGCGGGATTTTGCTGATGGTGTTTAAGGATGGAAGAGATCAACAGGGACATGGATAAAACAGCCAGGGACCGCTCCCAGCAGGTCTTTCCTCACTCCAAAGAACCTGTGGCTTGACTAGAAGATTAAACTTCCCGTCTTCTTTAGCACAGACCATTTTATTCCCTTCCTATGAGGAATCTCCGAGTGTGCAAGAGATGCTACAAAAGAAAGCGCACCCGTATCCCAGAAACAGCAGCCCAGTTCACACCCCACAAGATCTCTTTTCCCACTCACCATCAGATCACCTTGTCTCACATAAGTTTATCACTTTGGCTAATGTGTTCTCAATATAAGAGCCTGCGACCATTTCTCCTTCTCTTCAGTCACAAGGCAACACTTGCAACTTGGCATAGGCCAGAATTGCGTCCCCTTTATTTTTTCACAAGTGGCTATTTATGAGATTAAGATGAAACAGCTAGACCACCTTCATTTTCTGTAACCGATAAATCTAAGAGAAACACCACTTTGGGAGGTTTTTTACAGTCATCTTCCGAAAAGATACAATAAAAAATGGATATTGTCCTTCTATGAGCATATGACTCAGAATAAATGAATCCACCCACAGCTAAAGAAAACCCCATTTATTTACTTAATGAATTGTCAAGTCAGTTGAGCTGTTTTACGAGTCAGCAATAGCAAATGGGTCTCATGCAAGCTGGAGCATCAGGCTCCAGAATGACACGGCACCACTTGTCCCCTGGGACCCTGTTCAACACAGGAGCAGTTGGGATTAGTCTTCAGTACAGTTCCGTTGATGCAGTTATCATCCGGGCCACACATTTTTCTCTCTGCTAAATCTCTCCCCAGATGTTAGGAAGAAAAGCAAAGCAAATGAAAGCAACTCCTAAAGTGATACAGGCGCTGCTTAAACAGGACACTGAGGTGTCTCTCTCTATGGAACTTGAAATATTGCACTGCACACAGACATAACTGTCCTGATTAACCAAGCTCTGTAACGAGCTGTACAAGCTGCAGAACAAAGCAGATATGCTTACTGTAACTGGTCCTGGTTTTAAGTTGCCAGTTGATTGCACAGCCTAAGAAACCTTGGCTTTAAATAAATCTCTCCAATAAACTGAACACACATTAGTATTTGAGTGAGATTGGTGCAATTTGAAAGGCAATTTGCCTAGTATCAATGTATGTTTCAGAAATTTAAATTGCCTGGTTGGAAAACAGGTTGAGTATTGCCAACATTACCAAGCTTTTAGCTGACTGGTAACTACATTAACAGAAAAAGCAACTGGTTTCTGATTACGCTGCCTGGATCTCTGTGGTCCAGGTGCTGCCTGTATCACACAGTCACGCTGACTTTGTTTTATACATGTCAGATTGTCCAGAAGCCAAAGAGGTCAGAGAACAGACCTCGGTATAATTTCTGCTGTGCAGATCTCCTGGAGTCCACAAAGGGAAAGTCTCCTGGTCTGACCCACGCCTCTGCCTGCTGAGATCATCTGAGTGCATCGCATCTCATGGATGCAATGAGTCAGACATTTTTGGTGCAATCTGCCTACCAAGTGGCATGGAAATTACTGTTTCAGTGTTGTAAGCACAGCCTGACCCTGCTGGGTCACATCTACCAAAGCGGCCTCATTGGTGCTGGCAGTTCCCCACCATCACTGTGTCATTTCACTTGACCAAGCATTTGTAGGACTAGTCCCAGGACAAATGAGTCCTTGTTTCTGGGCCCCCCCTCAGCCTTGGACCCACAGCACCTCTTGAAACGTACCCATTTCCCATTGTTTTAACAGGAAAATGTAGTAAATTGACCCTTGTAAATTAATAAAGTTACAAAGAAGCGGATTTTTATTTGCAATAAAGTACCACTTAGGTGATGAACCCAGAGGCCTTATCTACAAAGCATCTATTTCCCCAAGAGATTCAAGGACACTGATCTGCACTAATCCAGTCTCTGCAGATGACAGCTAAACACTCCACAGAACATTAAGAAGCAGCACAGGAATATGATGCAAAATAGAGCTAAAACCCAAAGCGTTGACCCAAACTCACAGAATTCAACTCTCAGCACAGAGGGTCCTTCTTGTGACCAGCATTTCTGAGCACAACTAGGCAGCAGCATGAAGTAACAGCAGGGATGAAAATAAACAGAACCTGAAACACTACCTCACCTATTTCACAGCTTTATTCAATTGATACAATTTACATGACAGAAATGGTCACATTTCTTTTCTTAAATGAGAGCAGAAGCTGTCGGGGCACAGAAAGGCGTTGACCAGTCAAGCATTTGTGTTCCTTGGGCAAAACCAAGTCACCGAGGCACAGGGTGCTCTTCACTTTGCAATGTAGTAAAAGCAAAGAGCAAAAGATTTTGCTTTATTTTACTTGGAATCAGGTGCACTGTTTTGGGGTTTTTTCCCTCTCCTCTAGAAATTAACTTTTTTACCATTTCAACACTATTTCAGCTGTACCCAGATTTGAATTATAGAACTCTGGGAGGAACTTAATTTACCTCGTCAAAGCACATTCCTCTTTTCAATACCCAGGCTCCTACTCAGATCCATGAAAAATGATGCCATAAAATACAACATGAAGAAAAATCTTCTAAATAACAAGATAAAGAAATCAAGTGTGTGAGGAAAACATTTTTTCCCTTTGCTGCTAAAGTGTGTTTTATATAAGCAAGCTGTAAAACTCCACCAAGGTATTTCCAATGGAATTTAGTTTTTATTGCTAAGAAATTTGCTGTATTTTTCTTACAGTAATGGTAGGAAGTAGCATATTAAAGACCCTCTAGTGGCTAGGGGAAAGATCAGGGTAGAAAAAGTTTGGTCTAAAACAATTCAGCAGATGGAGATGCTTCTGGACAGCGTGTTCAGAAGACTGTGATGTGAAAGTCCTTTATTTCTTATCAGTAAGGATAACTACACGAAAACAGGAGTTTCCTGTTATTCTCATATCAGAAGGTGCATTCTTTTGTTGATAAAAGTCAAAATTAGTCACTGTGGAAGTTTCAACAGTGATACAAGCGAAGGATGCTAAGATTCGGGGAGAACGGGTTAACTGCACCTCCTCTTTGTTTTTTTTCTGAATTCTTTTTGCCCTGGGACCTCACAACAAGTTTACACAGGCAGACTACCAAGTCCAAGTCTCCGGGTCTTCTGGTAGGATCTGCCCTTTAGTCTGTTGCCTGCAGGAGGCCATGAGTCCCTACATATTTTCTACGCTGTGGAGATCACTAGCAATTTTTGACCAGTCAGATTAATTGTGCTGTGGATGGTAAAGGAACGCAATTTGCTGAATGACCGGAGCTGCCTACGGACCTCACAGCTATTGTTCAGTAGCTGGACCAGGATTTTATCCTAACACATTACAGAGAAACAAGTTAAGAGCTTTTTTGCTTCCTTTCTCAAAACTGTATTTCCATGGACCTATGTGACCCTACCAAGTCGCTTTAAAAATTAATAAAATTGCAGCCTTGCATCTTCCCTCTCCCAGCTCTTGAGCCACAGTTGGGGGAACAACAATGCTGTGATGGATAGACAGACGCCCGTCATCAGACAGAGGGAATATCTGACAACACCCAGATAAGGGTAAGCTTTCCTCTTCAGTGTGAGCAAAAATCATTAAGTTCATCCACGGATGGGTGCCTTTGTCAGATTCCCTGTCACAATTCAGACAGGGAGAAAGCAACTCATAGGAGACTGTGACCTTTCCAGTTTGTTTAAAGAAAGAAATAAAAAAAAAGGAAAATATCAGTGGGGAAAACCCACCAATGCCACCTCCAGCAGCCTGCAACACAGAGTAAGAGAGGCACCCACTTGGAGGAAAAGGCTGCATCACACCTCTCAGGCAACAGGCTGTGGCATCCTTGGTGCCTGTTGTTTCCAGTCTACCCAGCATGGTGAACCCTGCACCCAGCAGCTGTGCCACAAGTCTGGCAGTCACACACCATCCTGATTCTGATTTCTGTCACTGGGGAAATCCGTCTGTGCTTTCCCCCTGCTCTGCTCTAGTCCTGCAAGTACCTTTCTCCAGGGCAGGAAAAAAAAAAAAAAAAGGCAGGAAAAGAACAGCAAGGAGCAGATCTGTATCTGCTTTATAAACTAACAAGATGACTCAGAAGCTGACCCCTCCTCACCAAGCCTTCCACTTGCCAAAGGGCTATATAATAGCAGGTCTACCTGATCAACTCTGCTAGAAAAAAAAGCCATGTTTATGTGCAAATACATTCACCAAGTCACTGTAACTCATTTTGAGGTGTGAGATCTCATCAGCATCCCTCTTGCCCCCACCGATGTTGCTGCTTACCTTTACAGCCAGCAATCTTGCTCACGAGGTCTTCAACACCACTTTGGTACCCAGCATATCATCCAGGATCAGAGGAAAGACTGGCAGGGAGTGTGTCACAGCTCAGAGGAGTGACAGAGAGGGTTTACTGAAGGAAATCATGATTAGAAGCACAAAATATGCTTCACCCTTATGACACAACAGTAGCTGTTGTGAAGCATGTGCCTGATGTACAGGTTTAGGTAAGGTGGGAACTAACAAGAGACGCACATTGCTGCGAGCGCCTTTGGCAACCACCTTTTTCTCCAGGCAGTTTTCCCAAGCCCTACTAAGGCGTTTCCACAGCAACATAAATTGCTGACTAATAAAACTTTTCAGACGCTTCCAGTCCTCCTCTGTAGATTTCCAAGAAAATTGCACCTATAAATATCCTGCTGTAAAACGGTGACAGTGAATACTCAAAGGGAAAGTCTGCTTTGAACTGCTGGTGTCAAAGGCCTGATCCACATTCACTGAAAAATGGATTCACTCTCAAGACAGACCTTCCCCCATGAGTGCTATATCTCAGGGAAAAAATAAGTTTTTATCTCCTTTTGGTAGACAAAATTCTTGCAGACATGAATGGAGACTAAGCCAGTGTAACCTGTAACAATTACAGCAACACTCCCCTGACCCTGCAGATGGTTTGCAACAACTTGCATGAGATACCAACCATCTTTTTTCATCATTGGGCCATTAAACTCTCCAGCTGGATTTGGGAAAATTAGTGGGGGTAAGGCAATGTCTACCATTGCTGCAGCTGTGCAGCACAAAGAAAGTGCACGTGCTCCAAGCTACTAAACTGGGGCAGAGGTAGAGCTTAGTATTTCTTCTTGCTGAGAAATGATATCCAGAATTTAGCTGCTGCCTACAGGCCAGGCTGTATCCTGGACCGATGCTCAAGCATTCCAGTATCTGTAGGAGGATCAAAAGCACAAGCCCCACCCTTTCGATTAAAGAGCAGTCCTGAACCAGCAGCAGTCGACTGTTGAAGACATTGCAGCCACCCACAGCGGGAAATGTGAGCATGTGTAGAACAGAAAACCTGTGTGCTACTCCAGGCCACCCCTGGGTGCTGACAGACCACCCCACCTTCAGAGAGCGGCTTTCAGGAACGGGCTTCGGGGAATCCATCTGGGCAAGCAGCACCACGTGAGGCTGCATCTGCTTATCCACCACCCTCATGCACCAGCTGAGCCTCCTCAGCCCGCTGGAAGGACACCTGCCGCCCTGTCGGAGATGGAGAACATGCCTTGCTTCTTCATGCAGTCAATGCTGAGACCACATCTCCAAAAGCCTCTCTGGCCCTGGACATCCTTGCTGAGGAAGGTTACATGAACTCGAGGGAGTCTGTGCAAAGCAGAGAAACAATGACAACCCCTGGCTTTAATATTTGCTTTGAGAAGACTAAGGAAGTCAAGCTTATCTTCGGCACTAGAGGGAAGACTTCAAGGTGACCAGCATTCAAAACCAAACAGAGCAGCAGGCACAGTGAAGTGCAGACTATTCAGTGGACATTTTTCTCAATATAACACTAAAGATATTAGGCAGATTCTCAGGTAACACAGACAAAAATGGTCCTGAACCTATTTCCATGAACTCAAATCAATCTTAGGGAATATAATGGAATTGCTGTGATTTACACCATGAATACAGTCTAGCACAAAGAATATTTTTGCCCATCACCAAGACAACTCTTACTACCTGCAAGCTGCCAGGTGTTTCCCATCCCATTATAAAAGACTTGAGCCAATTTCAGTCACTGGTAGGCCTATGGTGGGGGCTACAGCCAGTCCTTGCTAGCCTCAGGTTGACACTGAGCGGAGAAACAGGTGAAGAGGTTTTCCTCACACCCCAGAGTACCTGTTTTTGTAAACGTGAAGAGAACCATCTCTAGCACTTTTATCCAACATTTAATTTACTGTGGAACAATCTAGAAGGCTTAGCACCAGCCTCAGGTAGGTATCACAGGGCAAAGGGGAGATTTTGGCGGTGTATGCTGGGAACCACAGCAGAAAGGCAAAGCTCTCGCTGTCCCCTCTCCATTCACCCTGCTGAGAGAGCACCAGTCCTCCCTCTACACAGTGAGCTAAACCTGAGCAACAGCCAGGTGGTCTGAGCAAGAAAAGTCACAGCAGGGGGCAGAGGGGCATAAACTGCAGTTTTCTGCAAGACGAAGGCTGCCAGAAGACAGCCGGTGCCGTGCCAAAGGGCCTCAGCCCTACCTGCACCCAGTGCTTGGATGGGGAGAGCCTGGGAACCCCAGGTGCTACAACACAAACCTGCAGTTCCCACAGCGCCAGAACACAGGCTCGGGCTGAACCAAGAGACTCAGCCTCACCCCACCATGCAAGGGATCTGGCAAGAAGGGTGGAAGAGGAACAGAAGTCTATAGGAGCAAAACATCTCTTTAAAACACTGGATGCTGCAGGAGAAAGAAACCCTCTGCTTCAAACAGAGTTTTGCCCTTAATGCCTGCAGGGCGGTCTGAGCATCCTGAAATCTGGATCTTCCTAGGGTGATCACAAACCCAAGTTTTCCTTCACTGCTGTCCGTGATCCATCCTCCATCCCTGGAGGTATTTAAAAGACAAGGTAGACATGGTGCTGAGGGACATGGTTTAGTGGCGATTTTGGCAGTATTACATTAATGGTTGGACTCGATGATCTTAAAGGTCCCATCCAACCTAAACAATTCTGATTCTATGATAATATCTAGCCTGCCAACACAGCTGATGTGTCAGAATACTTAATCTATCACTGCGCAGAGATGGAGGCAGAGGAAACAATGCAGAGTAGAAGCAGCAATGAGTAAACGGACTGTGCTATCCCATAAGCTGATGCAGCCACTTAACAGATGGGTCTAAAAAGAATATAATAATCACCATGCAGTCAAAAAGATGCCTGGGTCTTTGGGAATATAAATGTTAAACCTCTCACTGTGTATGAAAACATGTCTATTAAAAGCAACATCAGACAGAGAAATAATCTGTGCTATTTTCCTCTCAAATGCTCAGGGCACCAAGAAACAGAGCTGTTTGAGAAAAGTAAACATTTGCTTAAACATACCAGTCTAGTGAGTGACTCCAGATTTCAGTTTTAGAAAGTTACACAAGTACATACAGCATTGTCTGTTCCTGCTAGAACTGACAGAACTGACAATCCTGCCTTCCTTCTGCCACTTCGCAGAAGCAGACTATGAGTTCTGGACATGCTGTGGTTATCCTTTGCTGGCCTCTGAGAGCTAGCAGGGAGCTCTCTGTGCAGAGAAAAAGCTGTGAGTCAGCCTTTGTCCAAAACATACCTCCTGGCCTTCATCTGCTCACTCAGAACATCCAGCAGACACACTCAGGAGCCGACCGGTGCCTGCAGAAGTCAGGTAAGCAACAGGGCAACAAATGCCAAGGACAGCTCTGAGAAGGACAGCTGCAAATTGCTTTAAATTCAGGATTAAACCTCCCTGCCCCCTTTTTGCCTTTTTTGCCTACCATCTTTTATCAAGGGCTATATTAAAAGATTTTCAAATGGGGTGATCTTACCTCCGTGCTTGAGATAGACAATAAAGTTTGTTCGATGGTTTCGCTATTAACCAGGAGCCCTACCTCATTACTTGGCTGGAATGCAGTTGTACTAGGAAGTTCACTGCAGCTCAAGTTTTTGAAAAGCTTATGGTTACACATAGGAAAATTACCTGAGCTTGTAGCATACCACGTTGCTGAGAGCCCATAGCTGGCCACAGTCAAGTTCAGCCAGCTCTCCATTACCAAGGGTGTTTGGAGAAGCAGCAGAAGGTAGGACATCCCATATAACAGAAAAAAAGATGTTATGGTACTAAAGAACATAACCCCCAGCCTGTGTTCACCAGCTGCACCTTATCATATATCCTCATTTTCCTGAAACTCTGTCCAGACAAACTTTTGGTAAAGGCAGCCACAATCACACTTTTGAGCACAGTACATTGGAATTTGGAGCAAAGTTGTGGAAGGAATGTCAGGGGATGATTTCTGGACCCAAACTAGTCCCAGAAAAAACATCACAGAGAGAGATGTAAAATAAAGCTACACCTAAGGCACCTGTCTGCTTGCAGGCATATCAGAAGCTCCAGCAGATGAAAGCTTTGAAGAAATAACTATCAGAGCAGAAGACCTCCGCCACCTCTGCTCCTCTAAATAAAAGCCTCTGACAATTTGGGATGTTACTTTCAGGGTCTGTCTTCACTTTATCACACTTCCTTTTTTGACAGATAACATAATGACCACTGGTCCAGAGGTTTATTACAGCACGCTGCTGTAGGGACCAGGTGAAAGCATCCAGATAGTTTGAAGCAGAAACTCCATCTGGCCTTTACTAAGCTTTGGGCAACACATGCACACAGCACCCCCTACAGCTCCAAAGGTCAGAGATCTCCAAGCTCAGTTCTTTGCATTCAGTTCAGTTCCTCCATCTGCCTCCATCCAGAGTAGAGAGCATTCCCAGGTCACCTCCAGTGGATGTTGTCTTCAGACCGTTTTGTCTTCCATCCCTATGCATACGTGCAATAGCAGCAGTGCTTGAATCCTGAGCCAAGCAACTTTTCTTGGAGAGGTGATAAAACATGCAAAGAACATGTTCCAGCTACGTCTCTCCTTACAGCTCCCACTGGACAACCAGCACTCTGCTCCCTAAAGCACGCTTGCTGGTAGGTATGCTGATTAGATTATGAAAGTAATTATATTAGCAGCAGTTCTGATCCCTCATCAATATGTTGTTTCAAGAGATTATGCTGCTTACGTTAATTGAATGAGAAAAATCTCTACTCAGTTTAATGGAACACTGCTTTGAATGCTGATTAATAGCTAATTTTCCATCGTTGCTGTTTCCTATTAAGTGCACATGCCCAAGGCCACCATCAGCTCAGACACCGAATCCCTTCCCATAACCATTGAAACTGTTATTTGTGCTAAGTAGCAGAAATACCCTCTAAACTTGTAGTTGCTGTAAAGAACTTCCAATCCATTAGAGTATTAATTAGGCTATTGCTATCAGGCAGTTAAAATAACACTACAGTACTTCAAACGCTGCTGGAAAGCATTCCTTAAACATTTCCTCAGCCCGTTATCCATGCTTCGCTTTTGCCCTTTGGCTACTTCGAGTGGAATGGTCAGCGTTGGACTAGCCAGCTCCCCGCAGCTCCTGCGCGGGCACCCAGCTGCTTTCAGGCAGCAGCCCCCTCCGTTGGTATCCAGCATGGACGATCCACGGCTAACAGACTTCCACGGGCCCACAACCAGCAACACAGGAACCTTCAGCAGCTGCCAGGTGGCCCTGCTCCTCAGGAACCTAACAAGGCTGCAGGGGGATTGGTTTTCTACCTCATCCCTAATGCACATACCCACTGCGCTGCTTCCCAACAGCGGCACACAGGGAACAGCTACTTCAATCATTAGGCCTGGGGTTTGAATCTGAACCTGCTGTCTGAGACACTGCAGCTTAATATCTATCAATTCTTCACATCAGCTTGCTCTGAAGGGGCTATTTACTTCATTTGCATCGCCAGTGGGGTGTACAAATGCTACCAGACCGGGACCTGCGTGAGACATCTGCCGAGACCTGTTTTGACTGCACGTCTCGCCGACACCACTCCTGACTGCCAGGCTAACGGGCACAGCAGATGGAGAATGCCTTCGCCCTCCCAGCAGAACAGACTCACCACCCTTCAACCCCTCTACATCACACAGCACAGGTGCATCAGATTGTTCAGCCCTACTGGGGCCAGATGCCTGCCATCAATTGATCTGGGATACGGAAGTCAGAGGTACGGGAAGCAATACATCTTAGGGCTCTTCACTACCTCCCTGGTACCAGAAATTAGGTGTCATGAAAACCTTTAGCTTCCTCTTGCTTAGCGCTTCCCTACTTCAGCAGATATGTACCATCTGCATTTAACCCTCCTGCTCTGCAAAGCTGGACATTTGCCAAGGAGCATCCAGGGGAAGGCTGCAGGATCTGAACAAACATCTGTCATCAAGTCTCTCCAGCCAGAAGCAGTCGTTCCCGCTAGCTGAACACACTGCGCCAGGGAAATGTCCAAATCCTCACAGAAGCTGAGGTCAGCTTCCCCTCCTCCCCAGACTGTTGTCACTTTTCTGTAAGACTCATGTACAGAAGAATTTGCTAAGCCAGGGATTTACCTGGGAATGTGCTAACCTAACACCTTTCACCAGGCCAGATAAAATCCCCACCGAGTTCTGTTCCACACCAGCTGCTCCCACACAGGATCTAAGGGAGGAGCTGAGGGAGAGCCCTTGTCCTAACAGAGGTGAGGTGCAACTATGCCTCTCCCTTTGGTCCTGTCGTCGACCTTTAGCACCCAGCTATTACACAGAGAACTGTGCGTCAGTCAAGCTTCCTGCAGCACAGCAGCAGCCCAGATCTTGGCTAAGCACTTTTTCTTCAGGGTACGTCAAGCTGTATTGCCATGAGATCATGCCCCTTTCTTGAGGCGTGCACGTAAGCAATCACTACACAGAAGCAGTTTCCATTTAGCTCACCAATTAGGAGATCCAGAAACTGGCTGTGAAAGGCATGGGAAGAGAACTTCAGTCACCCACTGAATTCATCCAGTCCTCGTATTTTATTAAAAATAGGATCTAAACAGTACAGAAATGCACTGTGCTGCAGCATCCAAGACACCCTTTCCCTGCTTTACAGGCTGCCAATGATACGTTACTAAAGCTTTCTGGATGACAAGGGAGAGCCGAGACTTTAATCCCCCCTCCTCTTCTTACACAGAAGGCCATCCTCCCATACTTGACAACAGCTCTCCAAGGAGAAACTTCCTTACTTTTAACGATTGCGGTAGGATAACATCAGCTGTCAAGTGGTGAATATGGCCCATGCAGACAAAGGCATCCAACTACATTAAACATGCCGCAAGTTCCAGAATGTATTAAATATAACACCCTCCCTACATTGGCAGGACACCAATTTATCACTCCCACTACCTCTGAGAAAAGAGAGCTGTTGCAGGGTGATGTGAATGCTGTAGCTTGGACAACGGACCACCAACAGCAGCATGGAGCGGGACACGGTTAGCAGAAGACAGCCAACAGTACACTGAAATCACAGCAGGTCCAAGGACAAATTCTGACAAATCTCAACCTGTCAAGAAAACAGCCAACATTTTGCCAGTCTACTGTAAATATCAAATATAGAGCTTTCAAATGTCCCCCAAAAACCTATCAGACAATGAGGGTTGCTCTGCAATCAGCAGAAACTCCTTCACTGCCAAGCACTCCTAATAGCACGCACTACTTAAAACTGCACCGTGGGAGCTTTTAGAGCAGAAGCCTGGAGGAGCTGACTGAGCAGAGTACCAGAGTAACATGTCTGGTCAGCTCTACCAGCTTCACCGTGACAGAACACTCACACTCCTTTGGAATTCAGAGTGCCATATAGAAAGGTCACATTTACGTCCTTCACAGATTCAGACTTCAGTCTCCTTGGAGACACGATAGCTGGACAACAGGCACCTGAACAGCAAAATAAGGCTGTAACTGAATGAAGCCAGTGACAATAGCTGTTTATCCAATGTTCTGTTTAGTGAAATCCTAACAGCCAAATTCTCAGATGTCAAATCGTTGATATAAAAAAACCATCAAAAGCAATCCCTCTCTTGCCAACAGACACATTGCTGGAAGCTGACTTTCATCCACACATCTCTAAGGCACCAAGAACCTCCCATTCGAGGGGAGCAGGAGGGGTAAGAGAAAAAGCTCCCAGACTGTTAAGCAGCACCTCATTTTAACACTGCTTAAATGGGGCAATACAAAAAAGTTACGGTTGTGCCCTTAGATTGAAAACTGGCAGAGGTCTCTGCCATTTACTTGAGATCTTTTGAAAGCAAGAATTCTTTCACTTTCAATCAAGTCCTTTACGCGTGTCAGATGGTGTTACACAATCAGTGTTACTAGGATATGTGCAGACAGCACCCTCCAGCGCTGCCCGCCCTCAAAGCGTGCAGTGTGCATGCAGTCTTTCCCTGCAGTAAAGGTCCAAGGGCATGCAGGCTCCATATACAGCCACACGAGGACTCCACCACCTCACACCTCTAACACTTCAAGTTCTTCTTTGACCATTGTTATCCGTACATAGCAAACAGGAAAGACAGATCATACATCCAACTGCTGCAAGGCCTAGCATGAAAAACAAGAATCTGCACAATATCATAAAACCAGTATTTAGAAGCCATCTCCCCCAACCCCTGAGTCCAAGAGACTTGAACATCAATGCAATTCATGATCCAGGTCCAAGTCCATCAAACCAATCTGCTGGCTGCGTTGCTTGAAATAGTTCTCCAGTCTTGTTGGTGATCACCTTCATCTTTGTGCGTGCTTCTTCTATAGTGGTGGAGGCATTGTAGATGGTGATACAGCACTCCTGTCAAATTTAACATTCCACATACCCCATGTGCTTTTAACAGTAGTGTATCTAAGGCTAATCAATTTTGCAGGGTCATCTTTGACACCTGTTGGACTTCTGCAATTATTTCCTGTAAGGCATACCTTGTCCAATTACTTAGGACATGTACTTGCCAAGTCAAATTCTCTAGGATATACTGACATTTTTCAATAACCACACTTGGCACAAAAAATGCCTCCATTTTTAATGCAAATGTTTGTCCAATGTATACTAATCTGGTACTTACGTTCCGGCAATCCCTTCCCTCACATTTGCTGGGCTACCAAGATCTCTCTGTATCCTATTGCGACGAGATGTAAAATTAAACGCTCTAGAGGGACACATGGAAGGGAAGCCAACAGAACACTGCAATCCAGCCATTTCATACATATTTAATTGGGAATACAATTTCCCATCTGAGCACGCCCATACCATCCCTCGTGGAGCTGAGTATCTTGCCTGGAAGCAATCAAAAGGGTCATCTCGAGATATCTCCTGTTGTTTTCCATCTGGGCCATGCATGACCGGAATGCCACATGAGAGTGCTACTGTGGGATCTTTAAAGGAGCCATTACAGCGGTCATCCCGATTCCGATAACCGTAACTGGGGTAACCCCAACAGGTACACATGTCCCGAATAAACGTTCTCAATTCTGGAATATACCAAGTTTCTAATGGGTCACCTGCTCCAGTAGAGCAGTTTAATATTCGGGAACAAGTCAACAAGGACGTATTACGGCCTGAGGCAGTGCTCCTATGTTTCCGCCTCTTCCAGCATAGGGTTTCTCCAGTGGGGAGTTCAACTTGGCTATACATACAACCCTGCACACCCACGTCCCACTCAATCATTGTCCCATCAGGAAGGTTAGAAACAGAAGACAAAGGATGGTTGGGGTTAAACAGTCTTTTCAGAGACCAGGCCCATTCATATCTAGTAAGGTCTACAAGGTAAGTTCCCCCTGGTTGGTCAGGGATCTGTATACACCAATCTGCGTCCCAATGCACATTATACTCGTGTTCAAAGTAACCGCCTTCAAAGGGGGAATCCCACCATGGTACTATGGTGCAAGGAACAGGAACAGTGGTGGCATTCTTTAGTTCCATACTAGAACCCTTGGTTAAGGACCGGTAACAAGTTTGGTTCCATAAATTTTCCCAAGTAGAATTGCTTGGGAGTTGATACAAAGCCCTTGAGTGTTCAACCCATGTCCCATTACTTCTCCATGGCTGGCCCTCCTTCTGGTCAAGAAAAGGGTACTCAACTATTCCCCATGTGGCATTTCCTTCTGTCTGATTAAGACTGTTTAACTCATTTTTCAGTATTTTTGTAATATTTAGACTAATCATTGTAAATTTGAACCCTTCTAACGTGGAACCAGGGAGGGTGATACATATTCCCTGGTCTGTATGGTTCCAAATATGCATAAATCCTTGTATCAACTCCCATGCCAAGTTTGCTTGGTTATTCAAATTTCCAGTTGACTGAGACAAGGTTATACATGCAGAAAGTAAGAATACAAACTTCTCCCACACCATCTTTCCTTAATAAAAAAACCAAAAGAGGCCCAATAAAATCAGACAAGTAACACAAGGAATAACCCACTCAACAATTGAAAACGCAAGTCCCACGATGGTCGTTTATAATCTGTAAAACATATATAAACCAGAAAATTAAAAAGCTGGGTGGGACAATGCCTCCAATGTAGATCCGATGGTCCTTCCTATAAGCATCAGTGGTGGTCCACACATATGTTAACAGGAGTCTTCGGGGTTAGGGGTACTATCCCAGCAGTGGGCAAATTCACTAGAACAAGTTACCCAGGGTAGTAAAAGGGATTCACAGAATCTTTGGCTTTCTCCTCTCCAGAGTATAGACCGAGCCTTGGGACAGGAGGCTGTCAGCCATAGGCAACAGTCAATTCCCCACCAGCTGTTTACTCTCACTACTGAATCTGGTACCCATCGTGGCCATCCTGGTTCATAGAATGTTAGGGGTTGGAGGGGACCTCTGGAGATCATCTAGTCCAACCCCCCTGCGAGAGGTCCACCTACAGCAGGTTGCACAGGATGGCACCCAGGCAAGTTTTGAATGTCTCCACCATGGGGTTTTAGGGCTCGCTTTAGAAGCCCATTGGTAGGGTCCACAATGCCATTCACTTGGGGGTAGTATGGGGTATGGAATTCACACTGGATTCCTTTGTCCACTCCTGAACCACCTCAGCAGTAAAACAGCTTCCATTGTCTGACTTGATCAATTTGGGTTTAGGCAAGCAGCTAAACCATTATTTCAGCCCCTTCACCATACCTTCCCCTGTTGGTCAAGATACAGCTTCTGCTTGGGTTAGGCCCAACACCATTTCAACTTCCACCACTACACATTTTCCCCTCTTATTTTCATGCATTTTTACCTGCTCGAGGGTAGTTAAAAACTATTAGGGAAGAATGCATACTCATCTTCCCCTCCACCAAATACCCAGGAACTTCACCTTGTAAGATGAGAGTTGTGCCTTTTCAGCTGTAATTTGGAGCCCTCAATTTTCTAGGTGGGTGCATCAGCACCACCAACCAGTTTATCACTGATACATCTATATACTTTAACCCCTTCCCCAGGGGTTCCAAGTGGAAACATGTAAGAGTATATTGCATGCCTTCCCATGTAAGGACAAAACACTGTTTCTGCTTCCTGCAAGGGGACCATAAAAACCTATCTTTCATGTCAGTAAGTTGCCCTTGTATGGTCATAATCAGCTCAGCTATGTTGAATACACACCGGGTGCCCTTGTTCCATGGGATCTCACCCTCCTGCCCAAAATGCAACTTGTTGGGTTAAGGACCACAGTTCTCTAAGGTGATCAAAAATACCCCAGGCCCCCAATACTCCTATCAGCAAACTTTGCCACACTTGTAAATCCCAGTTCACTATCGGGGATAGATTTAAGGTCTGCCTGTTCACGAGTTTCTTATTCATTCTCCTCTATTTTGGACCATAAAATTTTTACTCAGTCCAGGGCATCCACCAGAGCCATATGGATGAGTGGTGTTACACTCAGCAGCTGATTGGCTTTGCAAAATTTCAGTGTGCTATTGCAAAGACTTTTGACATTTTAGTGGCATCACATTCTTCTGCCAACTGATCCTGGAGACTCGATCTTGCAAGGTTTTCATTGTCTCCCCTTCTGCTTGCCTGGTCAAGTGTATAACCTTTCGTACTGCAGTCAGCGCTGCCCCTACAACAGCATACCTATAGCTCTCCCTTTTACCTGACCACCACCCTTGCTCTTTCGTGAGAGCAGTGATATGACTAGCCACTGCTTCTGGATTATGCCAATTATTGTGTGCCCAGACAATTCCTGGTGAAGTAGAACATGCCTTGTACTCCTTTAGTTTCTCAAGTACCTGGGAGCAATCAAGCATTGACATTCTTTCCCAGGCAGTCACAGCTTGCTACTGCTCGAACCTCTCCCAGCTTATAGCTGAGAGGTCACTTCCTGGTTCTCCCTGCCCATGTTCATTGGATAGAGAATCAGTAACCCTCAAGACCTTCCAACACCAAGGCAATCCTGTCAGTGACACCAATTTAATGTCACGCCATATTCTGAAGGGGGAGGCGGGGGGGGAGTGACTCAGTCCTCATGGCTGGGGATTTGCAAATCTAAGGTGAAACAACTCTCAAGGCCTGTTATACAAACATTTATTATTTATTATTATTTTCCCCACAGGGATTAGTATATGCCTTAACTAGGTCCATGATAATTGCTTAGGTACAGAACAAGTTATGGCAAGCAGTAAGGTACAGCTTGCATTACTTAGCAACTCCAATTTAAAAGAGAAACAGAGGGCTAGAGAGGGAGAGAGATAAAGAGATCACTGGTCCTGGTTCCTCCATTGGTCCAGCCAACAGGAAAACTCTTCTGTGAAGCCTCCTCGACCTTCCCATTGTTGTTGCTTCTCACAATCTTTGTTTTGGGGAATTACAAGTGTCTTCTACAGTCGGCCAGCAAGGGCAGTGGAGAAAAGATGCAAGAGCACCTCTCTTGCAAAGGGACACCCTTGACACAGGATGGTTCATGTCCCTTTACCGGGGAGCAGATCATCTACATGTCACCATGTAGGTTGTCCTTACAATGAGCTCCCTAAACACACTTAACAAGGAAACAAACAGGACAGAACTGTAAACAACCATCCTGCTCCAGCTCAGCCCACACTGGTGCACATTGTAGATCCTTGCCTTGCTGGTTCCCAGTCAATAGCCATGTCTGCCGCTTTGGATATGCTGGCACCGAGAAACACGAGGCACAAAGGACAAGGGTTTCTGCATGAGGAAAACCTCTGAGCTTTCAACTCTACAATACCCATGCTAATGCTCAAATTTACAGGTTAGCCAAGTCTCCAGGGACAAAGACTTCTGGAAGGAAATCCCTTCAAGAAAGGTATTCCCCTCGCCTTTTTTTATTCTTATTTAATTTAAACCAGTATTAACTGTTACTTTAAGAACTTACCATTCTCACTTGCTGGAGCTTTGCACATGACAGGGCAAACCAGGCAACTGCCCTCACCACACATCACTACCACCGACAGCCATCACACCGGGTCTCCAAGAGCCTCCACACCATCTTTGCAGTGCCCTGTAGGTAAAGCCAAATTAAACAGTTAGTACCAGGTCGTGCCAGGGTGTGGGACACAGCAGCACTTCTCCGCTGGTGCATCAGACATGATCTGGCTTGAACAGTGACATATCAACACTGTCGCTCTGATGGGGAAAAAATTTAGTCATCAGTTACACCAGCGAGTTGAGTGCCTAGGAGTTCGGTGGCTGCACACCCCCAGCAGCTGCGCCACACTCTTACCTCCCCCGGCCAACACAGGGCAATGGGTGAATCCACGCAAATCCGTTCCCAAAAGGGCTGGGCAGTCGGCATGCTCAACAAGCACGAGGGACGGGGGATGCACTGAAAAAATCCAGAGGAAAAAACCCTGATGTATATAGGGCTTCCACAGCGGAGCACAGGGCAGCTAAGCCGGGTGTAACAGAGGAGGAGACGGGCAGAGATACCAGGTTATGCATTTTCTCAGGCCCAGCCTTTGTGGCCATGCGGGGCTCTGGCCTCCCCGACGGGAAGGCAGGAGGCCGCGGCCGCAGCAGTAACGCCGCGCAGCCGCCGGGCAAAGGGATCAGCGGGGCCACCAACACGCGTGGTCGCGGCCGTGTCCCCCAGCCCCCCGGCTCAGAGCCGCCAACCCACCGCCCTTCCCGGGCCGCAGGTCCCTCGCCCTGCGGGACCGGCCACCTGCAGGCACACAAGGGAGCGACAGGAGGCACGAAGGGCCCAGCCGCGGGGCGAGGGGACACCCCCACGCTGGCGGTTCCTAGCGGTGAAACCCACCCATCTCTCAGCGACACGCGTCTGACAAAGCACTGCATGAGCAACCCAGGGGCTTTTGCAAAAGCAAGCGGGGGGGAAAAGAAAAAAAAAAAAATTTTTAAAGCAGCGAGGCAGTCACGTGAAGGACTTACCACTCCCACCCGTCGGAGGGTCGAGCATGGCGGAGCAAACCGGGCAACCGCCCTCCTCACGGGCCTGATCCCGCGGAATCGGGTCTTCCGGAGGCCCCGCGCCCCCGCCCTGAGAGAGAAGGCACAGGGGACAGTCAGCGCCCGGCCGTGCCAAGGGCACGGGCCACCGCGGCGCCTCCCGCCGGTGCATCAGACACGATCTGGCCTGAACAGCGAGACATCAACACTGCCGCTCTGACGGGGAAAGAGGTGTCATCACTTACACCAGCGACCGCCCACGCCCCCCGGCCCACCTTCCCGGGAAGGGCGGCCGCCCAGCGGGTAGACACGGCAGGAGCCCGGGGAAGAGCACTGGGGGACGGGGCCCCCGATGCTGAGCACGGAAGAGGCGGCCATGCCGCCAGCCCACGCGGCCCGGCCGCTCCCTCAGCGGGGAGGGAGGCGAGGGAGGCGACGCCGGCAGCCGCCATCAGCCCGCTCAGGCAGGGCAGGGCAGCACAAAGCGGGCAGACATGGGAAATAGCGAACCCCCCACCCGCCCCAAGAGCGCAGGACCCGCACCCACCTCAGCCACGCCGGAGCGAAAGGCCGCTGTGCTCCGCGCGGAGACATTTATAGTGGCGGCAGCCCCGCCCCGGCCCCGCCCACGCTGAGGCGGAAGGGCGGGCGTCGCCGCGGCCGCCATGTCGGGCGGTGCCGCCGGGGCTGCCTGAGGGAGGTGCCGTGTTGTCCTGCCCGCCCTTCCCCGCACAGGGGATACGCGCTTCCAGCCAGGGCGGGAGGTTGAGGTGTCCGCTCACCGCTGCGGCGGGCTTGGAGCCGGGCCGGGGTGCGTGAGGTGCCGCCCAGCAGCGGGGGCGGCCGGGTCCGCCATTTCGCGGTGGAGGGCAGGACGGGCGCCGCTCCTCGGCCCCGTTCCCCTCATGGCGGTGCGCGCCTGCGGCCCGTCCCAGGGTCGCTGCCGTGCCCGGGCTTGGTGTGAGGAGACGGGTGGCGGCGGGCGGGAGCAGCCGGGCCCCGGGGGTGCGGGTGGGCCCCCGCGGTGTGTCACAGCGTGGGGACAGGGGACATGGAGATGGAAGCACGGCATGTGGCCCGGGCCGGGGGCATCGGCACCGCTAGCATGCTTTGCCAGGATGGGCCAGTGTGGCAGTGGAAATCTAATTTTCTCTTCATTTTCTTCTTACAATGAAAAAAAGAAAAACGCGTTTAGAGCTGTTGAGTGACTCGTCCCAAAGCACGTGTGGTGGCAGCGCTGAGGCCATGGCCTGGCCTTCACCCCCCTGGACCGCGGGTTCAAGGACCACCAGTTACCACCGCTGTGGTTCGCCTGGCTCGGGCTCTGCTGACGCCCCCCTGGGTTCCAGCTGGGGTCTGTGTGTGTCGCCACGCGGTGACACCTACTGCAGTTTGCGGGACGCATCGCAGCAGCGGTTCTTCTGCTTCTTGGTGGCCATAGATGGGCAAGTTATGTCGCAATGAATAGTTTGCCATGGAGTGGAGAGCGAAGGATGTGTCTTGAATGAGAACAGCCTGGATTGTGACCCAAGCGCTGCCACATGTGGTGATTTTATACCTATAAATTCACCTTGAAAATGGGGTGTGAGTCCAGTCATCCATGTGTAGTCGAGACATGCCGCATGACATCACTGAGTGCACATTGAAGGTATTTTCAGTGTCCTGCCCTTGCACAGAGTGTGTGTGTCTACTCGGCTTCAGAAAAGTCAGCCAAGCACAGTGTTCTCTCCCTCACCGGTGGTTGCTGTATAGCAGGGGGTGCCTCCGTATGGCTCAGAAATGTTCTGCAGCCATGACCCCCCCCTCCCAGCACCTCCTGGGGAAGGTAGGAACTTTTCTCACTAGAAGGCCAACGAAAGAGATCGGGTTGAAATGGAATCAAAGTTTAAGAGGTAGAGGAGCGGGCAGGGGAAGGCACAAAGCCATATGCTAGTTTTACATCGGCAGGGTGATCTTTTGGGCTAAACACAGGAGTTGAACAACGCCGAGTTCTGCAATAAGCAGCACTGGTCTAGCCTAGATCAAAATCATGTAATTGCTCCATGCTTTGGGTTTTTATGTTTGTAAAATACAGAGTGGTTATGCCAAGGCACCAGGCACAGCGGTTCAGTTGCTCACTTTGAGTTGTATGAAGTGTTACCATTGTGTGACACCTCACGTGTGACATCGTCAGTGCCTCAGCAAAGCAGCTGTTACTGTGGTATCAGGCCTGTACGAACTAAACAGGGATTCAGCGACAAGGGGACCAGATCAAGCTGATTGCAACATGAATACGTCCTGCGGGACTGATGGAAGGGGTAGTTCAAGGATGACATTGAAATGTGATGAGAACAAGAAAAGGTGTGGTCAATTTGTCAGCTAATTTGCAAATGTACAGCCAAGGCTCTGCAAATCTGCCTAGAGAAGCCACCTGAGGTGTTTTGGACACTCTGAAACAAGTAACCCCCATTTTGTTTTATTGACTTGTAGTAGTACCTTGTCTAGTAGTATCTACAGACATACATACTGCAAGTATATATATAGACCTTATAGTATGTTTGGCATAACACTGCATAATTCAGCTACCATTAAAATGCTTTTTCCAAATTAAATGTGTTTGTAGGCAACTAATTCTTGAAAGCGGCTTATCAAACAAGACTTGTGGAATAAATCTCAATCCCATTAATCCAAGTTCTCGAACACCAAAAGATGAAAAGACAATCAAAGAAAAGACATTTTAAGAGGATTACAGGGAAAACTAATGTTGTTATGCTGCAAGCTTGCGTCACGTGTACAAGCAGAAAGGAACTGTAAATGTGATTTGTGTTGCCTAGCTCAGCAAGGAAGGGAAAATGGGAAGGTCTGGGATGTTAAACAGCTGCAGCAGAGCTTCATATCAAATTTATTTGATTTCACTGGGCTTTATTCTTGTCAGAACCATGTTGCAAATCTCTTTAGCTAGATGAGTTTTTCAGCTCATTCAGGGCTCAATGTAGCAAGACTCACTGAACTCAAGATGTTCCTCAAGAGGCAGGAAAAATCAGAACACAAAGTCCCCATTCTCGTTTTTTGCTTGCAGAGGGACCTCTTCCATGGGGCATTGCTGGCCAGAGCAGCCAGGCTGTGAAAGCTTTGCTTCATGGCGGGTTCGCCGGGCTCGTGGCCACAGGACAGCTACACATGTCTCTTGCGCAGGGTGGTCATTCACTGCAGCCGCTGGGCTGGGGCTCTCCAGCCTCCTGTCCCAGTGTCCACTCTTGGATGAGTCATGCAGGAGCGGTTACTCCATCTAGAGTGACAAAAGCGAAGGTTAAAAGGCAGTTACTCACGTGCATTTCTTTAAAAAGTACCACAACTTCTGAAGAATGCTTTTGTACTCTATGCCAGCCTTCGCAGAGACGTGTTTTCTGCTTCCAAATGCCACCACTGAGTGCCTGCACAGAATCATTTTCTCGAGGAAGCGGAAATTTGATGAAAGACGAAATGCTTGTGGATTGCTAAACAAGACCTTGTTAATCGCATGGGATAATTAAATATTTCAATGCCAGCATCCAACTGCTACATTATTATGTTCGGGTTTTTTTTTTTTTTTAAATCAGAACTGAATATGAAGAAATCCAAACTTTAACTGTGATGCAACCTCTGACTTCCTGGCATAATAACCTAAACTAAAAACCCAGCACCAGGTGCCTCCACTATTCAGGAAATTTCTAATACAAACTGTAATTTTCCAGTATAAAATTTTGTAATAGAATGTAAAAGAAAAAAAAAAAAGGTATGCATTAAGAAAGCCATGAAAAAATCTCTGTGAACTGTTGGGTCCGCAACTTCACTGTGGAGCGCTATGATAATCAAAATAAAACAGTCAGCACACTGACAGGGTATTGAAAAAAAAAATCTTTGTGAGCATCTGCCAAATCATACACACTGGTCTTTGGAATATGAGAAATTCCCAACTCAAAATTCACAGAATGGGTTAAAGGGCAGTAAGGAAGAAAGTTGTGGAGCCAAAATTTTTCTAGCCTGCAGCTAAAACTAGAAACAAATGAAGACTCTGAATGACCCAGCTGAGTTTCAGCAAAAAACCCAGCAGGGGGATGTATTCAGATTTACCAGTTTAATAGGCTTATTTGCACATAAATGACGGTCTCTTTTTTTAGTCCTACAGACTGTCAAGGGCTTCCTTTCAAAAATGATAGAAATGGATCGTGGCCAGGGTGTGACTGTAGCAGGAACTTGGGCCTGTTGCAGCAGCAGGTGTAGAGGTCAGTAGCTGTGCATCCAGGGACACAAAGCACTCTTGGGGAGAGATCCCGACATTCATTTTCCGATGAACACAAATCTTCCCTAGGGATGCGGCAGTTCTTCAGGGTATGACCATTGCAGCCAGTCTTAGGGTGAGCCAGAGCACTCCACCGTGCAGGACCAGAGCCTTTCCTGATTTTATGCATCTGTTCAGGTTTAGCCTTAAAATTATCAAAATGTTTTAACAGTTTTCCAAGCTCAGATGAACCATTTAAAACGTGGAAACAATAAAGGCCTGTTAGACGAGCAATTGCCTTGTTAACAGCTTTGTACTGAGGATACAGCAATTTCTGGTGCTGCATGACGCCACTAAAATTTTGCAAAATTATTGGCTAGACTCTACACAAAACATTTTTAGAGGGAGAAGGGAGCTTTGATGGTTTACAGATTACTCTTTGATTATTAGCAAATGAATCTTGCTCAGACATTGATGAAAGACACTGCTCTGTTGGAAGCAGAATAAAAAGACAGAGGAAACTGTAGACCAATATGGTGTTAACTTAAAAGTGACTTTAGAAATGTTTATGTCCTTTATCCTGCAAAAATAATCGAGTGGTTTTTAGTTCATTTACATGGCACAAGGGCACAAGCTTTTCAACTGCCGTGTTGAAACTCGAACACATTACAAGACTTTTCAGTATAACTCGGATGGAAATACTGTGGTTCAACAGATAAACAGTAGTTTCGTTCACCTGAACAGCGTATCATTAGCTACAATCAGGAAAGGCACCACAAGCCCTGCTAGTGGCTTCTTGGGATCAGGAGGTGTCAAGGTAGGCAGCACAGCGTGAAGAGAAGGTGCATCTCCTAGAAGCGGACCTGTCTTCAGAGCGGTACCTGGAATGGTCTGGTTTTGCGCTGAGGATGCCAACCCTCCAGGGCAGTCAGGCGAGGAGCACAGGACCCCACGCAGCCCCAGCTGCCGCTGCAGCTCGTTCCTTGACTTCTTCCCGAGTTTGGAAGTACACCTCCTGGAACGTTTTGTTGAAATGTGTTTCTCTCTAAGGAAAGATACTTTATATACCTCATGTGCAGGAATCTGTCCATCACAACTCAGATAATCTTAAAGCCTGCTTTTAGAGATGTTACTCTTTCAGGAGGAGGAATTCATGGAGAGAAGTGGAGGGGAAGAGACTAAGCATCTTTATGGAGTACAACCACTAGTAGGAAGGGAGGGGTGAGCATGCCACATAGCTAAACGCTAAACCAGCTTCCCAAAAAAAAGACCAACAAAAATTTCTGACAGACAAGAAAATGGGAAGTTGCAGCAGCGTTCACGGGGAATTTGGAGATATCCCTCTGTGAACCACAAGGTTCATTCCCTCCCTGGGTAGCCATCGGCTGAAGCGCTTGCAGATGCCGTATGGTAAAGCTTGTGCACATTCAGGCTTTGAACACGTGTCACATACTTGCTTGAAGTGGGACTATCTTAATTTACTGTGCGGCCTAAACAAAAACGCACCACATGCACCATGTGGCAAAAGGCCATTAAAATCAATGCAGTTCTGTCCAGCTGACTGACAAACGAGAAAAGGTCTGCATTTGACCCAATTTAAGTATCACTTTAACCTGGGTACATCTTCCCTATCTGCATACAGTTATGGACCAGCAGAATGGGGAGGGATTAGACAGTAAAAGCTCTTAAATAACCTTTTCTCTTTTAAATAAAATTCGGCATTGGATTTTTACATCAGCCCTTTAGCACATGAAAATGTTAAAACACTCACTGAAAAAACAGTAACCTTTGAAAGTAGTAAGAGTATAAGAGAAAGTACAACAGTTATTGCTAAGAATGCTTAAGAGAGACAATTATTTAAATGTATTTAGCCTTTGTGAGTTTGAAGTAGCACATTGTCTTCACATTTTTATCCACTTTAGTAATTAAAATAACTTGGTGGCTCAACATTTTAATACAGAGCTCCTCAGTATCTACTTAACAAGCTTTGAAGGGAATTTACAAATTTTTGATGCAAATGCAGTGGCAGTTTGTAGGACAGTTATACTGAATCTTATTTACAACAAACTGCTGGCAATTTTTTTTTCTTCCCAGTGATGCCTTCCTTTCCCAATTGGTTTTTCCAGGCAAGAGCTAATTAGTCGTCTTGGTTAAAACCAAGCTACTGTGTGAAAACAACAATGAAAGCAATACTTAGCAATCAAAGCATGATATAGATCCCTTTTGTGATGTACTCTGTTTGTGGCTTTAAAACGGTAAGAACAGCAATTTGGGAGATTGTGCCCATGATAAAACAGGGAATAGGGATTAGTGTCTGTAGAGATGCCCAGTTGTCCCCAAATAGATTTTGCATGTGGACTTTGACATGAAACATCAGAGGTTTTGTCCCTTAATAACACAGGGTTGGGATTGCCTTCTTTGGGAAGGACTAAGCTCCTTTCTGCTAAAGAAAAAAAAGAAAAAAAGGGGGGGGCATTTAAACATGAAAGACCATCTTTTGGTTGGAAATAGTAAAGAAAATGAAAGAATGGTAGTAGAGGATGAAAGTATTGAAAGCATACTCTGTGAAGGATATTTTCTGCATCATTAATATGGGGCATTTAAAATCTAAGACATCCTCTATTAGCAGGTTGCTAAAAAATACTGTGAAATTGGGAGTGGGAGAATAAATAAAGTTTAAAAGCACTATAATTTTTCCATTTCTAATCAAATACAATGTTGTTTCATTTGGATACTGCTGGTGGTATACAAAATAGTTTGTTTTGTTGCAGAATAAAATACACTCCTGGATAAGTATTATTCACAATCTGTATGCTTTTATTCAGTTCTAATCCAGATATTAAATGAATACCCTTGAGATTTTAATTTACTCTAACAACTTAATTTTTTTCCCCCCTCAGTCTCCTCCCATAGGATGTTCACGTTGGTGCTGAGAAGTTCCTGGGTATTAAATGAGTGTACGTATCCAATCAGCAGATAAAAGGGAAGCAACACAGCATGTCACAGCCACAGAGATGAAGTTGAGTATTTTCAGATTTGTAACCACCTCTGGAGCAGCATTTCTTTGTCTGAGCTTAAACAGAGGATTCATCTAAATAAAATCACTTAACTACAAAAGCCCTTAAGGAAGATATTACATTGATTCACACTTATTCTGTTGGGTTCTATCTGCAGACTTTCAAAATAAAAGCAGCAAACCATTACGTGGTTGCTTCACAGACCAAGAAGAGTGGTGAAGTGGTATACACACATCCTGCAGTTAGGCACTTCGGGAACCTCCACCGTTTGTCTTTACACATTAGGACAGAATAAAACTATTTTGGACTTTGATCAGTGGGTTAGAACAGAATTTTGGTTTGATCTTTAGGTAACATAATTGCAGTGGAACTTCAAGCACAGCTACATTTAACTCTGATGTATGGTACTAAAATTAGGCCAGAGAATTGAGAAAAGAATAACTACCCTGCTGACTCTAGATTCCCACCTGAGTCCTTTCAGATAGGATTGATCCTAAGGAAATATCAGCTGTCTATATCCCAAAACAAAACAAAAACAAGTTAAGGGAATGTATTTTAGTATTGTGGAACAAACAGGTATCACAGTGAATCCAGGCTGCTTCTCATTCTGTAGGCACATTTTAGCTATCCTACGGGTCAGCATTCCCAAAAATAAATTTTGCACAAATCCTCGTTTTCTTTAAGATCTCCATCCTGAAACCAAGAATGATGGATCACGAAAAGACATGTTTCTTCCTTCGGGGAGTAACGACTTCCTACAAGCAAATAAAATATTTTGTTTTAAAAAATTCCTTGACCAATTTTCATTATTCCCCTTTAATTTTTATGTGATGCAGTTTTTTGTCTCAAGGATAGCAAACTGACCCATTCAAGAAAGCAGGTAATACTCCAAAATCCCTGGATGAACATGGACTACCCTTCCTCCTTGTACATCAGCTTCAGAGTGCAACTTGTTACTGAAAATAGGAGGCCTGAGCAGCAAGCAGACTTTAAGCTTGAAAACACAGCACTGGAAAAGGCTTCATTTGTCAGGTTTCATACACGGCACATCTGCAAAGCTGCTCTTCAGGTTCTTACACAGGGCACTGAAACAAGAGACATTTGACTGCACTTCTTCAGAGAACAGTAGCACAGTGTCACTCTTTCGACAAGAGCCACTATTAAGCGCAGCTGTATACTTGTAAGAATAAGAAAAGGCCCGAAGGGAAGCAATGCAAAAGCTGCTAGAATTTAGAGGTTGGCTTAAGGCTTTGAAATTTGAGAAAACAGCAGTGAGTTCTTTCTTTCCAATACCAAAAAATAACAGCATCAAGACTGGAGTCTGTCAGACTCTAGACATGGCAGGGAGTACAGGCAGACAGGACGCTTTCTTTGGTGAAGGAAAATGTATTGCCTACACCGTCTGGTCTCTGGTGAGCTTATTTACAGCTGAACTACTGGAAAATGAACACAAGTATTTCCAGGATCTGGTTTCCAAACTCCTCAGCTACTTCCCTTGAGCCTGTACGCTCTGCATTTGGAAGCAGGATGGGTGGACATGAAAAAAGGTCCAAATGAGCAAGACTGAAATGCACTGAAACTCAGTGACTTGTTCTGCCGTGTCACATCTGTTCCCCAGTGACCTGCCTCCTCAGGAATCACCCTCCATGACAAATTACTAAAGCGTATGCCTTAGGATCAGACCTCCTTCCTCTGCACTTCGAAGCAGTGGCTTAAGGGCATCCCTGCTTGCAGACCACTGGCTATATGATATGGCTGGAATAATAATGCAGTGAATTCTGAAAAGAAACAAGATCACTATCTCAGTTGTTAGCACAATAGTTATGAGCCTGATAAATAGGACTAAATACTTTGTTTTTCTTAGTCTCATTTGAAAGTGATTAAAAGAAAGTTCTCTGTAGCTGAACTGAATATTTTGAGTGCAAAATTTCGCAATTTAGTAGATGTACAGCAGATTCTGGAACACTCGTATTAGTAGTGCCATATTGCCAAATACTTTTGGAGGAACATAGGAAAAAATGCATTAATTTACTAAAATGTGGTAATTTAAGCAGAATCAAATAAGATAATGGGGAGAAAAATGCTTGGTAAAATCCACTTGTGGGAGAACAGCCCTAACCAATTAAGATCTGAATACGAAAAAGTAATTTTGGACCAGACCCTATACTTAAATGTTCTATAACAGGATCATTACTGAAATGTGTGGCGTGAAGCCCAAGCTAACGACACTGATACTCGTATTTGGAAGCTCCAGCTCATTCACTTGCAGTCAAAAGGTTTCCTAAGATCAAAAACAGAAGTTCAAAGAAAGAATCCAAAATGGTGAGGTGTCTGGCAGACAGCACACTGCTAGTACTCAGAAATGTAAATTTTATACCAGTACTAGCTTGCTAGTTTACTGCAGCCAGGGAATTCCACCTTCGCCTCAGTTTTCTCAGATTTCTGTTTTTTCTAGGACATTTTATTATCTGTTGAACAAAACTGTTATATAAAGCCTTCAGGTGATTACATATAATATGTAATGATTCTTCCTAGCCTTTGCTGCATCAAGCACTGAGGAGACAACAGGAAAAGCAACTGCAGTGCTCTAGAAAACCCCACACTTTTACCTAGAACTCCCTTTGGCTTACCTAGGATCCGCATAGTGACCTGAAGTCTTCCATCATGAGGCCGAGATTACAAGATCCTGACAAAAAAACCCTTCTCTTACATAGTGCTCTAAGATGAGAGACGCATTTCAGAGCATTGAAACAGAGGTATCTATGGCAAAGTACCTTAATCCAGGTTCCTACGAAGCACAGCACTATCAACAAGTGAACGCTGCAAAACAGTCAAAAGAATAGGCTCTAGTCCCATCCAAAGAGAAAACCCCTACGTAGCAGCGGATAAAGGTAAGCAGACCATTTACATCACCATCAATGTGCTATTTGTTTTGCAACATAAATTGTTCGGTAAGTAGTTTCTACGTTGTAAGAATTTGCAATACAAGGCCTCAGCCTAGCAAGTTTCTTTTAATTTTTAAATGTACAGCATTTTAGTTCTACAAATGTAAAAAAAACCAAACAAAAAAAACTTTACAACGTTTTTTTTTTTTTCACTTATAATGATCAAAACCAACTTGATTTAATAAAGTTCGGTATGCAATTAATGTGGCCCGATTGCTTTTGAAAGGTAAATAAAATGGCTGAGACATTTAGCTTTGAGACACAGCACACGCAGTAACTGCTTGCTGTGGCAAGAGTTACTGCACGCGCTGCAAACAGGTGTTTAGGAAGTGCTGCTACAGATTACCAGTTAAGTACACACTGAATGGAGTTCACATCCAAATGATACACTGTCATGTGTCAGTCTACGGTGCCAGTTTTTGTTGCTAGAGGGAAAGTTTTGTTTTGAAAGTACCACCCCCCCAAAAAAATGACTAAGTGCAAGGCAAGGTTATGACTCAAATTACAAGCAAACAAGGAAACTTAAAAGTAGAGACTTAAACATATCAACCTGTTGTGCCAGGTTTCTTGTCATAATCATAACTTTAGTTTAAGCTCCCATTAATACAGTTGCACTAACACACTGTGGCACAAATAACAAAATGTACCCACATTACTTTTGAATTTCCTTGACCTTGCCAGGTTTTCACATCCTCCACATTACTAAATAGTAGTTATTTATATGTAATTGATAACCATTGTACAGTTACTCCATAGCTTTACAATACTGCCCGTACTATATCACAAGCATTACAAATCCTATAAAAAAAGCAGCCCCTGTAGTGGCATACAAGAATAAATTAACCAAAAAAATTTAGTATTACCATTTATTGGTGACAAACACTACGTTTTACTTACATTCCATGGGGAGAAAAAATTCCAGCGTAAACAATGAACTGAAGCAGTACTTAACTTGCAAGGCTATCGTGCTTTACCTGGACCATATGCAAAAAACTTTACTGCGCACAGTTTAGTGCGCAATAACACAACATCAAAAGCAACACAGTTTATATATAAACATAGGTAATTTTTTTCAGCCCTACATGGAGATGTAATTAAACAGTATAAAGCACTCAAGGAAAATCAATCTGCAGTTTTATATGCACTACATTGAGATCATATCCTGTAATGTAGTGAGCTGTGTGCCATCTATACACACAATCCTTAAAACATCGATCAGCGATCATTTAAAGTCATGTTGCATTCGAGTTCCCCTACCCCCCCACTCAAGAAAACTAGAAATTAACCAAAAATGATCAAAGAAAGTTTAAAATTCCTAAAGAGTTGTAATTCATTCAACCGTTTGATAATTAAGCTAGGGTTTGCGAAAATATTGGACTTTTTAAAATGGTGGGCACACAATTTGTTTCCAGTGAAACTTTGCTATTTCAATAAAAACAAAATAACCACATACATGGATATGATCTTCCCAAGTTAGTTCACAGATAACATGTCAGTCTCAGAAGACAAAGTTTCTAAACTGTGCTATTGTTCTAGATACAATTAAGAAACTTTTAAATGAAAAATTTATAGTGTCATTTCAATCAAAACAACATAATGAAACTAAAAATTTATCACTGTTTGAAGAAAAAGCAACGGTTATGATTTAGACACTACAGTAGGTTGTAAAGACTGTAGCACTCTAAAACAGTTAGGTTACATTAATAGGAAGCATTTGATTTTCTCTGGTGCTTTCAGGTTTGGGTCCAGTCAAAAGCCTTTTTTAGGCAGTGCTGTCCAGTGTTTGTCCCAAAGTGTTTGAGTTAGCCGGTTTGAGAAGAGGGTCACTTTCCATTTCTTGTTTCACACATCTACAAATGAGAAAACACCTGTTACTTAGGAGATAAAACACTATTTCCATTAAGATGATGCTTCTGAATCTGATACAAAGAATTTGAGGTGCATATAACAATTGGTTTCCATATAACTGGCCTCCCTTTTTAATCAATTAGCACTTTGTTAATTCCACCATTTTGACAGCTTATTATCAAATGAGAGGCTAAACTTTTTTTCCCCGCTGATCAAAGGGATGTATTTGCAGCCCCTTCATGTTTCTGCTGAAAGCAAGCTGTGAAACTTATACATTCTTTACATTTTATGTACAGAAGACTTCTAGAAAGAGAGGAGAAGCTGTAACACTTGAACACACTAAAAAGTCACACTATTTACAAATATGTGTAAACAAATAATACAAGCAGAAGGATCACAGAATTACTCTGTAGCACAGTCATTACATTCTACCCACTTGCTCCTGCTTAGTAATTTGCATTTGACACATGAAAATTACAAGCTTGATCATAAAACCTACCCTCTCATCCTTCTGAAGAAGACAACAGCCCTTGGCATTTTAACTTTTCTGGCAAAGAAAAAAAAAACCCTCAAATTTTATTTGTTTATAGAACATCCTAGGGTTAGAGGTTTCCATTAATGCAAGGGAAAGTCAATGGATCACACTCACACAGACATTGGTCCATTTCCTGTTCTTGGCATCTCTGTGGTCTGTTGGTCCAACTCAGACAGCAACTTTAAAATATTCAATGCAGCCTAAAGGAAAGAGAGAGCATTCAGCAGTTCAACCCCAGTCCACTTCATTAATTTAGTGAAAGCAGGAATGGGGCTCATTTGAAACAAAGTAAATGTTCTATTTTTGGCAATATTTTTTTTTTTTAAGGTGCATAATTATGGTGAGGAAAAAAAAAGCAATGGTGTAGAGTTTCATCTTGCTACATTAAACAATAGAACAGTGCTGTGGGTAGGGGATTCCCATTGCAACTGTTTCAGCAATGGGGGAAAATTAATTCAGCAGTACTACTAGTACCAAGGAAAGAGGCACTAAATCAGTAGCAGCTCAAACTGTACAGAGCTTAAGACAAAGGATATTAGAATACACAAAACCTAAAAATTCTTTGCAGAAAATCAGTTATACAAGAATCAAAAATACAACACAGATAAGGCAACGTGTGAGTCTTTAAAAAGAGTCAATGTGACACGGCTAATGCAAAAGTAAGTCACCTCCTTTGAGAACTGAAAATTTTTTTCCAACTTTACTCAGATCAATTTCAGGTGCACCTTTTCAAAATATGCCTGGTTAGTTACGGCACAAGCATCCATGGAAGCTGAATATGTGGGCAGAGGACGGTTCTCACGTTGGCCCAGTCGCAATGTTTAAGCTCCGAACTGGCTGTCCTTCTCCTTTCTACCTACTGCACCGACTTGTGTGCTTAGTCTTATGGGAGCTCTTTACAGCAGGATGTACAGATGGGCACGAAAACGTCAAAATTAAGTGGCAAAGATCAAAGAAACCTGTATCAAATTATAGCCATTAGAAAATTACTGCAAACTTTTTTAGTACAAAAATCAGTAAAATCAAGTTTTCCTAAGTGTATTTACATACTGCGAACTATTACTTTAGTCAGCAGTCAGTACTCGGGTCACCAGTGGCTACCAAAAGCACTGAACTCTTTTCAAATTACAGCAGGCTGTGTACATATTGTTAGCAGTATGTCGTGGCTTTTATAGGCAAAGTCCCTCACAGTTTACAGTCCAGAAGACTCATTCCTTCACAAAGAAATATTTCAGCTACTGTGAATAAAAGAACTTTTTTATAAAGGGAGCTTGACAGATTTAGAGTGCCTCCTGCTATCTAACGGTGAACTGCATTTCTTCCATTTTTGGCTTCTGCTCCCGCAGAAAGTCTGGTAACATGAATCCAAGTATTACAGTGCCCAATGAAATATGAGCCCATTCTGTTACAGAAAATAAGCTGATATGGTCTTATGTTTTGAAAAGTTCCTTTCCATGCATTTTAGTATGTGCTCAGGCAAATAATACCAAGATAAAGCAAATGCAGTTTTTGTAGACCGTAAGTGTGAACATATATGAAGCATTTTTAGATTCTTATATTATTAACCAATTATTTCAACAACCTGTGAAACACTAGACAAAAATTAGCCAAGGAATTGCACAGCATTTAATTCACGGCTATCCAGCAGGAATATGAAGCCTTGGTCTATGCGCTGCATCCCTTAGCTCACTGAAGGCCAAAGAAAAAGCATTTCAGCAACGTGCATCATACCATATCGTGGCAAGATTCTACATCCTTCCCAATTCCGTGGCTGATCAGTGGTGGCTGAGAGGAACAGTTTATAAGAGATACAAACTCGTTCTTGTTATTTTTTGGAAAGTCTTTATATTCAACCTGAAGAAAAGAGAAGGATTTAGTTCTTTTCAGTTAACGAAGTACAGGAAAAATATCACAATTGCTATAGATTATTTGCCCACATATGAAGCTGAACCTTACTTTTAATCATTCCGTCAGCCAGTAGAACCATTTACTTTGAAGTCTGACTTCACTTGCAATGTTCTTTAGTAATCGTGAGAGCTCTGGAAGCCGCCTGAATAAAAATGGCTATGTAATAAGGATCATTGCTGGGACCTTTACTCTGATCATAGCTATCTGCATTTAAAATTTTCCCTATTATACCTTTGAATCCACTGAGCTGTTTTAGCATATTAATATAGGAACTTATGTACAATTCTGATTAAAGGGACTGAACA
This sequence comes from Chionis minor, assembly GCA_013398295.1. Lineage (NCBI taxonomy): Eukaryota > Metazoa > Chordata > Aves > Charadriiformes > Chionidae > Chionis > Chionis minor. The sequence continues at coordinate 471,438 of VZSF01003934.1, read as the reverse complement.
CATGAAAATATACACCTTACAGCAAATGTTAATGTATGCAACATTATTAAAACAATTATTTCATATCAGCCAGGTTCACATTATATTCACACATCGTGGCAATTTTCAGAAAATTTTACTTCCAATTTTATTCTTCCAAGACTTCAAAGTAGCACTGAGGTAAGGCTGAGGGTGCAGTACAGAAACGCACATTTGAGAACTAAATTAAAAAAAGCTGTAAAATTCAGCACATTTCATAGGTGAAGTAAAATGTTTACATGAATTTCAGCTTAACAAGCAGCCTCAGAATACATCCCTCACCAGCAGAACTAAAGAGCTTTAGAGCAAACAACAGCTGGGACTGTTTTGGATAGCTTTGGAAGAAATCTTGCAAAGCTGAACATTTACCTGGATTCCTTGAACATTGGAAAGATAGTCCAGCTGCTCAGAGGGCCTAGTAAGTGGTCCGTGGGGTACGTGGCCCGACGAGTTGTTATTCTTTAATATGGTCTCAGCAGTAGGAGAAGTACCACCATACAATAGCTCTCTAGCAATCATTGCCGTTACTGTAGCCTTGGCAGGATTTGGGGCTGCCCTGTTGAACTCTTTGGTGTGGTGTCCTTGATTGGCTCCTACAGCTTGTGCAACCTCAGGGACCATGGGAAGAATTCCAGCAGGAAGCTGCTGATGGCTGAGATAAGGCATCCTAAACTCATCTTCTTTATTACCTGAGAAGAGAGAGTTACATTAAAGAGATGCTAGCTATTTCTAAGAGGCCTTCTGCAGGCACAGGAACGCATACATAGGCATCAAAAGCCACTTTTGGAAAGTGTAATTTGTTTCAAATTACTTCTGAAACATTAGCAAACTTAGCGAGCTTGATTTGCCTTTGGTGGGTCAGAGATTCAGCATCATCAAGACAGAGTTTGCTTATCGAATAAATGATTCAGTGCAACGCCTGCTTCCGCCGAAAGGAGCATCTTTAACTCCGTGAGCAGTTTCTCCAGGTTAGACAAGCTTATAGATGGCTCAGACAGTTGCAACCACATTCCAGATATATCTTTTGGTTTCAGAATTTTTTATTTCATCATTTAAACTGTAGGAGCAAATAATGAAACCACAGAATGGCCAGAGCCACTGTAAAGTATTGTAAAGACAGTGATAGATAGTCCACAAAGTTTAAAGTGCATATTGTGAAAACGTAAATAGGTAGGTAAGGTTAAATGTAATGTTAGTACAGTATGAAGAAGCACGAATGACTATTTCCAGCAAACATCCAACCACAGTCAATTTATTGACACTGTGGCGTAAGTTAGAGGGTTAAGAGCAGCTTTTTACAGGGAACTCATGCACAGAACTCTGGAGGAAAATGAGAGAGGCGTGCTCAACGAAGGTGGGGAAGACAGTGCCACTGAAATAAACAGAGGAATCAGTATTATCAGATCTTATGGATGCAGTAAAACATTACTAAAGTCCAAGTCAATTCCAATGATCTACAACTTAAGCAACAAAATTATACTTAAATACATAAAGCACCTGAAACACACTATCTATCATAGAATCACAGCATGACAGAATGGTAGGGCTTGGAAGGGACCTTCGGAGATCAGCTAGTCCAACTCCCCCTGCCAAAGCAGGTTCACCTACAGCAGGTTGGAGCGGAATGCATTTGAACATATCCACAGAGACGACTCCACAACCTCTCTGGAAAGCCTGTTGCAGTGCTCTGTTACCCTCGAAGTAAAAGTTTTTCCTCATGTTCAGACAGAATTTTCTGTGTTCTAGTTTGTGCCTGTTGCCCCCTGTCCTGTTGCTGCGCTCCACTGTAAAGAGTCTGGCCCCATCTTCTCGATATCTGCACTTTAGATATTTATAAGCATTGAAGAGGAGATCGCCTCTCAGTCTTCTCTTCTCCAGGCTAAACAGACCCAGGTCTCTCAGCCTTTCTTCATATGAGACATGCTCCAGTCTCCTGATCATCTCTGCAGGCCTCTGCTGCACTCTCTCCAGTAGCTCCCTGTCTTTCTTGAACTGAGAAGCCTGTAATGGACACAGGACTCCAGATGTGGCCTCACCAGGGCAGAGCAGAGGGAAGGATGACCTCCCTTGACCTGCTGGCCACGCTCTTTTTAACGCCCTCCAGGATGCCATTGGCCTTCTTGGCCACAAGGGCACATAGCTGGCTCATGGTCCACCTGTTGTCCACCAGGACTCCCAGGTCCCTTTCCACAGATCTGCTTTCCAGCAGGTCACCCCTAATCTGTACCAGCGCATGAGGTTGTTCCTCCCTAGGTGCAGGACCCTCCCCTTGCCCTTGTTAAACTATCCAGAACAGATACCTTCCGATAGGCAAGCTTTCCATAACAACTCCCAACAGTTCACATTAGAGAAAGCCAATGCCTGTATACTTGCTGGCCAGGTTTGGGGTTTTTTTTGTTCCAGCCAGTCATCTGTGGATCTGACCACCATAACCATCATCCTTCTAAAATCCATGCAGGCACAGTTCCTTGCTCTCAGTCATTAGAGACCAAGCACAGACAAAGAGGCTGTTCTGTACTACAAGACCATTCCTTCCTTCTCCAACTCTGCTTTAGGAAGACCAGTTTCAGTTAGCACTGACACCCTTTCTCATCTTAATCCCAGGAACAGTCTTTAACACACTGCAGTTATTCCCTCAACATCTCTAAGGTGATACAGCCAAACGTAATTGCTACTCTGCCTCAGGCTTAGAGTGACATTTCTGGGACAGCCTTCCAAGTTGCAACCATTCTTTCAAATCAAGAAGGCCATTCCCAGGTGGCAGAAACCCCCAATCCTTTTCCCAGGGAATCTGCTCCCATCCTCATTTGCACCCTATACCAGAGAAACATTCTGCTGAGCCAAAGAGGCTGATCTCTCCTCCTCCCCTTACCTTCTTTCCTACAGAAATTGCCCCCGCTTCACTCCTGCTGTTGGTTGAAGGAGCCTGGTCCCTGGATCAGAACCAAACTCGGTCCTGAACATTCATTCTTGTCCTAGGAAGCCCTAGACACAGATTAAAGCTGTCCCAAGGTCCCTCAGATTGAAGTAAGACAAGGCCAGACACTGCAGGTAGCAGCAGCAGCAGCACCTCCACTAACTGCTTGACAACCCATTAGCACACGCACATGCTTTTGGCTCAGCCAAATACTCCCCCCGAAGCAGGGCGCCAAGCAAGCTGAATACTGTATGACCTGGGACAAACAAGCTCTTTGTGATTTGAACAAAACCTTCCAAAGGAGTAGATTTAGTTTGCAAGCCAGCAGTTACTCACCTCTGCTCATTACAGTGTGTTAAATTACACTGTTGAAGGGACTGAGAAACGTATCTTACACACACACACGCCGATCTCAGTAAGGTTACTTACTAGTTGAAGTCTCCTCAGAGCCCGGCTCAAAAAAGGTTACTTTTCTTCCATCACCTGTTTTCTTCACTGGTGTCTTAAAAATAAAAGGAAAAAAGCCAAACAACACAATATCCCTTTAAAACTCTTTTCCCCCCCAAGTTTTAAAGTTTTCAAGATGGCGATCTGACTCGTCAAAATTTTACTGAAAAATTTATTATTGAAAAACCTCAAATATTACATAGCTACCAAGAAGAGACAAGTTCAGTGATTCTTACTCGCTGAATGACTAAAACTATCTACAGACTAGTGATGCGGTATTAAGAACACAGATTTTAAGAACTAGATACTATAACAAAGCCCATTAAACTAACATTAGTTATTGGCATTGCAGAGGACAATATACTGGACACAAATGAGCATACACATGAAAAGGAGAAAACTAAAATCAGACTTGCTATTTTAACTCCCTGCTAACATCTGCTGAATCAATAGGAGAATGCGAGGCTCTTTCCCTGCTAAGGGACCCACCAAAAGAGGAGACCTGTAACAAACTTTTGACTGCAATTGGTGACAAGGCTACGTAAAACTATTGCTACTGCAAAATCCTATAACCTACATGTCTGCAAGTTTCTAAGACCAATACATCAATTATCACAGGTTCTGAGCCGTTCTATAAAGAAGAAATACATTCATTTAGCTTTCTGATGAGACTTTGATTTACTTGCAAAATTGAACCCTTAATGTATCCAAAATGCACTATTTTTTAGAGAACAATCACCTCAATTCAACTGCTTCCTGGCTAGTGCAGAAAGCATGAATTTACTACACCGTTACTGCCTTGCAAAGCTACTATTGTTTTAATTCAACTTTTGCTGTAGTAGTGAACAGCTGCTGATTCTTAAAAATGTTTACCTTCTCTTCTGTCTTTAATGCTGGCTTTGGAGGTTGAGGTTGAGGGACTTTGAAACCTAAAATTTCCAACATATTTTCAGCTGCATTGCGTTTAGCAACTTTTTTGTTCGTGCCCATTCCTTCAGCTGTGTGTACACCAACTTTCACCTGGACAAACGAGGATGAAAAAACCAAATCAATCCTTAAACAGTAGTATGAGGATTCACTTCTTAGTGATCTGTGTCTCGAGCATGCCATGAGTCACAAAATAGTTCAAGTGATCATTATTCTAAACAAGTTGTCATTTATTATCAACGATCACTGGCCTCCAAGCACAAAAACCCCAAACAGCAGTCACACAAACAGCTCCATTTCATCATCTCACCTTGGCAACAGCCTAAATGGTCGAAACTGGTATCACAGCAGATACAAATTTCCCAAGCTGAAGTTACAGGTTTAGCAGATTTACTAATGTAATGGAAAGAAAGCAACTAATTTTCCTATCTTGGCCAGGATAGGAGAGCTCTGGAGAATGCACTTAAATATTAAAGGCCAGTAGTGTTCAGTATTAAAAATACTGCTAAGCTACTGAGATGTGCAACACAGAGTGCAGAAAGTGCTGCACTCCAAAGCAACACACAAAAACTCAGGAGAGGGAGGAAATGAAGGAAAGGTTGCTGTTAATAAATCATATATTACAAAATGTAAGTAGCTTAATATCTCTTAACAGAACATTAATATTCCTGTTAATTAAAACATTAGGCAGTTACAACATAGGTGTCTGCTGCCCTATGCAATTTTTTTAAAAATACATGATTCAGATCACTTTTCTTGAACCTTTATTTTCCTTGAATGTAGCCCACTAGATATTTTCTTTATCAATTTCATGGAAATTTGACCATAATCCTGTTAACTTTGTATGTCATCATGACAACCTGATTACCATAACCTAAAAAAACAACAAAAAAGACATTACAGCCATGCAACTAGAATTCTCAAATTAACATACAAACCTGCATAACAAACTCCCTGCGCCTTGGAAGACCACGTTCTGTGATGAGCATGTACTCTGGTTCCTTCTCTTTCTTGGCCTGCTGTATCTGGGCAAGTCTGCTAATGGGATTCATTCCTTGACCATATTCTGGACTTGTTTGCAGCTATGTAGAACAATGTTTAGGAAATAAGCCAAAATTTGTGAATATTTGGTTTAATAGACAAAATGCAACATGACACTGAATTAATTTATCTCTAGAATTTAAAAACACTGAAATAAAAGTTGCTTAATGAAACACTGTCACAGCCAAAGAAGAACACTCAATTTTTTTGGCTCTGCTGTCCCAGCTGACCACATATAACCTATCACTGGTAATAGTTTTACGAGTTCTAATCCTGCTATATTAGGAGGGACAGGCTTGCAGGAGAATTTGCACAAGCAAAACCATGCAAAACCTGAAGCTGTAAAGTCTGTCTTGAAAGTCAGAGCTTGGTTTTTATGTGCCACTCATTCCTTTATAAGGTTTCTCTTTCATCCTGAATTTACTGATAACTGTTGTAAAAATGGTGTCAGAATCCCACTTAAAGTGGGAGCAAACTATTTTGCACGTTTGATTTGTAGTATCAGAATGCTGACAAAGGCTGAGCAGTTGAAGAGTGTTTATAGTTAAACTCAGAAGCACCTCTCATCTGATGATTATTTAGAATAGTCATATTTCCAATCTGGTTTTGTCTCTTACCTTCACTATTGATTTTGTTTTCTTTTTGATCCGTGGCTTCATTTTCTCAACCGTAGGAAGGGGTGGCAATTTTTTCAGTTCTTCTAGGACTGCTATTGCAGCATTTTTCTTTGAGATCTTCTTGCTCTTTCCTTCACCTTCACCCATGAATTCTCCAACTGACACCTTGGTTACAAAGCTTTTCATGTGGGGAGGTCCACTTTCCTTGGTCACCTGTTTCAGAGGGAAAAACTGAGTGAAAGCGTGATAAACACTTATTAAAAATGGTAGGGCACATTGTTTATAGCAAACTTCTCTCAAGAACTACGGATAAAGAGATTTTAGATTCTTATACAATCCAGAAAGTTGAGATGTAAATCATACTCACTCTAATAACATAATCCCACCCAAAATCACATATACTTTAAAAAGATCAGATGCAGCAAGCAGTAAACAGTATTTACATATAAGTAATTAACCCTTCTTATTCCATTTACTGATTTACACTTTCACTATTAAAATATGACTGTTTTATTTCATCACTGTGTACTTCCACACAGTTATGATCACCTCATTAAATACATTATGTTACGGTAAATAGAACATTACAGGGAAAGTAATTCCTTAGGATGCAGCATTTTAGTTAAAAAATCAAGAATTCTAGAGACATCTAAGAGACAGCTGCCTACTACAGATTTAGTCTTTTAACCCCATTCATAACACATCATACTTCAAAATACCCACATAGCCAAAAAGTAAGAATGAATTAAGAACTTCCACCCATAACTGGCTTTGTGTGACAGTATCTTTTTACCAGTGATGCTCAGGCTGATCTGCAATAATTGAAAGTTTCATGTAAAATTTCACAGAACAGTTTTAAAAGCAATTTAGTTACACACAACTGAATTTTCTTACTGTAATAATTCACATAGTTGACTTAAATGTTACTCTGCCAGCTCAGGAAAGCAGCATGATAAATTAATATTTTAGTGACACAGAGATGCTCCTATGGAAGTTATTGATTTAAGATAACTAAAATGATCAAGGAGGGGCAAAGAGGCAGCAAGCAGCCAGGCCAAAGGGAAAGGAAAATAAGATGCACATGAGGTCACCTCATGGCAAGAAAGGAAACCTATTTGTGAGATTCTGCAACTTGCGGGTAGTCCACATCAGTGCTTAATTAAGCAAATACTTCCATAAATGTCTTTCAGAGCGAGCGATACTCTTTTGCCTCAACTCTGCACTTCCATGTTCTAACCACTAACGTGGGGCTCTGTTTTGTTTCTTCACTGTAATACTGATTGTTCAAAAAGCATGGAAAAAAGATTGCACAGAAAACCACAGCGTAGGTGTTCACTCATGTTATGATTTTAGTGCATGAATTTGTGAACAGGTGGATTTTTCTTTTTTCTTCACTTTAACATATAAACTCTGAGACAATCACGGTGACTGTCAAAGGTAGAAGTGTATTCACAACTAACAAGACATGTTAAAAGTCAGTTGTTTGGGTTATCTAGAAGAGGCTCAACTTAATGTGTACCCTTAATATTCTAATAAAAACAAATCTAGAGCTTGTAAAATAAACATACCTCAAAATTCACAGGCAAGTTCCTTTTAAGTGCAATCTCAAAAACTTGGCTTATTTCAGATTTATTGAGATTTTCATCATCTGGTTCTTTTCCGTTAACCTAAAAGAAGCATACTCTATTTAAAATAAAGATCCTATTAAATTGAGTTTTATCCATCCAACCAGTTTATTGAACTCTCAAAATTTTAAGTAGTCTAACCTTTACTGTCATTTTATGTGAATGTGTAGAAATGCAGCACACATACTACAGAACTGAAACTTAAGAAGCTCATTTAAAGTGTATGTGTAAAAGCTACCAGACCTTCATATTTTCATGTGCTCGTTACAGGAGAGAACAAATGGCATAAGGGCCAATAGGTTTAAAAATCTGTTTATAGAAAAACAAACTGAGGTGTTAAATGAACGAATTTCCAAATGGAAGTACCTTTATGAAATACAATTTTCATATACTGATTGGACATTTGTACCAAAAGCACTAAGACAGTATCAGATAAGAGAAAGGGCAGGAAAAATAAAGATTCTGAGAATGGGACCAATGTGAATAAAGGATGGCTAATTCGACCCTGGCATAGTCCTGTCTTTTAACATGCTCCCTTGTAAGTGCTTCATCTACAGATTTTTTTCTCATCTGGAGAACATACTATCAGGAACTCGCCTTAAATCAAATGGTGTACATCTCTGAGAACTTACACCTGCTAGGAGGACAGCAGTGCCAGGTGAAGCTTACCGACAGGCACTTCTACGTATCTCCAGGTAAAATTTTGATTGTGATTCCAAAAATGTCTTCAGTGGTGTTGGGATCAACATGAACTAAGAGGCATGGTAACAGCAACAAAGAAATTTTAAGACTAAGTGTCCAGCAGTGATATTGGAAAGATTATGATAAAGATGAACAGCAACAATTTCACCAATTAGATCATGCCACAATACTAGGTGTGCAACCAGGTAACAAAAATTATTTAAATATTTTATTGGAGCAGCAGAAATACGCTAGAGAGCTCTCATTGATTAAAACTTGTTTTGATGGTAGCAAGCATCTCCAATGTCTGTTACTAACAAGTTAGATTAAAACATGAAGAATTTATCTTTATTCCACCACTTAAAGCAGCTTCTTCCCATTTCAGAAAAAAATATTACTAAAATTAATCTGTGGTGTTCACTCCTCTCACTGTCCTATCTGATTTCACACTGTTCTTATGGGTTGACCCTGTATTTCAGGTTCGAGTTGCACGTGTTTCAGATGAGCACATAAAGCCCTACGTCCTTTTACAATGATAACATCCGATACTTCTGATCCCACTACTACATCCAGTCTCCAACCTCTCCGCGGAGGCGTACAGAGAGCAATCTTCAGGTCTGGGAAAACGGAGACCACATGATGGCACCACTCCCACAGGAGCGAGCCAGACGCACTGTGCGGGCAACACCTACACTAGAGGAACCATACTATACCTCGGCAGAAGGCACAACACAGGTAAAAATTGGCAAAACCAAGATTGAATACAGGAGTCAAAAGTCTTGATCACCATATTCTAAAACCTATTTCAAATGCAATCAGTAAGTTCAAAAGGAACAGCATCATACACCCAGAAAAAAATATTTGAACTACTAAGGGTCTTATTTTATTACGGTCTCGGTGTTAAAGCAAGTTTACTACCAGCATCTCTAGGAATGATCTGTCACTACCCTTCCTGTCGAAACATTAGCACAATCACTTTAATTACAAGTATTTTTCCCCTCCTTGTAATTTCAGATATATTTTAGTTTTTCAAATTCTGACATATTTTTCTTGCAAAGGTGATGAGGACTTCTCTTTATTGGATTAGATTTTTCCCATTTAATAAAATTTCAAGAGCATGGAATTATTTGTTATATTATGGTGTGTATTCTTGACATATTCCAAGTGTGTTCACACAGTATAACAACAGATACTTTTCTGCAATAGTCTAAAAAGAGTAAATGAATAGCAAAATAACAATTAACAGACTACAGCTATTTTACTGATTGTTTTGCTTCTACTTGAGTCCTGGATTAGTTTATTTTATAAATAAAAAATAATCATATACACACATTCTCCCTCTTTCTCTTTCCCTGCACACCTCAGATGATCTATAGTCTGCTTTTAAAGTAGTTTGTATGTGTGCACAGACTAAACTGTCCAAGGAATCTATGCCTCTCAATCAGAACGAGACGACAAATGTAAGCATTTACCACTTAGCTCTGATCAAATTGTTCAAATCTGCCTCTAACAAGTGAAAAAAAGTCACAAAAGGAAACAAAAGTCGTAGACTGAAGAACTCCCAAGCAAAATGCAAAAGTAGTACATTCATTTAAGAAGGATTCACCCTTCTTTAGGAACTCTTTCAACATGCGCTTCTCCTCAAAGACTGATTTAAGGAAATTATGAAAACTAGTGGAGTTGCTGATTAGAACTACGTTGATTTCAATGTGGCTATCAGTCAGACTATTTTCTTCCATGTTAAGGGTATAAACAGCAGCTGGTATTTACCAAGTAAGTTGGCAAAATACATAGAAGCAGATCTGGCTTTAGTATTTTCAGGCAAAAGTTAGAATTTCTGTCTAAGAATTGTGCTAGAAAGCACAGCTTTCTATGTTTTCTAGGTTTTAAATTGATGCTTTATCATCTCTGTCTTTGAATATGCAAAGTATGCATCTTACTGCAACTTTGTCAGGGTGTCTTAACTCCAACCAGATTAATTTAGGTTGGAAGGGTCCTTTGGAGGTCTCTTGCTACAGCCTCCCACTCAAAGCAGAGCAGACTTTAAAATTAAATTGGGTTGTTCAGGCAGGGCCTTGTCCAGTTGAAGCTAATGTCGTTACATTTTTTTCCTGCCACTCGCATCTAGATTTGCAGTCTGAGGTGTGGGAAATGGTCATTCTTACCCTTAAAGTCTAATCATTTTATTCAGAGATTTCTTCCTAAGCACTGAGTATTTTCTAATTTAAAAATACAAGAGTAAAATCTTGTAAATACAGAAATTTGTAAGTGAAAATAAAAATTTACAAAATTACACCTCTCCTCAAAAAATACAAGAGTTCAAGCTTAAACATATTCTGTTTAGACACACACACAAATGGGACACACAAAAGTAACTACATTTAAAAGGAAAATTACTGGCAACATCAAATGACAGGTAGGAATTATCAGGATTATGTCTGCTTGTGAAATCTTAATTTGCCTCCATTGTATACACGTATTACAATAGCATCTCTTATGATCTTTCACTACCATATCCTTCGAGGACCTTACCTCGCTGAATGCAAGAATGAACAGTGCTCACTTAGTGGTAAAATATTCCTTAATTTATCTTATAGAATCATAGACTGGTTTGGGTTGGAAGCGACCTTAAAGATCAACTAGTTCCAACCCCCCTACCCTGGGGGGACACCTCCCGCTACACCAGGTTACTCGAAACCCCATCCAACCTGGCTTGAACACTTCCAGGAATGGGGCATCCACAGCTTCTCTAGGCATCTTCATCTTGTCTAGTGCAAAACACTGTTACAAAACCAGCAATTCCCTCAGACCTTGTTAAAACTACATTTGAAAGCCACAAATATTAATGAACTTAGCATTTAAGTACCAAACTTTAAATTTATCTGACTACTACTACAATTGAAGTAATTTATCCAACTACTTACTATAAAACAGTACTCGCTGTTCAAAGGGTTGCTCTCCTTAAGCATAGCTGCATTTCTTACTGTTCATTTTGTAGACTAGTCAAACATAAATAGAAAAATAACATAACAAATGCATGTTCCTTGTGAAAGTTTAAGCGACTTGCCCAGCATGTGCATAGCAGGGTCAAGACATCAAGGGAGCTTGCAACTGTTTTATTCATAAAATAATTTTCCTGTCTTGCAATCTCAGGCATCATTCACAATACCATTTCTCTTACCACGTCCTTTAAAAAAAAAAAAAAAAAAAAAAAAAAAAAAAAAAAGAAAGAAAAAGGACAGATTCTGTAGGTTTACTTCCTTTACCAGTCAATTTATGCCCCTTACCCTGAATGAGACATCCTGTAATAAACGGATATGTGGTCATATAAAGGCAATTGCAGGGTTTGTTCTGAAGACCTCACATTACTCAACTTTAAACACAACTCTACAAATATTCATAAAGTTACTTGTACAGAAGCATTTCTGCAAAACTGAATGGAAAAGAATTCAGTTACATGTGATCCTATTATCTTCTGCAGAGTTGGACTCCTGGCATCCAGCACACAGATCTGTGCTATTTAGGCATCACTGACAGAGAATGACAATACTCAGGAATTTGGGGTTCCCTTACACTGAAGGGGAACATCCCCCTCAGGCTTGACATCTCCTGTGTGAAGACATCCAGCTTGTCCCTGACCACACTGCCTGTCACCAGTTCTAGATTTCAGTGCAGAATTCATCTCCACTCTTTCAGCTTCTATTCCCAGTGTCACCCTCTTCTCCCCAATAGCACTTGTAATCCCTCCACTCTTAGTCACCTCCATCATTCAATAACCTCCAGGAGAGCTTTCTGTTACCTCAGCCGCTACCATCAGTGCCTCCTAGGCCTCTTCCCTCAACCACCAGATCCACCGGTTTTGCCTAATTAGCTGAGCAATACTCTCTCCCACAAACACACTCGTAAGTTTTAACTCAATGTCCCTTGATTTTACAACACATTTCCTCAGTCCTCTTGCTCTGCCAGTTCCTGGTAGTTCCCAGCTATTTTTGATTCCCCAGTCTGAGACCCCTTGTTACCTTCTTGCCCAGTTCTTCATTTTCCTTCTTTCTCAGCACAAAGCCAGACTCCATATCCAGCAAGTTCTTGTGCTTTCCAGATTGTAAGTTACCCGTCTAACCTTCACTTCCTGTTCCTCACCTCTCTGGCAATGTCCTAGTCTCACTTGCTTCTAGGTTTGTATTGCATGGCCTCCTCCTCAACATGGCTTAGATGCCAGCATGGAGTGTACCAATAGATCTCTTATTCCGAGTTCTAACGTCAAGCCCTCGTAACTCACAAGAGGTATAATGAGCCCATTTAGGAAAGACTAAATACACTCTCTGTAGTAGTCTTTGGCCAAAGCAGGCAGCCAGCACGCATGGAGAGGGTGCACGCAGTCAACCAGCCCCAGAAGCTAACTTGTGTGCACACAATGAGACATTCTGCCTAAAGCAACTTTAAAAAAAAAGCATGAAAAAACCCCCAATAACAGGATCTTGGAATGGAAAGTGCTGGGCAGCCATAAACATATGGAGGGATAAAAAGTTTCTTCTTACATTCATATCAAAATGTGCATATGAGTTTACTATTTCCATGAACTGCACTTTTAGAACTTCCATGGTTCATTCCAAAATCACATAGGAACTTTGTGCAGGAAGCAAACCCACATCTGATTTCTATGTTGCCCCTACTAGAATGCAAGTACCCCATTAACGCGCTTCTTCAGAAGTTTGTATATGATCTGTACCTGATAAGATATTAGTTCCTATCTATGCCTCCAGTGCTCATATCTGACAGAGGTCTATAGCATTGCTGTGGAAAAATATGACAGCAAAAGAATTAATATAACTTAATCTGGGAAAACTCTAGTTCCCTAGAAATCTACGTTTTTACATCAGTATTTCTATTGACACATGTAGGTCAACACTACTACACAAAATTAAATTTCACAACTGTCATATTCCTCTCAATAAGGAAAAAATCTTCAACAGTATCTCAGTTTATCTTAGCAATTTATGCTTACAATACTAAGATTAATTCCCACCTCCGGTTTCTCAGGCAGGGGCTCATTCTGCAGAACTTTCAGTGCTTTAGCAGCTGCATCATGCTTAGCAGCTTGTCTTGTTCTTCCTTTCCCATGAAACTGCTGCCCTCCAATTGAAAGCTCAACTTGATAAAGTAAGGGCCCAACAGGAAATGGGTAAAAGTACCTGCAAAGAGAGAGATTGAAATAAGCAAATAGTTTGGCCTACAAAGTAAACAGAAACATAAGTTCTACATAGACAAATCTCTTGGATATCAGTAACCACGACTTAGCACTAATATTAAAAAGCCAAATTTTTATTTAAAGTCTAAGAGATTTTAGGGAGACACCTTTGAAACAGAGTACCAACATTTCTTGTTTTACAATACAAACACAGGCCTAACCAAGTAGAACAAAGACAATGTAACTACGCTTTTATAGACTTGGCAGGCCAGTAAGTTTTGAATTCTCAGTTACCTATGCCCATATAAAATTCTTTAAACTGAAGCTTTAATTTAAATAGCTTTCAAAAAAAGCATCCAACTGCTTTCTTCACTTTTACATAGAAAAGAAATGCAAGAAGTATTTATCTAATATTTAGCTCTTCACTTCATGAAGCTGGCTATATCTGAATGCCCTCAAAAACACTTCATCCTTTGGTTCAGTTCTCTTTTTCCTCCCCTTCCCCTACCCCCCAAAGAAAAAAAAACACCTCACATAAGAGAAATTACAGATACTAACAGGGTGTACTTATCAAAACCTTTTGCTTCATAAGCTGGCTCTGTTTCACGTTGAATATCCATTTAAGGGACATTGTATTTTTAGCTAGTTTTCAGAAGATAGCATCAAAGCACTGGATGAAGAGAGTGCAAGTTCAAAAACATGAGACTGCAAACCCAAAAATTTAAACAATACATACCGTGGAGGGGGATAAGTACCACCTCTCATAGTATAGCTGTAAGTGGATCTCATCCCCGTATAAGGATCAATGGGTTTGTACATAGGTTTCTTTCCCAGTTTCATGCAAAGTGCATTTAACTCCACTGTGGGGGTTACACTGTCTAAATAAAAATGAATATAGAGTTGTCCAACGGTCACAAGAACTGAAACAATCTAAACTCTTATGCTGTCTCAAAGCAGGGAAAAATGAGCTCAAGTTTTGCCATATGCAGTATCTTAAATGAATGAATTCTGAATAGAAATGCTAATGAACACAAAGAAAACAAGTCTATATGATGAATATTAAATTAGCAGCCTAGTACAGCTGTGACAAATCCTGTTACAAAAAAACCCTGTATTTGCTGGGGGCCTTTTTGTTTTGTTTGGGGTTTATTTATTTTATTTTTTATTTTGCTTTAAGCTTGTGAAGCTACCAATTTATTTTTACAGTGTACCTAACAATGTGGTCTACAGAACAGATACTTCTCTTCCTCAAAAAACACTTTTCAATTAAGAGACGTGCTACATAGCTACTGTTTCTGTTGTTTACTGATAGCGATGAAATGTTTCTCTTTATACTTACTGACCTAAGGAGGGGTTTTATGACTCTTCACTTTCAGATTGCAATTTGCCTTTTCAAAAGGAAGGTATATTGCTACTGAGGGCTATAAACATTTCTCTCCATGCAGATATCCTGTGGATGAAGAATTGACTCCCTGACTACTCTCATTTGAGAAAGAACCCTCATGTAAGTGGTCATTTTTTTCTATCACAGGCCGCCCTGGCTCAAAAAATCTGTGTGTAGTCTAGTACAACAGTATTTTCTTATAAGGCAATTGCCGAAAGAAAATGAATTTATGGAACAGATTCACAGACAAAACAAGAAATTGCTAGTTTCTAATATTTCCACTGTTGACTGTATAAAGTGTTTCTAAAGAAAAAATTTAGGTGATACCAGAATACAACTGGCACATCAGATAAGTTTTAACCTTTGCTGAACACACTAATGCTGCCCCAATAGCTTTGAATTCGAATGACTAAGAGTAAATGCAAAACAATCACATGTGCAGCTGAGATATGAAGCTAGTTCATACTTAATTTTACATTTTAAATGTATCTTAAAAGCAATCTTAGTAAAAAAGAAGTTCCCTAAACGTAGCTAGCTACAACTTAAATGCTTTTATACAAATCAACATTTATTTCTCTTTAAAGAAGTATAAGTGATGCAAATTCCAAAGTTCAGATCCAATCTCTCAACACAAATTTAACAGGTTTTCATTGCTTTTGTTGTTTTTATTTTTACTTACATTTCCACAGAAATCTTTATTGTCAAGCTTTTGAATTATCCTATCAGAATTGCCAAACACATTCATCAGCCCATGCAGAAGATTATTCTTTGCTGTGACTAAATTCCTCATGTTTGGTTTTTTGGTTGGGTTGTGGGGTTTTTTTGTTTTGTGTTTTTTTACTGAGTTTTCTTTTTTTTTTTTTTTTTAAGATTAGAATAAACATCTTTTCCAGGGTTCCACCAAGTATTACAATACAGACCAGTAAGTTAAGCATTGGGTTCTTCAAGCCTGAATGACTTGATGGAAAAAACCTACACTTTTAACTTGTTAATATGATTGTTTTTATCAAATCACCTATAACAATCAAAGATTAAATCAAGATAACATTCTCACAAAACTTGACAATTGCTATTGTTAAATACGCAGAATCATTATTTTTATTCAGCCTTATGCAACTTTAAAATACATACCAAAACCAGAAAGGTGTGTTCTATATATTAATTTTTTTTAAATCGGTTTGTTATGGCATATACCTGGATTCTTGCCTTCACTACGAGATGGTCGAGCCGTAGGCTTAGGGAATTTTGTCCCTTCCAAAGCTTTGGCAGCTGCTGCATGTTGCGCTTTTTTAATACTAGTTCCTTCAGCTTCCCAGTGCTGGTCCCCAAGAGTCAATTGCACTGTAAACACCTCAAAAATAGAAAACATGAATTTTATGATGAGCTGCTTCAGAGTTCACATAATTTATTAGACCCTTCTTACACAAAACAATGAATCTTTTAGTGATGCAAAAGTTGAGAATACAGTAATCAAAGCTTCCCTCAACTACCAGGTCATCTCCACATTTTAAATGCTTTGGACATGGATAGGATTTCCATGATTAATGAACTAAGAATTTCACAATAATTGTAGCTAGCAACTATCCTGCATGATGCATGAGACCATATAGGCTAAGAACCAAAAGACACAATGTGCATAGAGATGACAGCTGCACAGATAGCTGGTATGCCAACATTATGCCAAACAGCACCCTTGAAATTTAGACTTTTTAATTCCACATGACTTGTTTTAATACTGTGGGGTTTTTTTCAACCATATTTTTCAGCAGTTTGAAGAAAGATAAGTTCACATTGCACCATAAAAGCTTCTACGTGCCCACAGGTGAGCACAAGCCTATTTGATTAGAGAGCAAAGCTCTATGGCATTTCTTTTTAAGTATGTGGGATAAGGAAGGATATATGTTGTCCTAAATTTTCACAAATTAATCAGACAACAGCAAGCCAAGTTCTCCCTGGTGATTAAATGAAGTTTAATTTCAATCAGAATGAAAACACGATTGAACACATGCTCTGAATGCTATTCCAATACTTTTTGGAAATACAAATCTTGCCCGATTTGCACATTGAAGCTGACATTACACATAGTTCGCACAAAAGATTTTAGTTCTTAATATTATTCAATTCCAAGTCAATTCCTGTAACATACAACATACATTTTTCCAGAAAACACGTTAAGGAGATGACGTCAGATTAAACAGACACATCTCAAGCTAATTTTCCTTGTATGCCTTGATCTCAGTCCTCACACAATAGAGATCTTCAATGAGGATTAAAAAGTTTAATAATGCTAAAACTCCCTTCTTTGGTGTTCTCTGCAGTAAAACAAAACCGCTTGTATATTTGCTGCATTCCTGAAAAAATTATCTCTCTGCATACAAACAGAACACCAAAGGAGTGGTGTATTACTGAGGTTTGGACACATTGGCAAACCTATGCCACAACATGGGGGACACGCCACATGCTGGTCTGCCCTAGGCATTCCCATATTCCCACTGTGAAGAACCAGAGATTCTTTTGCTGAAGTAACTGTTTCAGAGGAGATGAATGTTCAGTGCTGTGCAATCACACTGTACTTCAGCTATTGGAGAATATATACCAAGATCCTTGTTTTCCAAATATTGGGCAATTAGGATAGAAAGGTTTATTTTATTTATAACTAAGATAGAACAACAGCAAAATAGCATTTAGTTATAATGTGCACAAGAGAGAACAACTCTTAAAATTAAGTAGCAAAATTTATTCCAGGAATGTCAACAAATCTAGATTTGTACCTCACCAACTACATAGACACAAAAGTACTACAACTCCTTATGTAGTATTTTTGCTGAAGAAAAGTAATTGTAAATCTTCCTGCATCTCATGGGGTAATTTGGACTAAGAAACTATTTTCATCTGTTAAAATCGGTGGGAATAATCTCAAAATATTAAAATGCTCCATAAGAGGGAGACAGAAAATTTGGAGAACAGGCAAGATGTAGAACAAAAACTTAAGATCGTACCAGAAAGTGAGTGTTTAAAGATCATCCATATTCAATACAAAATTTTTTAGCAAAGACTGCAAGGGACAAACCTTGCTTTATTAAATAAATGTTAATGCCAAGTACCTCATAGTGGAGCTAAGACAAATAACTCTTCCAAAAAGCTAAGTAGTTTTAGGTAACAGGTGAGTTCAACTTCTATGTACTTTGGGAAACTAACGTTTTTGTACACATGTAACAGCTTCACAGTTCCCCACCATCAGTAGTTTGGTGAGCTTCCCGTTCCTCTCTATTACCCTGTACCATCCTGCACCAAAGGCATATACTTTGCCTTTTCACTTATGAAAGTGAAAGAGCAGGAAAAACAGCAATAAAAAACTTCTATGAATATTTACCTTAGAATGAGCTGGACCTTGCTCACTCAAAAGCTTATACTCAGGCTGAATCTTGTTGAAACGGGCTAACTCATTCACAAGACACATCGGGGTTTTCTCTTTGGGGTTTGCCATGTTTGAAGGAGCTGAAAGATTACATAAAATCAGATAAATGAGCAGGTAGCTATGAGCTCTACCACAATTTTTAATTAAAAAAAAAGATCTCATTGGCTTAGCATTGACTTGTCTGTAATACACCACTTCTCAGAAAAGATTTGCTGGAAAAGACAGCTCTGCTTATTAGCCAAACAGGCAACAAAATACCAAACTTTGGGATTTCCAAGCAATGTGCATGCCTAAGAGACAGCATCATTAAATTTAATGTTTTAATGCATGCCAGAAGTATGAAGTTAAGATGCAAACTAAATGCAGGAGTCTCCTATGTAGTATATTTCAAGGAACAAATCTTTTAAGTATTCATCATGGTCACCTCCTTTGAATAATTTCAAAAAAATCAGTTAATTTCTTTTTCCTTCTCCTATGTTTCCCTATTATCTATTTTTTATTTTTTACCTTTTATTCGCTCTATTGTATTTTATTAGCACAATATATTTATCATTATACTGACCATAAAGAACTAAATAGAACTAAACCAACTATTTCAAACAACATATTTTTAGGTTTAAAACAAGCTAATTGTAGAAAAGATTGGTAGCAATGTTTCAAAAATTCAGTGTTATGCAATTTTAAACATTCTTTACCATTACAAACATTTAATAATTATTAGCACCTCATGGAAAAGTATGCTTCAATGTCTCAGATTTCATTCAATAGGGAAAAAGCATTACAAGCTACTGTAGCTGAATAAATATTACTTTTAAAGGTACAGGACATCAGGAATATATCATGCCAAACTATAAACACTAAGACTATACACACTTATTATCAATCTTAATACTCAATCTTACCTGCAGCTGCATTGGTGGATGTAACTGACGCAGAGGGTAAAGCAGAGTTTTGGATAGGTCTACCTGCATTTTCAGAGGGCAAAGAACTAGTAGTAGAAGGAATACTCAAAGGTTGTGAAAGAGATGGGGTTTTATTCAACATTTGGCTCCCTGCAAGGGCAGCAGATGGATTCTGAATTTGAACTTGAGACATGTTCACTTCCAACCAGAGCAAATTACTGTAGGTAAACAGCTTTGAATGCAGGCAAACTCAGTGTGGTGAAGCCAAATTGCTGACCTAAAATGTAAAGATGAAAAAGAGATTATACTAAATATTTAGTGTTCTCTAAGTCTATTGAAATTATTTCTCCATTGGCAAAAAAAGGGAAAAGGCTTTCAATCAAGCATCCATTGTTTCCATTTTGTATGCGATAAATCACTTGCGCATCCAGCTTTAACAACGTATTTCAATCTATATACCCTATCATTTAAGTTTCACATTTCTTTCATTTATAAAAGAGCAGGAGTACAGAAGGCTTATTTATGCTTGAACATTTAACCATCCGCCTGTTTTCCCCATCACTGAATCCCCTTGCAAAGCAAATCCAGTTCCTTAAACTGATAGCCACTGCTTATACACTAAACAAAGAGCACCTTTCATGAACTGATTACATTTCATGCATTCTACCATTTGAAGTTAAAGTTTTTAACTCAGAGGGGCAAGCAATAAATGCAGTTTTTACAAAACAACTACTTAGAGCATGCACTTGTTATTATCGTTACATATTTTTTCCCCAGGATCACCAAGGAGAACGCCTAGCCAGTTATGAGGGGAACACAACTAGCGCCCAGCAGGAAATGCCCAAGTAGCTATGACAGGGAAAAGTGAAGGTGTAAGAGCTTGTAAATTTTATAAGCTACATGCATTTTGAAGGTTACTTCTATTTATGTCTGAACCTGTCTCAGACACAGTTCAAGCATCAATTTAGAGTTATTTGGCCTTGCAACACTGTAAACAAGTGTTGAAAGTACTCATAGGCATCTATGCTCATTTAAGAGAAAACCTCTCCAAAGCGATGAACTTGCACCAGCCAATGTGAAGTATTGAGACAGGTCCTTCCTCGACCGACAAATTAGTATTAGATTTCTCTTACACATGGATGCAACATTATCTTCATGCTCAGACAGTTAAACCTAAATATACACTAACAGGTTGCCAGTTCGAAGGCTGTCACTGCTGCCAGAGCTCAGCTGCCCATATCTGCTTACGATCCACGTATCAATTTATTTATTAAAAATAAATTTTACAGCCAAGTAAATACATCTTGCACACAAAGGCAGGCACACGTACACTGGTCACCTACAGATTTTATTAGGGCAGCAAAAAAAAGGTTTATTCTTTCCTAACTGATAGAGGAAAAGGAGAAATCCCTGCTCCAGATATCACCAGGGAGCTATTAGTAGCAACGCAACACCACTAGTGCTCTGTAAGCTTCAAATTCTGAACCTGTGAATGGACTTCCAAATGTAAGAGGAGCAGCAATGAGTCAGAGTGAAGTTTTTAGCTAGTTACTGACAAAACAAACCTAAGAGGAGAACCTAGGTTAACATATTAATGGATACGAAGATTGATTTATTTATCAAATAAGAGGAAAGAAGCTACTGGGAAACAACAGATACACCAACAAATCTACCATCTGGAATATTTTTACTTTGAAAAAAATGTCATAAACATGTCAGGCTTATCAGACTTTGTTTTTTACTAAGAGAACGAAATTAGTTCAGATGTCATTAGCTCAGAAGACCTATATGTGGATTATACTCAAACCAAATCCTATATTTGACTACAAAATTTGCAGAAATTACACACTGGGTGCATGGTAACCATGAAAATGGTATTAGGGAGTCTATCTAAAGGAAGTCCAAGAAGTTGTAAGACAAAGATGAAAAGTATGTAGAATAAGACTCTGGCGTAATAATTTTATAATCACAAAGTTTCATTCCCAGGAGCATCACCAGAAACACTGAAAATTTTCAAGCATAATACAACAATAATAATTGCCTGGAAGAGACTATAAAGTCTTGCAGTGCAATAACAAAACCTAATTCTCCTTTCCTGCTAAAGTGCAATACCCTTCAAAGTAACTGAAGTTAAACAGCTTCTAATTCACACATTTTGAGAAGACAACACCAGAATTTTTTATTTTGAAGTCAGTAACATAAGGATCTTCTGGATTATGCTGGAAAGGAGGTCTGAAATTCTTTTCAGAAAACTCTGCCTTCAGGTACTTTGCTTTCAAAGCAAGGCACTATCCTTCATTTATTTGCCATCACCTGGTTTTAGGAACGTGGAATTTCAGCTCCAAAATACATACATTGAAGTTGTTTGCTAGTCATACAATGCAGAGAAGAACAGTATACCAATCCCTAGTAATTTCCAACCCCCCCCCCGCCCCAAGAAGGGAAGTCCCAGACAAGGATATTATTAGTTCACTTTCTATATTTACGGCACAGTACTACAGAACCTCAGAGCGGTGCAGCTCTGACTGCTCCCTACCCAGCTCTCTCTCCCCCAAGAGTTACAGCCACCAGTGGTCAGCCTGAAAAAGCTTTTCTTCAAACACTTATGGTTAGAACAATATTCAGGACAGACAATCCAGCTGTTACTCACAAAACCTGTGGACACTTGAGGTCACATCTGAGTGCTTGAAACAATAAGGTTTTAGAAAACGATCCGATTTTGGATAGACTTCAGCAGTGCACATTCAACAACCAAACAAAAAAAATTGCTGCAGACACATCCATAGCTCATAACCTGCTCATTCTCTGCACAGAGCCCAACTTCTTCGGCAGTCTGGCTGCTCAGCCACATCCCAACGGACCATCAAGGACCTCGGAAAGAGCCTGCAGCACACCTTGCTGGAACTGGCCACGCGCCCTCCCCCAGCCTTTCAACAAACTGGAAGGGTTCAGCCCACTTGTACCATCTAGGAATCCAAAGGACTTCCAACCTCACAAGAAACCAAGTTTTGAGAGTTTTAAGCACAGCTCAATTTAGATAACATTTACCTCAGTTAAGGTGGTAACAATCCCCCACACCCTTCTTTGCAAAACGCTTTGCAATTTCAAGGGTAGCCGTGATTTGATGACCAAAGTTACCACACAAATACCTGGCCTCTGGAGCCACTAATTTAAGAAGAGAAGATGCTGTCAACAGGCTCACATGAGTGCTCCTTTCTGCAACTGTTTCTAAGGGTGGAGGAAGGAAAAACTGCAATGCCTAACCAAAAAAAAATTTTAAGGAATCAATAAGCTATATTTTCCACTTGAAATAGAAAACTGAAACCTGCAGAACACACTGCTGGACATGGTTTATCCCCAAGACGTTCAAGTAGCCAAGTATCTGAGCATGCCAGTCTTTCATCACAGCTGAACAGAAATTTATTATCAGGGAGAGATCTGAATTGCAATGAAAATAAAACCTTTCCAATTAATGTATTGTTTTTAACCTAAGTGAATATAATGCTTGTTTCTACATAAATTGCTACGTCATCATTATGTCTGTCTCTCCTTCACCAATACACCATTCTCATATTTTTATATTCAAATCAGAAGTTGAATCTACATCCTATAAGTTATGACCAATTCAGAATTAATTCACAGTTCATTATTAAATTCAGGCAGAACCAAAGCAAAGGCGGCATTAAAAACATCTTGTGAATTGTCAAAATTCCAATTCACAAATTTCTGACAATTTTAGACACTAGGTAGTAACTTACAAGATTATACCTTTCAAGTTAATATATACAAATATATATTATGCTTTCTTTTTAAAAACATTTAGCTCCTACTTTGACAAGCAACTTCAAAGAACAGTCTGACAAAACAAACTGGAGTTTTGTTTGTATTTTTTTCAGCCTGTGAAGTTTATGATACTGTAGTTGATTTGTGTTAAGTGTTTCACTAGGGTCTAAGAACTCACTGTCCATCACCGCACATTTAATTACAGGTTATTTGGGGATTATAAAAGGGTTTACAGTGCTTTTACAAAGTAATCTGTCCCCTACCCTACAACAGGCTTATAAAATCCTACCCATCCAAGAAAAAGCACTGTACTCTGGAAAGTTGAGGCTAACAACTTGTAGAGGCTTTTTCAGTGGATCGAGAAACAGAGAAATGCCAGTATTTCATGTGATTTTTCCATGTAATCAGGGGTTAGCTACTTCAAACTTTTCAAGACAAATACTAGTACAAATAACTGACCCTTATACAATACTCAAGGCATTACTAAAACTTAAACCCACTCACATACATCACAAGATAGGTGAATGAGCAAATGTTGTACCACCTCAGCCAGCAGCTAATCACACAACTTGCTCCTTTCCCACCCTTCCACACTTACTTTTCGCCAACTCAGACATTAATATTTTAAATTTTATTGAGATAGTGTTGCACTAGAATATTATCCTCATGATGGTAATGGCTGCCATCAAACAATTCAATGACCTATGGACAATACTAAACTTAGAGAGATGGATTTTCAGATGACAGAACACTGTTCCCCACTCCAGTTTTTAGATTTTTATCTTCTTTTGGCACATCAATGCCTGGACTATTCCCAGAAATTTTGAATACATTAAAACGCAAAGTTCAGAATTCACTAAGGTAACCAGGAGGCAAGCAAAGAAATGCACAAAGATGTCTCAGTCCACTCAGCCAAAAATAAATTAAAATCTTCCTCTATAAAAGAAAGAATGTAGTATTTTCAGATAAAAGTTCTCTTGAGGCTTTTCTGTGTTATAATTCTCGAAGGTGTTGCAGATAGAAGCCAGAGGATCAAACAAAAACAGACACTTCCTGTAGATAATCATGTTTTACCACAACTTGTGGTTTCTTTAATACGATGCAAATAAAAGGTAAGAAACTTTAATGTTTTAAGTAAGTTTCCTGTACCTTTAGGAGATCCAGAGAGTGAAGATTTGGATTTAGTTCTGAATAGGATATTTATGATGGAGAATGCCTAAAAGGAAAAACAGAGAGTTAGCATTTTGCTTCCTAAAGCTACAAAAAGATCTCCCATAGTAAATGTCTCACCACTATATTGAGTTTGCCTCGTCCGTTTGGATGACAAGAATTTGTATGACTATTAAATTCTCACTGACCGACTGCTCAACAGAGCTACGTTTTTCCAGGCAGAAATTCCAACCTTATCCAAGAATCTTCTTTCCTTGCTCTTTCCCCAGACCCAAGTGAGTTTTTGTACACTAACAGTGGAATCTCACAATAGTGCTCTTTGCAGGACTGTAAGAGTCACGTGCAAATTTACTTTCTACAGAACTGGAAGCTTTACTGCAGAAGTTAACCTTCTTCCTAACGGCCCTAGAGATCAGCTACTGAAATTAGACCCAGACCTTAATTCACAAAGCCAACCAAAAACAAGCTACTAACCTGAGAATCTCTGGCACATATTAATTGCAAAAACCTGATATAAATTTTACCTTTTGGCTATATTTCCAATCTAATGGTTTCAGTCATAAATAGGCATATAAAAATATCAACCTTGCTAAACCCATATTACAATAAAATTGTTTTGGTACTGAATATGAAACCTGTCACTGCATGGACTGCTCTAAGTGGAAATCAAAATGTATTTTATTCTGCTTACAAATATAGCACAAAGTGTTTAATCCTTCTTTTCCATGACTAAAGCCAACTGTGCACAGATGCTAGCAACATTACTACCACCAACAAAACGGGTAAGATCTTGATCTTGATTAAGGTTAGAGGAGGACGCAGATAAACAAGTTCTTGAATTTACTTCAGACAGCCATTTCAAAATCCTACAATGAATCTTAGAACTGTAACCAGTTATTTGGAGAAGTCCTGCAGAACAGACGAGGATAGAGACCCTGAAAAAGGCAGACATCCTGCCTATTTTTTTAATTGAAGAGTGAAGAAGTGAGACAAGAGGATTACAGTCCTATCAGTTCAACTTTTCTTTTAGAACTTTTTCAGGAGGCTTAAAAAAGCACCTGGGAAAACAGGAAAATGGACAATACTCCCAGGTGGGATCAAAACCAAGCTGCATAAAGACAAGTGAATTTTCTCCAGCCATCTCTGGTGGTCTAACCAGGCTCAAAAACAAATCCCTTGATCCCAGCAGGAACAAGTGCGAGGTTCTGGGCAGGCACTGTCTGCTCATCAAACACAGGACAGAAAAACCACCAGTTGACACCAGCAGAGTGGGAGAAGAGTTACAACCAACACAATGTCATTACCTAACACGAGCCAATGCCGACAGGCTCTTCTAGCAAAAGCAATCATCATCCTGAGACGCAGAAATGGAATAGCCTGGGAGACACCTGCAGTAGTCCTACTCTGCACTCCGTGTTACTGAGCCCTCAGCTGGTGCACTGCATTCACACACGGGGACCAAGCTCCAAGACAGATGTGGACCCAGTTAGCAAAAAATAAAGTAGGAAAAGCACAAAACACTCAGCTTTAGGAAAATGTAACCTATCAGAAAACACTAAAGGATTTGGCCTTGTATATGCTGAAGAGGAGAGGGCTGGCTGGGGCCTGGCAACCAGCAGTCTTCAAGTACATGAAAGGTTTTTGGAGTGGAAAAGAATAATCTGCTCTTCGTGCTTACAGTGACAGAATTAGAGGCAAGAGGCTTAAAAGTGCACCAAGAAAATGCTTTCTGATAGTAACGGTTGCAGTGAACTATACTGCTTTGGGTGACAGAGGTGACTTCGCTGTTGTGAAACTTCAGGTAATTGACAAACATCCATTTAGAATGCGGCTGGCGTACCTGCCAACACGGGGCATGGACTACTTCACTCCCTCGAGCCCCCCCGCAGCCCAGATGCCTTTTGGAGGCAAGTGTTTTCAGGCACACTTTTGCATACCTGCCTGTAACAGCACATTTCTGAATCTTATCAGACGAAGACAACGGCCGCCTTGTTAAACAACAGGTTTGGCAAAAAGGGGGAATCTCACACGGGTCCTATCACAGACTTGCTCTGAACTCTGATAAACCACTTGAAAATACAAGACAGACTAAATTCTCAAAGAAATAGGTTTTATTAATTGTCAGGACCAGAATATGGAAAGGTGTCCTATTCCTTAGGATGCACACAATTGGCTGGAAGTTATGACATTCTCATTATGCCACTTGTTACAAACTTGCACGTGTTCCCCATTAAAACTTCCTTCACATTCATTCACGACCCACCCGCACCAGGCAGGGAAGGCTTTTTGTGGAACAAGAACAGAGGAGAATGAGAAACAGAACAGATACCAGATAAAACCATCAAGATTCAAGTTACGACGACTTCTTGACATCACCAACTAAAAATCATGCCATAAACAATATCCGAGAAAAAGTTTTAGCTATAGGAAATGAGATTTTAAATTAAGCATTCATTTATTTCTGAAAAGCGGATGCTTCATAACACAGGGCATCTGAACAGCTACTGACCCTTCAGCCACACAGCAAGGAAAATTGTTCCTTGCCAACAACAAACTTTGAGAACACAAAGCAGGGAAGTTCATTTATCCCCGTTTCACCCATCAGCAATTGGCACACAAAACCCTGCAAAAGGATGTAGGTACCTGAGGTGGGGGCTAGGCAGAACTGACACAGATAAATCAACTGTGCAATGCACATTTCCCCACCAACCCCTTTGTCACCTGTATTTTTACATGCCCGTAGCTCTTTCGCCACTCAATATAAACCAACCCTCACTTAGGTAAAAGCAGGGCTTTTGGGTAGCGCTTATCCACCCCGCGGGAGCGACCTGTGGCGCGGTGTGACAGAGCAGGCAACCTCCCCAGCTCAACTCACGATTTACAGTCACAGGCAAGACAGACCCGCTGTTCAACAACAACATTTTCACCTGTTGTTTGCGGACTGGGGAATATTACAGTGCCTTCATTTTCTAGATAGAATATTGGTTAGAAAGATTCCCTGCGCTCCTCCACTCGAATGTGGTGGCTGAGTCTCTTTTGTCCCCACACTCGACCATTCTGGACCATAAAGAACAAATTTCCCCGAATTCTAGGAGGTTTGTTGAGATGGTTCATTTCCTAATATACCCCTGAAAAACCCATCTCAGTGGTAGCTTCGTAATATACAGCATAAAATTCTGAAGCGTTTGGCTGCTGCAAGAGTGTTTAAGAACAACATCTAACTATTTGCAATTAAAAAGTCTAAATAAATAACCACTATCAGTCAAGAAAAAAAAAAGATTACAAATTTCACAGACTTAAGGCTATTTACACAAAATGTAAAACACTAGCTGAACAATGTTATCTCCTTAGATAAATCTTTTTCTATAATATTTGGACAAGACAAGGTACATCTCAAAGGCAACATTCACTGTAGAAAAAGATGAGGCTCTTTTTGAGTACGGGTAAGATGAATTTTCAAGGGCGGAAACACTAAATATTAAACAAATTAGTTCGGGAGCTAAGACATGGATTATTAATAAGAGAACAGGTGATGAAAAGCTAAAATTTGAAAGTAAAATCTGAAGGAAAAGAGGGAACTAGCAGATGTACACATAAACCAGACAGTTCCAAACATAATGCAAAATAATTAACCAGAAAGTGGTACGTCAATCATGAATAAGATGCTTGCATGCTTACTTCTAGATGAATTAGTTAATACTGTGACAAAATATTTAATGAATTTTTTTTTTCTGCAGTAGAACAGGTCAAAACCGTCCACTGATACTGATTACAGTTAACATGGTAATCAATGCACAGATCTCCTCTATTGTTCCAGTTGCATCTTCAAGAACTCTAATGAAATTATCAACCCCTCGGCAAGGACCCTAGATAAAGCAATTAAAAAAAGATTTTTGAAAGTTCCTATGTCCTCTGAATAAAGTTGCTGCTCTTCAGCCAGATCGGAAAGGCACAGAACAGATTTCAATTTTGCTCTGATTTCGTACAGTTATATCACCCCAAATTTATTTCAACCTATGAATACTTTAATTTGGCCACAAAATACCTAATGCTTTGACTGACTGGTACTGATAGCGAAAAAATGATTAATGATAAATGTTAAGAAAAATCTCAAAGAAAGAAAGAGTGGCTCAAATAGTAATAATAAAAAAGAATTATAACTTGCATGCATCCTTTAAGGAGAGTTTTGAAATGAGATTCTGATCCAACATCAGAAAATAGAAAATACAGTAAAAAATTCATCCCATCTGCTCTTTAAATTTTCACCAAGACGTGACAGACATCCAGTTAATATCTCTGTAGAAGTTTGAACATACAAATTTGTTGCATATCTGAGATGATCAACAGACAAATCAGAGACCACTTTATTACATCATGGCTACGGCTGCATCACTAACCCACAAGTTCTGATGTTCACTAGTATTAAAAAAAATTAATTTGTGCCAGTTTGAACAAGGCAACTATGTAGTACACTCGCATGTTCTAGTTAGAAGAAAGAAGATTTTATAAATATACTATTCCAAAAGCAGACAAAGGACTTCATTCAGATATTTTATTTCACTGCTATACATACACCTAGCCTTCATTTACACTCCAAACGATCTTCCTCCCAGGTTTGCCTTAAAGCTCCCAGAAAAGCAATGACAAGAATACCCAAGAGATGAATCAATCAGAAAAACGGCCATCAACATTACTAGCTATAGTATCATCTAGATGGGCAACCCAAACGAATCGAACCCCGGGCAGCCCCTAGAGCAGACAGAAGCAGCGTAAAGATGGAAAAGGAACTTGTTGCTGTGACATCTCCTGAAAAACTTGGTGCTGTGATGAAAAAACAGGGAAAAGTGAGGCTGGTGCAGTGATGGCTGCCAAAGCCAGTGGGCAAGGAGGAGAAAGTGTGGTGGTGGCAGTGCTCAGAAAGCAAGCTAACGCCAGCCGCCTGGGTGTTTGCGCTGTAATCCCTACAAGGAGAAGGCTGGGGGCGTCTCCTGCTGTTGTCACCAGATCTACACCTTTTATCCGAACAGTCAGACAAGTCTGGTTCAGTCTCGGGAGTTTTGCTCCCGAGCCCGTGGGCCCCTGAGACTTCGCAGAAGTCTGGGACTGTTGTCACCCGCCCCGGGCAACCCGGAGAAGCGGGATGGCTGCAGCCACCTTCTCCCAGGGGTGCCGAGAGCCTAAACCGGCTGCGCTGCCACCAACCCCTCTTCCTGGGGAGGCGGCCGGAGCCGCCGCTGTCACCCCCCGAGCCGGAGCGGGGCTTTGGGGCAGGCACGGACGGCCACCATCGCCTGCCCGGCGCCCCCCGAGGGCCCGGCGCCGCCGCCGCCCCGTCTCGCAGCGCGCAGGGCCCCCAGCCCCGCCGCTGTCACTGCCCTCGCACGGGCCGGCCGAGCCGCCCGCAC